>JAXIVH010000024.1:5139697-5167197 GCA_036785325.1 Urophycis tenuis | reverse complement strand
CAGCCTTTACATGATACAGTGTTCTCACCAAGTACGGAGAGCATGTAACGATTCCTCTCCTTACGGTCATCTGCAAGTAGGATACTTACTATCAAGGGTTCTCTGGTGTACGTGAGAGATGGCTCATTGTTTGATTTGATGGTGCACTAGATATTGATCTGTCTGGGTTCCAGACAAGCTAAGCTGCTCTGTATCCTCTTCTCTCTGGCTCTTGGGCCCAGTCATCTTGGCTGGGAGGACTCACCTCAAGCCTGCAGCTAATGGCTCAACCCAACGACGCTTGTGTTGAGCCAGCAACTCAAATGATTTGTATGTGGTCTGTGGAGTATGTGGCCTTTGGTGTGTGCTGCTTGGTGGGGTATGTCAGGGTCCAAACATGTCAATGGCCAGTACAAACATGTTCATGTTCCCTTCTAACATGTTAATGACCAGTGCAAAGATGTTCATGGTGCCACCAAAGCTGATTATCTGGTTTCTCGGATCGGTGCCACACTTGGGTGCCCAGGTAGGGGGTTACAAGATTCACACGGCTTGCTAAGGCCTGGGCCCGTCTGGACTGGATTGGACCGGATGTCTGGCCGTCAGAACCAGCTCAGGATACAGTCCCAGAGGCCAGGGAAGATGGTTGCCATGGAGAAGGAGCGAGGCCAGGCTGGATGAGGAGCACAAGCAGGAGGAGATGGAGAGGAACATGACAGTAACTTGTTTCTCTTATTCCTTTTTTTCTCCTTGCTTTACCGATCCAAGTGTAAATACAAATTTATTCATTAAATAACATAATGATACAGTGATAATGATAATATTAGTTGGTAGAATGTTGGAATGGACATAGGTCACTATTTCAATGTGAGGAAATGAAGGAAATTAAAATAAGAACAAGATGATGAAACGTGATGATGTAAATCCTTCACTTTTAATAAGTACAGCAAACAGTGAAGACGTGAACTACATGGGAATAAGAATTGAAAAGGTTCTACAATAACGATGATCTTTTCTAAGGACTAAGTATGTCACAAATAAGTTACAAAACAGTCTATAAACTATGGGTGCCATTAAATAAAAAATATGTGGAGTCATAATAAATACACAATGTTCTCACAACGGAAGCATTTATTTATCAGATGTGCATCGGGGCTCCAATGGAAATGATTTTATTTCATTTGTGAATGAAGTAATTCCATTTCTGCATCTCGCCACGGGCGTTCCCGGGGGCTCCAGTGACCGCGTGGTTCCGTGTGTTCCGTGTGTTCCGCGGGGGCCTACGTGTGGCGCTGTGTGCTCCGGGGGTCCCGGCTACACGCCCCGGCCCTGGAGCAGGGGCCGGCTCTCCCCGGGGGCCTGGCGGCTCAGCAGGTTCCACAGCAGCAGAGGCACCGAGGTGACGGTGTGGACCGGGCCCTCGCCCTCCTCCCGCAGGGGCTGGTACTGCTTGACCCGTCTGTTGAGGATGAGGGGCGGTGAGCAACACTGATGTACACTACCTGTACATCAGCTGCAGGATGTCCTACCTGTACATCAGCTGCAGGATGTTCTACCTGTACATCAGCTGCAGGATGTCCTACCTGTACATCAGCCCCATGGCGCCCACGATGGCCGCGATCACCATGACTCCCAGCACAGTGGCGGCCGTTCCAGCGGGCGAACCTGATGAACCTGCAGGCCCGGTCAGAGTGAGACACAGTGAGCCTGCGCGCTGTTAGCGGCGTTCCCCACTGGAGCCCGGAAATGGCCTCTTCCTCTTTTTAGAAACCTATTAAAAAATCAATTGTACTTACCGACTGTCACGCTGACTCTGGCGCTGGCCACGGCCAGGCTGACATCATTGGTGAGGGAGACGTTGACGCAGAACACGCCCGAGTCGTTGAAGAACTGCCGCAGGACCAGCTGGCAGTCCGGGGACGGCAGCGCCACGCCGCACGCCGTCTCCACGGGAGTCACGCAGTCGGCGTCGGAGATGACGGTGCACACCTCGCTGGGCAGGCTGGGGATCACAGGGTGGGAGTGAGACCCTCACTGGAATACCCGCACAGGGGGGCCCGTTGGCGCAGAGTGGTCAGGGCAAAGGGAACGAGTGTTGTGCTGCCTCTTCCTCACCTTCCTTGGCAGCTGATGGTCAGGTCCACAGCGTTCTGCCCCAGCTCCGTGGTCAGCGACACGACGTTGGACACCTGCAGGATCTCCACGCTCTCAATCCCCTCTGTAGAGAGGCCAACAGGTCAAGTCCTTCTCGTCCACTCGGCACGAGGAGTCTCATTCAAACACACACAGAAGCTCGCGTTGACTCACGGATGATGTCCACCGAGGTGGCCAGCGAGCCGTAGCGGTAGACGTTGCAGTCTGCGGGGGCCGCCGGGGCTTGTCTCTTGGTCAGGATCAGAGTCACCTGGGTGAGGTCTTCCTCCACAGCCATCTCCACGTCCGCTGGCACCGCTCCCTCGTTGAAAGAAACTTTTTTTTAGGGGGAGAAAGTTGAGAGTTGACAAAGGTCAGAGATTTGACGGTCGACCGAGGCACGCAGATGAGATGGAACAACGCCGCTGCTCACCTGTTGGGACTGCGACCTCATTGGCTGTCTCTACCACTTCAGCAACTGCGTTCACCACGGGCTCAACCTCCACCACCTCCACAGCCTCACTGCTCTCAGTGGCAGCGGGAAGCAGGACATTCTCAGCCTGGGCGGCCTCTGTAGCCACAGCCTCCACAGCCTCCACTGGAGCAGCAGAGGCAGCCTCCACCACCGGGGCGTCTTCTCCCTCCACAGCAACGGCATCGACTGCGACCACAGCCGCCTCTGTAACTACTGCAGCTTCCCCTGCAGGGGCCACAGTGGCCTCAACAGCCTCTTCACCTTCAGGGGCCACAGCGGCCTCAACAGCCTCTTCACCTTCAGGGGCCACAGCGGCCTCAACAGCCTCTTCACCTGCAAGGGCCACAGTGGCCTCAACAGCCTCTTCACCTTCAGGGGCCACAGGGGCCTCAACAGCCTCTTCACCTTCAGGGGCCACAGCGGCCTCAACAGCCTCTTCACCTTCAGGGGCCACAGCGGCCTCAACAGCCTCTTCACCTTCAGGGGCCACAGCGGCCTCAACAGCCTCTTCACCTTCAGGGGCCACAGCGGCCTCAACAGCCTCTTCACCTGCAAGGGCCACAGTGGCCTCAACAGCCTCTTCACCTTCAGGGGCCACAGTGACCTCCACAGCCTCTGCACCTTCAGGGGCCACAGTGGCCTCAACAGCCTCTGCATCTTCAGGGGCCACGACAGCCCCCTCGGCCGCAGGCACCTCGGCAGCCTCAGCATCTGACTCTGCGGTGGCGTCGGTTCCCTGGGCGGGCTGGACGGAGGCAGCAAGGGCCAGGTCGTCAGCCAGGCTGGCCTCGGAGGCCACATCCAAGGGGTTATCTGCTGGGATGGTGCTCGGGGTGGAGGCTAACACAACTACTACAGGAGCAGCTGAAGCCTCGCCCGGGGCCACTGAGGAAGATTATAATGAGAGGTTATTAAGGATGATTATATATATAATAAAAACATGTATGTATATATATATATATATAAGATAAAATATAATATGTTGTATCTATGCATGATTATATTGTTACTAATCATACATAATTAGTAACAAAGAATGGTAAAAAAATAAAAAAGGATGACAGAGAATAGACATAGAAGCTGTGGACCATAAGAACATCGTCTCTTACCGGCTGTGGGTTCAGCACAGCCGTTGGGAATGGTGGCCATCAGAACCACCTGAGGCTTGTAGGCTCCTGGCGACAGGTATGTGTGAGTCACCGTCAGCTCTCTTGAGATGAGGGTTCCAGTTTGGTCACCAAAGTCCCAGCTGAAGGTGATGTCAGAGGAGCTGAGGTACAGGCTGGGGTCGTGCAGCCGGACGTTGAACGCGATGGCTCGGTTTTGGATGAAGCTCTGGTCGTTCTGGTTGAGGTCGTTGACTTGGTTGAGTGAGATGGTGAAAGGGATTTGATCTGGTGGTGGAGAAACAAGATGTTTGGTGTCATCACCAGACAGGTGAAAGGTGTTGCAGGTGGTGGTACAGTGAAAATGGCGGTACCCCAGGGTTACCTGTGATGGAAAACTGTGTTGAGGCATAGCCAAGGGGGATGAACTTGTTTTCTCCACGGCTGTGGTAGATGACCACCTCCATTTTGTAGGAGCCCAGCGGGACCTGCGCTGTGTCGATGGTGAGGGAGGAGGAGGGTCCGTCGGCCACCTGCCAGAACCGACCTTGGGAGGAAACAGAACGTCTGGTTAGAGAACTAGAAGCTGGTAACTGAGCAACACCTCCACCCTCCTCACTGTCTCTAGACTCTAGCTCTACAAGTCACCTTTACACACGGATGTGTTCGCCTTTTTGCAGATGGCCAACAGTGTTTACCAGTTAGTTTTGGTACATAGGTGATAAAAAAAGGTTTTCATTATCACTTCTTATCTGAGTGGATGAAACAGGGCAAAGAATAACATATGTATGTCTTCTGTTAGAAACCTTGCTGATCGCGTCACGATGAAGAAAGATACAGTGTTCGATATGTAAACTGGTACGAGTCTAACGTCCGGTCATGTTTACCCCATGTTTTCCACACAAACACGTAGCGAGGTCTCCGGTCCTGAGTCCTGGTGAAGGGGGAACCGTCTGGAAAGACTCCTCCTCTGCTGCCGTCCTGGTCTGCATACACAGCCTGACCTGCCACGTACTCTCGTCCTGAAACACGCGTCCCAAAGCGTACAGAACATCAACTAAGATGCAGTGACATAAGGCCAGGAAAGCAAAGCCTAAAGGTGACTGGGTGACCCGAGGGGAAGAGAAAATGGCGGACCCTCCACAGTGCAGTTCCGGGCCCACACCACCTGGCCATCAGCCAGCACCGTCTGGTTTTCGGGGAAGCGAAGGTCGATGTTGAAGGTCACTTTGGCGCCAGTCAGAGTGGGCGCATCGTTCCTGACGTCGAAGCCAACCTCACCACCTGGAGACACGGGGGTACACCGACACCGTCAATGTGGAACATGTGTGGTATCATATGTAGGCTCATAGTCGCAGAACACCTGGTGACACCTTTCAGAGTTAAACATGTTTCATAAAACAATTCTAACTCACCAAACCAACAGTTTCTGAACCGTGAGTCCCCATCTCTCCACACGGGATACATTCTGGAGTTCCACGATCGGAACCGTGTGAACTGAACTTTGGACTCTGGAAGACAAAACACAGGAATGCTTCTGATCTGTTCTTCATGTCTGACTGCTCATCTTGTTCCTGACCGGAGAGTTTTTAACACCTTCACTTAAGTATTCATAACGCATTCATTTAAATCATAACATAATAATCATGAAAATGGTGTGGTTGCAGGCCTCTTTTTTTATTTACATTTTTCTTTTTGACATTGAGCAATGAGAAAACACACGTAAACACACGACTGTAAACACTTGTACACGTTTGCTTTATAAATGTAGATTGGTAGAAGGGTGGGACCGCGGTGAATGGTGAAGGTACATGCAGTGTGCTTCTGGGGGGCATGAGTCACAAGACCCAGGCACCAAACCCCTCCAATCCCTTTCATGTGACCATCATCTGAGCGCCAGTAATCCCGTGAGGGGGTGAGAGAGCTCAGACAGCCAGTGCACCTTCTCAACCTGTCTAATGGTCCGTGGGAAACCACATCCACAATCACAGTCTGATTGTTTGGATTCATGGACAGCATCAGAGTCACAAACTCAGATAATAATTCAAAGTTTACCTTTTAAAATTAGTTGCATATACATTTGTGAGTGGTGATTTGTGTGGCCATGAAATCAGTGTAAAGTCTGAGATAAATCCACCACACAGTTCAATGAGTTGGTTACAATAGTCCCAAAGACTAAAATATCCACCCTCACAAGCATTACACCACGGGTGCCACAGAGTTTCAGATGATTATTAACAGTGGTCATACAGTATACACATACATTACGCCTTTTGGATGAGGAAACTCAAAAATGTCAAGCATTTAATCTCAGACTACAGTACAATTTGTAGAAAATAACAAGTTAGATGATGAGTTAATGCCACTGTTTTTTAGTCCCAGTAGTGAAAACAAATCAATGAGAAATATTGGGACATTTTGATCAAACCCCAGCCAGCTCCTACCTGACTAGGAGGGACATGTACTCACTTGCTAACGCTGCAGATGTGAACGCCAGTACCAGCACCATCAGTGTTACACTCCCCATTGTAGCACGGCCGTCTGAGCCTGGTTTTAAACCTGTTCTACACCCCGACCTCCAGACTGACTCAAGGAAGGCGTTCGGACTCTCTTTAAGAGAACCTTGGGTCCTGAATTACCATAAACGTTGCTCTCATTTCTGACATCACAACAAGGGCTGCTTGGTGGCCCGCCTCCTCCATGGAGTCTGCCCTGTTTTTTAACATGAGATCGGTGCTGTTAAAAACCTCCAATAGATGTTGTTGAATTACTGTGGTTTAGTGCCAAATAACATTTGTTTTATTAATTTCATCTTTTAATATTATTTCTGTTTTTGAACCCATTTTGGGCCTTTGATTAATTTCTGAGACTGAATGTCAATTAGAATCAATTCCTACATATGTCATAACATATCTTAGAAAAGGAATATATAAACGATATCCTTTTATATATTTAATCATTAAAAGATGGAAATACATTAAATATCCAGATGTTCCCAAAATAAGTAGTAGATTAATTCAAATGGTAAATAGTGAGGTTGAAATTAAGTGAAAATGTTTTCTTGTACATCGAATGAGATTGCGTAAATAGGTTTTTTCACGTTCATTTTCTTCCAAAGAACTCCACTGTCATCACATCTATGCAAAACCATGGTATAAGAAGTAGCACAGAAATGAAGGCCAAATGTTAATCGATAATAACGTGTTACAACATAACATATTGATAATGTGAGGATTTGTGTAAAGCAGCTAGGTAAGGCCTGTGGCATCTCAGGGCCAGTCTCAGTGAACACAATAGAACAGGGGGGGGGGTTGCCTGCCATAACACCCATCAGGGAGTTATGGGAGCAGGGCTTCAGTCATGCAAGTTGTCACAGCTAACCTTTCAGTCTGCAAGAGGGTCACAAGATGAGGGTGAGCATAGCCAATCAATGGCTTCCTTTTATTTCTCAACTGCAGGAATTGTCTTTCTGCAGGCTTTTCATTCAGGCTATAACACTTTGACCACAAACGCCGCACTTGTTTGGTGAGTCTAGAGGAGGCCCACGTCATGTCTCTACTTAAAGGTTCCTCGTTCCCTGCAGTTCAGTTCTCTAAAGATTCTGCTGCTATGAATTTATCTGAATGTATTAATGAATGTGTACAAATACAATAAAGCAGCCTCCATATTTCTTCATCTTTCAGGTCAATTTGCATGTGTTGTTTAAAGTTCATTTGGATAGCATCCAAATTATTATATTGCTTTAATAATCGAATGATAATATTGCTTATGGTTGACTGCAATATTGCAAATACAGTACAGTACAAAGACAGTGGTGTTTTATTTGCCATCTTGCTGATTTTCCTATTTTTTCAATGCTGTGGGTAACCCAATAGAAACATATGACAACCCCTTTACCTGAGGGATTACATTACAGTTCATTTTGTCACCATCTTATTTAAAAGTGTATAAAAAGGAGCATTTCTATGGACCAACATAGTGAACAACAATAATTAACCAAAAATCAAAAAATGGAACCTCTAACCCAGATCTTAATGAGTGCATTAGTGAACTGTAAATGAGTGAGCCCATGCTGTGTACCTAGATATTATGCTCTTTAGGCAGCAGATCAGAGTGGTTCTCATTAAACAGGGCAGATGACCAGCCTGGGGCCAGAGCCACCGACAGCAGAAGGCCGAGCTCAATGGGAACTCTGTCCCATGTACAGTGACTGGGGGAGTGGAGCTGTCTCATGTTCCTGAGACTGTTGGAGCTGCGCTGCATGTGATCCCTCGTGTGTGCTCACAACCGGGCTTATTGGTAAATCCTCCCCACAGAGCACCTGACCCTGCATACCAGGAATACTCAGCATCACACTCCATTCACTACACGCTCAGTCTGTTATATGTTAAGATGGGAATCTGTTACAAGTCTTATTTCTATTTGTGCCATATAAAGAAACTAGAAATATCTGAGCAATTTGGAAATAATTATAAATAATTTCTTTGGGCTATGCTTGTATACATGGAGTGATTGAACATAACTACGATAAAGTAGCCAGTAAAATTGTGGATGGTGATCATCTTATTTGAAAAGAAGCCAACTTTCCAAAAGAACGACACAATATAGCATGTACTTTAATACTATGTATGTACTTTAATACTATGAACTTAATATTGGTTCATTATTATTCATGCTGTGTTGTAGAGTGACGCTGGCGCTAGACTCTAGTGACGCCAGCGTAACGCTTTCTGGGGCCTTTAGTCACGTGACAACAGCAATTCTTTGAACGCCTGTTTATAACTCCCGGACCTGACGCTAGATGACTCCGCCCAAACTGCAACAAGTCGGGTGTTTTACAAAAGCTTGATATGGGTTCTAAAACTACATTCATACAACCATTTATTATATATTTACAGAAAACAGAAAAACTAACTAAAAAGTAAAGCGTCACACGGTTTGTCTAGTTTTGTAACCACCCGATTTGCGCAGGCGGCCAACGTGTACCAAAAACGAGCGCGCCCTGGAGAACGCGGGAACCACTGATGGTTCAGACCGGCGCCGCGCGCCTCTCTCTGTGTTATTGTTTCACGTTAGCATCACTGATGGAGCTCCTCACGTCCTCACCGACCCTCTGAGCCCCGTCCAACTAACCCCACAACAAGCTGCGTTCATTTATAACCTGTACCCGGTGGAAGAGGTCGACCGGGGACCGGTCAGTTGTGTGTGGTGTTCCCCTCCTAGCTAGCCCGGAGCTCCAGAGAGCTAGCTGGAGCCTCCATGGATTCATTCCAGAAGGTCGAGAAGATCGGAGAGGGGACCTATGGCGTGGTCTACAAGGCCAAGAACAAGATTACCGGCGAGACCGTGGCTCTCAAGAAGATCCGACTGGACACGTAAGTGACATCGTAAGAACTACTGCTGCTGAGGTGAATACTTCTGAGTCCCACCGTGCTTAAGAGGAACCAGTGGACATCCACATAGGACCACTGCGCTGTGGTGGTTTGTGATGTGAAGGTCTGACGAGCTTTGTTCTGCCTGCTATTGACTAGGGAGACAGAGGGTGTGCCGAGCACTGCCATCCGGGAGATCTCGCTCCTGAAGGAGCTTAGCCACCCTAATATTGTCAAGTGAGTCATCCACCCAACACCCAATGTCATGTGTGAGGTGATGTTTCATTGATGAGGTGATATGCTGAGCCATGGCTTCCCATCGCCTAGGCTACGAGATGTCATCCACACGGAGAACAAGCTGTACCTCGTGTTCGAGTTCCTCCATCAGGACCTGAAGAAGTTCATGGACTCCTCCCTGGTTACGGGCATCCCTCTGCCATTGGTGAAGGTGTGCATGATGCTCCCACAGTCCCCGGACTGCTGGACACCTGGACTTGCTGGATGTAGTCAGTACAGGAGTACATCTGTGGTTGTTTTAACAAGCCTGAATGTGTTTCCATGTCTCTCCTGGTAGAGCTATCTCTTCCAGCTGCTGCAAGGCCTGGCCTTCTGTCACTCCCACAGAGTTCTCCATCGTGACCTGAAGCCCCAGAACCTCCTCATCAACGCACAGGGCGAGATCAAGCTGGCAGACTTCGGCCTGGCGCGGGCCTTCGGGGTGCCTGTCCGCATGTACACCCATGAGGTTCTTCTTCTTCTCTTTTATTTCCAGTGAGATAAAGCACAGGACATGTTGTGTAGTGCAGAGAGAGGGGAAGACCTGCAACAAATGACCTCAGGCTGCACTCAAACCCAGGTTGCTGTTGTGAGGTCAAAGCCTTAATGGCACTCTGGGCATTCCATAGTGCTGGTTCTAAACATGCTGCTGTCTGTTCCCCTGCAGGTGGTGACGCTATGGTACAGAGCACCAGAAATCCTCCTGGGATGTAAATACTACTCCACCGCCGTAGACCTGTGGAGCCTCGGATGCATCTTTGCGGAGATGGTACTTTAGTTTGGATACCAGAACCTGCGCCTGTAATGACAGCCTGACCACGGGGTTCCACCCGCACCGCCCTCACGGCTGCTCTGCCCCCCCCCCCCTTCCCCCGCCCCGTAGATCACCAAGAGGGCCTTGTTCCCCGGGGACTCTGAGATCGACCAGCTGTTCAGGATCTTCCGGACGCTGGGCACCCCCGATGAGACGGCGTGGCCCGGCGTCACCTCCATGCCCGACTACAAGCCCTCCTTCCCCAAGTGGGCGCGGCAGGACCTGGCCAAGGTGGTGCCCCCGCTGGACGAGGACGGCCGCGAGCTGCTGGTGGTGAGGACTGTCTTCAGCTGGTCCATGTTGCAGTCCATCTAAAGCAATGTCCAGATTAATTTAGTGTTACCTGATCACTTCGGTCTCCTCCTAAATCACTGCAGTGCGCTGCATAAATCGTTCTGTTTTGATACCTTCCACTATGAAGCTGAGCTGTAAGCTCTCTGCTCAAACCTCAAATCCTTAAAGTCCATGCACCACACCGTGGCTATGTCTGGTACTACAACAACACCAGGGTTCTCCTCGCCCTGCTCCTGACCCGGTGGGGGGAGGGGGGGTCATTAGCGGAGCCTACGCTCCCAGCCAATGGGATCTGAGCTCCAAACCACCAATGGGGGCGTCCCGCAGCCTCCCTGGGGGGCCGGGGGGGAGGCTCCTGCTCTGCTGTCTGAACCTCTGGTCTGGGCGTCCTCTCACACACTGTTGTCTTCTTTTTTTTTTCTTTTACAGCAAATGTTAAGTTATGACCCAAACAAGAGGATATCAGCCAAAAACGCTCTGGTTCATCGGTTCTTCCGCGATGTCACCATGCCGATTCCTCACCTGCAACTCTGAGAAGTACAAAAGCTATTTGCGTTGGTCCCCGCGACACTGAAGGGACCACTACAGACCTCCACCTCTCTGTCTCTCTCTCTCTGTCTCTCTGTCTCTCTCTCTCTGTCTCTGTCTCTCTCTCTCTCTCTCTGTCTCTGTCTCTGTCTCTCTCTCATATGGACATTTGCCTGACAGGTGGTCATGGACGGTGCCTTCTGCCCTCTCATTCCTAATGATCGACCGGCGTTCCCTCACTGTTCAGAGTTGGACTTGTTTCCTGGCCGTTCTTTAACACCAGGGGTTCTGAGCGCATGTTGTGTTTGGATGTTTGGTTCCGTTGCCTCAGTGGCCTGTGGCTGCTGGGGCCTTCCTGGGTTGTGTGTTGTTCTCTGTTGGTACTGTTCCAGTTTGGAGAAAGTTGTGGTCATAATTCATTGTTATAATTCAGCGCTCCACTTTGTGCAAGGTTCTACATTTTATTTGTTTAGAGGATTTGTAAACTTTTAAAAATGCTATCTTTTTATTAATGGTTTAAAATAAACTTCTTAAAAATGCTAATTGTTTTTATATTAATAGATAATGGTCTTCTAATGGGACATATTTAATTTGAACTTAATATCTTTTTGTACGAATCGTGACACTTTCATACAATAAAATAATGTTTTAAGCATGGCTTGCATGCATTTGATTCAGTATTTCACAATGTAAGAAATAAATGAGTAATGTGTGTTTATTATCAAATTAAATTAAATCAAATATAGTTTAGTCTACCTCTTCAGTTATCAATTAACTTATTTGCTGTTTTTAAGTATTCGTCAGAAGGCGATTCCCACCTTTTTGACTGATCACACAACGTACGGATCACTGCTTACCTTGTGATATACACCTATGATACCAAGATCAGTACAAAGTAGTGAACATAACTAGTGTGTTGGTCTTCTCGTATCGGTGTTCCCTCTCGGACTCCACATCGAGAAGACGCTCGTCTTAAACGTCATCATTGCAGTGTACGCGTCAGACCAGCAGAGGGCACCCAAGGTTTGCCGTCTAAAGTTTCCTTCAGCTGAGAGCGTCCATGAGGAGGGTCTCACCGAGATGGTGGTCTGTAATGCTGCATGGGCAGATTCTCAGAGTAACAAAGTAGAGACAAATATTTCTTTATGTCTTTAAGTCTGCGTGGTTATGTGTTTTACTAAAAGCCACTTTAAATAAACTGGATGTGTAAAAAGACAGAACTCCCTGAAGCAGCCTGAGGTGAGGAGAAGGGCAGCAGTCTGCTGGTGAAGAACAGCAGGTGGCTCTCAGACTTGGGTCAGCTCCTCCTGTGACCTCTTTCTTCAGGCTGGGAGGCTCAGGCCTCCTGGCACCGGGCAGCAGGAGCCCTGGCCGCCATGGTAACAGAAGGAAACCTTGGTTGCGCCTCCTTGAGAGAACAGAATACCAAGGAGAACCGAAGCCCGCTGTCTCCCAGCTCTGGGCCCGGGGGAGGAATCGCGGCCCGGGTCAGAACCAGGGCGGTGGGAACACCCGTGTGAGGAGTCCTGCGTCACCAGGGCCAGAACCACCCCCCCCCCCTTAACCCCCAGGTTGACGCGCGGCTTCCCCACCTCAGCCTGCCCCGTGGTACCAGGTCCTCGTGCTCAGCTGTACCCACCAAGCGGCCCTCATTGTGGCTGCTGCATTCTTGCTGCTTGGTCAATGGAGCGCTGCATTCCTCCGGGGAGTAAGTGAGGTCTCTCCAGCACAGAGGAGACGTGAAAGCCCTTGAAAGGAGCAACCCCTCAATAGGAGGAAAATAAACAATTGCGTTTGGTCCAGGGGTGTGATGGGTGGGGGGGAGGAGAAAGGCTCTCTGACGTGCTCTGATTCCCATGGAGATGCGCGGCCAGGCCCTTAGTCCGGGAGAGGGCCTCGTAAAGGTCCAACACAGGAGACTTCTCTCCCCTTTCTCTCCCTTTTCTCTCTCCTGCTTTTTATTTGAGGAGGGGGGGGGGTTGTTTGACACGGGGAGGGAGGCGAGTGCGGGGGAGGGAGGGAGGGAGGGGGTCACGTGCACACACGTGCACTCTCGTATTTACGCACAATTTGCTCCTCGATTGTTCACCGCTAACCGTTGGGAGCGGGTCATTGTCTGGGAGGGAAACGTTCTTGTTTTGCCGTGTTTCTAAATCTAGAGCTGCGTTTACACAAAGGCCTGCCCGGCCCCCTCGCCTCCCCCCAGCCACCTCCCCCCAGCCACCTCCCCCCCTGCTCCCCCTCCCTCCGCCCTGCGTCTCTATCAACTGCTCTCACCCAGAGGTACCGGTGTCCCCGAGGTCATCTTGGAACATGGAGAACGTCTTGTTGCTATGATCTACCATGCTGCTCGCTCTCATTCAGTCTGTCGCTCAGCCGCTGCATCCACGAGTCTCCGGCCCTATGGAAGTTAACTGGTTATCTAGCGTAACCCAACCCCTGCAGTCGGGCCCTCATTAGCCAGCTCCGTTTCTGTCCTCTGGCCTCAGCCCGGCCCTGCGGCGTGTCAACACCATCAGCCCCATGCTCTCCAGAATGCTCCATCACTCAGTGTGCTTTGTGATGCTTTTAGTTTTTGAGCCCAGCTTTGTCTCGGTGTTGGTCTCACTGCGGTCACCATGGTGACCTGCAGGACAGGGAAATGGTCAAGGAAACGTAAATTAAGTAACTTCTGGTGGTGCTAATATTAATAATGATAAGATAAATCAATAAGTAACTATTGTTATTATCCTAAACATGATCAAACCTACTAAGAATAACACTCTGTATAGGAGGTCAGTGGTTGCTCTGTGTGTCTTAAAAAGTATACCTTTCTTGTACATTTTCAATACAAAGAGACCAGGTTGTGTACATCATTTGAAGAGGCATATATTTAGTGCTGTTGGACTGCTGCTCTATGATGTAAAATTATTCCTTCAGAAACACATAATAATAATAATACAAATGAAACCACCAACACAATGGGCTCATTAAACGTTAAACAGTTGTAGTGGTTAGTAGGTTATTCATTGTCAAATGGAAGCACAGACAAATGAATAAACATGTAGGCAATCAAATGCATCTATATATATATATATATATATATATATATATATATATATATATATATATATATATATATATATATATATACACATATATACACACATATACATAGTATGGCAGCAGCTGACATGGAGCTGAACGTTCGAGGAAACAGAAAGGCAACTTGCTGATGAAGACTCTTATTGTGTCAGGCTGAACACAAGCAGACAGGGAGGGACTGGACTCCTCATCACAGGCTCCAGGCAGACAGGGAGGGACTGGACTCCTCATCACAGGCTCCAGGCAGACAGGGAGGGACTCGACTCCTCATCACAGGCTCCAGGCAGACAGGGAGGGACTGGACTCCTCATCACAGGCTCCAGGCAGACAGGGAGGGACTGGACTCCTCATCACAGGCTCCAGGCAGACAGGGATGGACTGGACTCCTCATCACAGGCTCCAGGCAGACAGGGATGGACTGGACTCCTCATCACAGGCTCCAGGCAGACAGGGAGGGACTGGACTCCTCATCACAGGCTCCAGGCAGACAGGGAGGGACTGGACTCCTCATCACAGGCTCCAGGCAGACAGGGAGGGACTGGACTCCTCATCACAGGCTCCATGCAGACAGGGAGGGACTGGACTCCTCATCACAGGCTCCATGCAGACAGGGAGGGACTGGACTCCTCATCACAGGCTCCAGGCAGACAGGGAGGGACTGGACTCCTCATCACAGGCTCCAGGCAGACAGGGAGGGACTGGACTCCTCATCACGGGCTCCAGGCAGACAGGGAGGGACTGGACTCCTCATCACAGGCTCCAGGCAGACAGGGAGGGACTGGACTCCTCATCACAGTGCAGCGTTTCCCTGACAGAAGCGAGCTGGCAGCTGTTGTCTCGACCCGCAGGACAACAGATTGGAGCTGCTTCTGCAGAGCACCAGGCCAGTGGGGCTCCAGGTCGGCCTCATACTACCCAGACCTGATCGCTTGATATTGATTTGTTCATCTGGTTGGTTCTGACATTGATCCCACTCCGTCATGGGAACAGAGCTGCGATGGAGATCCTGGAACCCTCTGAGGTCTCTCGTCCGAGGACCAGCGTTACCTCTCTGAGGCTGTTGGACCACTCGGACCTCGTCCCAGTGGGTCTGACTCCACACCAGGGCCCGGCCCGGCACCACCAGTCAGGCCCCGTGGTTCCTGGGCAGACCAACGACGTGTCAGTCTGTAGACCGGTCTCCTTCAGCCACAGTCTGTTGACTGCTCTTCCCCTGCCTTCTGCTGGCCTGACGCTGCTGTCAGGCTTTCTGTTTACCATGCTTAATGAGCTAAATGAGGGGTGTTTTGGGCCTGAAGCAGGCCATATGGAAGTCATTAGGCCGTGCAGTAGGTTCTGAAGCCTCTGGACATTCTTCAATTGAAATGGCTGGAGCCAGACCTCTTGGAACTGCTCACAGGGGTTTGATGGGCAGACGTGAGTACAAGCTGTGTAAGACCAAACACAAAGCAGCCAGATACCTTGAAAACACACCTCACAGCTCACCTTTATTCAGAACCACCAACCAAGTCTACAGAATACCCAGTCTGTTTAAAGTACTCCACAATACACACCACAATGTACTACAACAGTTCCTCAGTCACCCTCAATGTATTCATCGTAGATTTAAAGCGAGTGAGTTGCCTTGTATTCCCTTTATGTTTACGTGCATAATGCAGGGAAAGATCTCCTGAGTCAGCAGCGAGGGCTGCGAGGCCGTGTTGGTTTTGGAGAGTGCTTGTTTTCAGAGCAGAAAGGAGGCTGGATTCAGGGGGTGGACTTGATGAATGTGGCGATGGTGGCGTTTTGATGGGGGTCATTCTGACCTGACAGGACCCAGGCTCTCATGAATCACAAGGTGTCAGGCAGGCGCTGAGACGGAGCGCGTCCCACTGTGGCCCCGGGACCCCGGCGAGGGGCCGGGCTGTTTGGGGTCAAGTGTGACACCTCATTAGAACCCTGTTGATTTAGTGCGGTCTGGGGCTCAACAGACCGGCCCCTGGGGGGGAGGCCGGAGGTGTGTGAGTGGGAGGGTGGGTGGGGGGTGGGGAGGGGGGGAGGGAGGGACACGAAAGCTGGACACGGCAAGGGAGCCCTACGGCTGCTCTTCGTCCGAACGCCGGTTCCCTTTGACGACTTCAGGCAGCCCACCTTCATCAGGCAGCCCACCTTCATCAGGCAGCCCAGCTTCATCAGACAGCCCACCTTCATCAGACAGCCCACCTTCATCAGACAGCCCACCTTCATCAGACAGCCCATCTTCATCAGGCAGCCCATCTTCATCAGACAGCCCACCTTCATCAGGCAGCCCACCTTCATCAGGCAGCCCACCTTCATCAGACAGCCCACCTTCATCAGACAGCCCACCTTCATCAGACAGCCCACCTTCATCAGACAGCCCACCTTCATCAGGCAGCCCACCTTCATCAGACAGCCGGCCCAAACCCACCACCCGCCTTCAGCCGGGCTCTGAACCGGGACGCACCGGGGATTTCCTTATAGGAGTTATAGATGTGTGTCTGCATCCTGTCTCTCTGGCTCAGTGTATGGGCTCCTCCTCCTCCTCCTCCTCCTCCTCCTCCTCGTCCTCCTCCCTGATCGCAATCTCCCTGTCAGAATGATGGCGACCTTTCACCTTTGATCTTTCGGGGAGATCTCTCCAACGTCAAGATTACTGGAGCCGCTGTGTGGAGGCTGTTCCCTGGCGCTCGGAGCGGCCTGGTCTCCACGTGAGACTGACTCTAGTTTGGATGTGTGTTTGGATGTGTGTTTGAATGTGAGTGGAGGGGAGGTGCTGTGGATTGATTGTGCTTTTAGTATTGCTGTATTGATTTTGTGAAAAGGAACTCTATATCCAGGGGTCAGACAAAAAGGAATATTTTAATTCACAGAAGATTCACATTAATAATACCCATGTATCACCAAAATAAATCTCACTCCTATATAAAATCTAAAGTCTAAAAAATGTATATGATTTTAAGTATAATTTCACTTCATAACATAGCAAAGTATAATTAAAAAATAGACATTTTTATCTATTTATCTATTGTTTTTATTTTTGTGTCATTAACTATAATTATACTTGGAGTTTCAGATTAATTGCTACAGCAGTGTACATTTGAATCCCATCAGCTCTGTTCATTCATTGCTCCCTAAGAATAATATTTAAAAAAAAACATTTACATTTCTATAGTCTTTCCTCTTATAAAAACTAGAAACTAGATTAAAACCAGAGAAAAAATCTGCAGCTCTATTTAAACTCCCCTCAAAATAAATTATTATAAAAAAATATACAAAAGGTAGTGTCAGTGGGTCTGCTGACGTCCCACGTATGAATCCACCAACCAAACTGAACAGATTCCCTACACAATGCAGTCTCCCTCTGCACAGGACAGCCTGTGTAGTTCGACTGTAGTTACACTCCCCGGCCACACAATGTCACTGGTGGACAGCGAGCCGGCTGCCGGGCCGGGGAGTCCCCACGGAGGGGGTGTTTCTGCTCTGTGATTGCTTGAATGGGATGGCCCTGGCAGATTCCAGCCCCAAATCGTAGCTTATCATGAGCTCCTGCCCCCACACAAAGGACACGCAGTGACCCTCTTCAGGGATCCTCTGGCGTCAGCCTCCCAAGCACACGTACATCTGTGATGATGGAGGGCAGTGAACCAGACCAGTAACAGAGCACGCATGAATAATGAATGAATTGGGATCATACTTGCTCTGGTCATTTGTCATTCACAAAGTAGCAAGGTCCAGCTTTTCTACGTGCAGAACCTGTCATGGCTGTGAAGAACAACACACATTTAATGTTAGATAAAGATAGTAAAGATGTGGGATCAATAATACTTTTCATTCGTGTTTCTGTTCTTTATGCTGTGACACAGTCATGGTTGTATGTGTGGAAACGCACGCACGCACGCACGCACACACACACACACACACACACACACACACACACACACACACACACAAGCACACACACACACACACACACACACACACACACACACACACACACACACACACACACACACACACACACACACAGACACACACACACACACACACAAAGGTACGTATGGCCATCTGTCTGTTCTGACATGGCGTGTACTTCAGAAGCCAGCAGGCGTGGAGACATTTGGGCCGTCTCCTCCTGGAGACCAACAGGACAGCCTCTCAGGTCCTCGCCATGGCTGCTGCTTTTGTTGGTTGGTCCACTTTGATTGGTCGGGGGTTAAATGTATTTAACAATTTATTTATTTTACAAACATCCGATTTTGACCAGTGCAGCGCTATCCGGGATGGATGATTTATGAACGCTGTTTTATGTCACAGTCCACTTTTGTTGCCTTTGAGTTTTTACTCATTAGTCTGAATAATAACTGTCACTAATTCAAGCTGTTCTCCAATGGCTTTTTGAATAGAAAGAGAGGGAGAGTACGAAAGACAGAGGGAGGGATAGAGCGAGAGAGAGAGCAATAGAGAGAGAGAGAGCGAGAGAGAGCAATAGAGAGAGAGAGAGAGAGAGAGAGAGAGAGAGAGAGAGAGAGAGAGAGAGAGAGAGAGAGAGAGAGAGAGAGAGAGAGAGAGAGAAGGGGCTGAGAGATTAACTCCAGTGAGCTCACTCTGAGAGGCCCATGAGCGGCTGAATATTGTTCTAGTGGGGGAGAGACGGGGAGATGGCGAGAGAAGGGGGAGGCGGAGAGAGAGGGGGCAGAAAGGAAAAAAAAATCTAAAGGGTCCGTGCAGCCGGAGAAATGAACTTGATGATCTGGGGCTGGCGGGGGGGTCATCATTCCTTGCTCCTGACAATCAAAATGAGATTGGCCAGCACTGTGTCAACACTGGCCTCAGTTAAGGCATGACGGGGGGAGGGCGGGGGGAGGGCGGGGGGGAGGGCGGGCTTACCCCCCGCGGGGTCTTGAGAGTCTGCCATGTGAACTATAGAGACACCACAGTGCCTTTCACTGACTGCTCAGGCCTCAAAGAAACACACATGCCTCTCTCTCTCTCTCTCTCTCTCTCTCTCTCTCTCTCTCTCTCTCTCTCTCTCTCTCTCCCGCATATGGCGGCCGGCTCTTCCGGCTGGCGGTGTTTGTTGCCCTGTTTGGTGGGATTCGGGCCCATCGGCCCCCAGGTCGCAGGGTGTGCGTGGCTGTAAGGCGTGAACGTGGCCCTTGAGCCGGGGTCCGAGGGTGTGTGTGTTTGGCTGTAAGGTGTGACTGTGGCCCCGGGTCCGAGGGTATGTGTGTGTGTGGCTGTAAGGCGTGACTGTGGCCCGGGGTCCGAGGGTGTGTGGGTGTGTGGATGTGTGGCTGTAAGGCGTGACTGTGGCCCCGGGTCCGAGGGTGTGTGGGTGTGTGGCTGTAAGGCGTGACTGTGGCCCCGGGTCCGAGGGTGTGTGGGTGTTTGGCTGTAAGGCGTGACTGTGGCCCGGGGTCCGAGGGTGTGTGGGTGTGTGGATGTGTGGCTGTAAGGCGTGACTGTGGCCCCGGGTCCGAGGGTGTGTGGGTGTGTGGCTGTAAGGCGTGACTGTGGCCCCGGGTCCGAGGGTGTGTGGGTGTTTGGCTGTAAGGCGTGACTGTGGCCCCGGGTCCGAGGGTGTGTGGGTGTGTGGCTGTAAGGCGTGACTGTGGCCCCGGGTCCGAGGGTGTGTGGGTGTGTGGCTGTAAGGCGTGACTGTGGCCCGGGGTCCGAGGGTGTGTGGGGGTGTGGCTGTAAGGCGTGACTGTGGCCCCGGGTCCGAGGGTGTGTGGGTGTGTGGCTGTAAGGCATGACTGTGGCCCCGGGTCCGAGGGTGTGTGGGTGTGTGGGTGTGTGGCTGTAAGGCGTGACTGTGGCCCCGGGTCCGAGGGTGTGTGGGTGTGTGGCTGTAAGGCGTGACTGTGGCCCCGGGTCCGAGGGTGTGTGGGTGTGTGGGTGTGTGGCTGTAAGGCGTGACTGTGGCCCCGTGTCCGAGGGTGTGTGGGTGTGTGGCTGTAAGGCGTGACTGTGGCCCCGGGTCCGAGGGTGTGTGGGTGTGTGGCTGTAAGGCGTGACTGTGGCCCCGGGTCCGAGGGTGTGTGGGTGTGTGGCTGTAAGGCGTGACTGTGGCCCCGGGTCCGAGGGTGTGTGTGTGTGTGGCTGTAAGGCGTGACTGTGGCCCCGGGGCCGAGGCCGGGCCTTTGTTTGACGTTTGGGGACGCGGCCCGGCTGAAGTGATGTCATGACGCTCTGTCTCACTGTGACCGTGGAGTAGAGACTGGACTGCAGGACACTGGTCACACCACGCAGCAGGATGTCATACATCACAAACCCATACAATAACATGCAAATGAATGGTAGTGATAGTTTCACTCATGTATCTCCATTTCTCTGAATCTGTCACTGAGAGACATATTTTCTCAGTCTTCTTCCTATTATTCTGCATGCTTCTAGTACCTGAGTTCAGTGTGACGCTACACCTAAGAAGAATAATTACTCTTTTTGATCCCGTGAGGGAAATTTGGTCTCTGCATTTAACCCAATTGTGAATTAGTGAAACACTCAGAACACAGTGATGGTGAGGCACACAGTGAGGTGAAGCACACACTTAAATGCAGTGAGCTGCCTGCAACAGCGGCGCTCGGGGAGCAGTGAGGGGTTAGGTGCCTTGCTCAAGGGCACATCAGCCGTTCGTACTGGTCGGGGTTCAAACCGGCAACCCTCCGGTTGCAAGTCCGGAGCCCTAACCAGTAGGCCGCGGCGGTGAGCGGTGACCTGGAATCCTTCAGTTGATTCGTATCAGCCAGCATGAGCACAGCTGTGTCCCCCCGTAACCCTGAGCTCTGAGGCCTCCTCACAGGGCTGTGTGACAGACTAACCAGGGTCCCAGCCTGGAGGAGGCCCACCTTCTGCTCTGTTATTCCTATGGATTTGGAGCACTGGCGGAAACAGATTTCTGTTATTCTTTTAATAAATGTCTTTCACATCTTTCACTCAAGTGAAGATAGAATACAGAATAGGGAATACACTTATTAAAATATCACAATAGCAACAAGCTAAATCATAACATCATGGGTTTGTTACAGAACATTTGAACATCACAACAAGCTAAATCACAACATGAGTTTGCTGCAGGACAGTTCAATATCACAACAAGCTTGCGTAACACCACGCGTAACACGAGAACACGAGAACACGAGAACACAGTCCTACCTGTGAGGGGTCTCTGGTACTGAATAACAGCGGTGGTGGAGGCCCACTTCCTGTGTGGAGGCTTTAGGTGGGACCCTGGGAGAGGAACTCCTGGGGGCTCTGGGGCTGCTCTCGTCCACATCCCAGGGGGGCACCGACGTGTCGCGGCAGGGCCTCTAAGGGCTCCACGGCCCACCGTCTGAGGTCCTCTACGGGCTCCACGGCCCACCGTCTGAGGCCCTCTACGGGCCCCACGGCCCACCGTCTGAGGTCCTCTACGGGCTCCACGGCCCACCGTCTGAGGTCCTCTACGGGCTCCACGGCCCACCGTCTGAGGCCCTCTACGGGCCCCACGGCCCCACCGTCTGAGACCCTCTACGGCCCCACGGCCCCACCGTCAAGGCTCCACGGTGCGATCTCGGGTTCTTCTACTCTCCAGCAGACGGTGAGTTGGTAGAAGCGCAGTGTTGGTGAAAACCTGTCTTTTAGGAACACCTTCAGCTCTGACTGGACGTGTTCTTCAGGTGCTGCACTGCTGCACTGTGGTGGTCTGCCAACAGGAGATGTAGCACCGGTCTGCTGCTGAGGCTGATTTCATTCAGAACATCTTGGCCTGTATTTACTGTGAGGAAGACGTGTGCTGTGAGAGGGGATGTGTACTGTGAGGGGGATGTTTACTGTGAGAAGGGATGTGTGATGTGAGAGGGGATGTGTACTGTGAGAGGAGATGTGTGCTGTGAGAGGGGATGTGTGCTGTGAGAAGGGATGTGTACTGTGAGGGGGATGTGTGCTGTGAGAGAGGATGTGTGCTGTGAGGAGGATGTGTACTGTGAGGGGGATGTGTGCTGTGAGGGGGATGTGTACTGTGAGGGGGATGTGTGCTGTAAGAGGGGATGTGTACTGTAAGGGGATGTGTACTGCGAGGGAGATGTGGCTGTGAGAGGGGATGTGTACTGTGAGGGGGATGTGTGCTGTGAGAGGGGATGTGTGCTGTGCCTGCAGTTGGTTTGGTAAAACAGCTCCTATTTTGGACTTGCAGTGTTTCATAATTGATTATTATTCTTAACATAAGTATGTCTGAAAAAATAATCAATGACAAACCAACAATTGCTTATGAGGCATCTTTTGGACACTTCTTCTGAAAAATACAATACAGTTTAAGCTAAATATTATAGGTTACATGACTATCCATATTATATAATTATTTAGCAATAAGCACTACACTATTACAGAATACAACTGAATAGTGTAAGTGTAAAGCCAGCTGAAGGCTGATGAAGGAGGGAGTACACACTCAGCCTAGCAGGAAGGCTGCTGTTTCATTACTTTGTTAGAAAACTTACCTTACCCAATTACAGCTCACATCTCCCCTCCCTGTACTTTATGATCCTGCGAGATTCTTCCTCCCCATTAGGGACTGTGTGATGTCTCTGGAGCCCCTCTCCAAACACTGTGCAGTGAGCCAGACAAAAAGGTCTTACTGATTACTGTGTCCAGCAATTCAAGCTATTGAGTGCTGACCCCAATTTACCTTCTCTCTTAACTTTATGGCTGTCCTTGTTACAAAGGCAGCCCCCATCCTCAGGCCTCCTGCCCCACACTGGCATCTTCATGTGTTCACAGGTCCATGGTTTCATGCGCTCTGTGCACCAGTGGCCTCGTTGTGTTTGGTGTTTGTCTCCTACAGCGCCGTGCTGCTGCTGTCCCCCAACACGCCGGGCCCCCCCCCCCCCCCCCCCCACCCCAGCACCCCGGCCCACATCACTCTCCCCCCCCCCCCCAGCACCCCGGCCCACATCCCCCCCTCCCCACCACCCCGGCCCACGTCCCCCCCCCACCCCTGGCCCGGGAGCCCGGGAGCGGCGCTGATGTTTACGTCCGGTGGGAATGATCCCGGGGTTCATTGCTGTCGTCAGCCCCCCGGGCACTGGGTGGTCCTCGGCCGTTTGTATTCACAAAAAGCCTCATTCTGACTCCCCGTTTTCACGCAATGATGCTCTAAATTAGGTTGATGAGAGGCCCTCCTATCAGGTGACATATTAATTGGGTCAGGCCGCATCTCATATGAAATCCCAATAATGACTACCCAAGGCAACACTAACCCTCTGTGTTCAGAGCTCTCTCTCTCTTTCACCAATTAGGCTCTGAGTAAATATGGCACCTCCGATCGCCCGTCCAAGACAAGCCAATGACATCAGTGCATTAAGGATGTGCGTGTGTGTGTGTGAAAGTATAAGCTTTGTGACACGCAGATCAGGCTATGAAAAGCGCAATTGTCGAGGGCTAGCTAAGTAATAAACAATGCATTGCATAAGCTAAATAAATGATTTATTGTACAAAAGAAAAAAGACAGCAAATAAACAACAAATGGTAAAAATAACAATTGAACAGTTATTCATATGCACAACCATTACAACTACAAAGTTGGGGTGAATTTCTTTGACTACACGATGAGAAGGAATGAGAGGGGTGTGGAACATGAGAAGCAGCGAACCTGTCTGAAACTGCATAAATGCCAACATTTGGGTAATTATTTACATAGAGATTTCTAACGCTCCTATATTTATATATGAAACACTCTCACACATACCAGAACACAAACGACTAAATCAGAATGCAACTCGTCCGCCGCTGACTGGACTGCTGGTTCTGTCTCCAGTCCTGGGCCGTCATCTGTGGACCACCAACCTTCGACCAGAGCTTGTAAACCCTGGACGGTTCTCCAAACCAGGATCCCTCTCTGACCCTGAGACGCGGGGACCCTGTGATATTCAGCTGGACCTCTGACCTCTGACCCCTGACCTCTGACCCTGAGACGCGGGGACCCTGTGATGTTCAGCTAGACCTTTTATCTTTTTCTTCTGGGGTACATAATTGCGCAGATTTATAATGAGATTTCAAATTAAAAAACGCGAGGGTTTTAGATTGCTAAAGTGAGGTAGACATACTTTGAAACGCATTATAATATTAATAAATAGACAACTGACCAGCTGAATGGTTTCCAACCACTGTCCCTACGCCCGTCTGTCCCTGTGAAGACTCTACCTGCTATTACAGAAGCTCCACACAACATGTCTCCTCTCCTGTGGGCTCCCTGGGCCCCCCGGGCTCACACCAGGGGGGGGGGTCACCTAAAATACACACAAAGGCAAAAACACAGTCGACATGCTGTTCCTTCAGACGGACACGGCTGTAACAGGTTGTGTTGGGGAGGGCCAGTGACTTTGTCTTCCAGTTAAAGCATTCTATATTCAAGGATCCGGACATTTATTCCACGCGCACGTCCCTACCGGGGGCCCCGCCGGCCCAGGGGCCCTCCGCGGGGCCCCGTCCCGACCGGGGGCCCCGCGGAGGGCCTATGGGCGAGCCGCCCTGCTTCAGACAGACGTCAGCGTGATGGTTCCAAGAGGAGGACGCCCCTCTGCAGTCCGTCCATGTGGTTCCAGCTCCCCAGAAGCCCGAGGAGTCCTTGGTCTGGACTACAAGCTCTCTTGTGCTCGGCAACACAAACATCTCCTGCCACGGGCATCCCCATAGTGCAAAATTTATTGTTGGTAAGGTAGAGTACCCCCCAAAAAAAGGTTTTGTACCTTTCCTTTTCTTCTTTTTAAATATATACATATATCATTTATATATAATGTCAGAAGGCTCTTCCTTTCTCCAACAGTATAGTGCTTTCGTTTTCAACAAAGGAATATCCTGCTTTGACACCCAGGTGACCAGACTTTCCATGGTGCTAATCTACTCTGTACTCAAGCACTCCATAGGTTCTCTATGTTGACAGGGCGGCTGAGGGTTGCTTTGGGCTGAAGGGCTTCACCAGGGATGTTTCCTAAACATCAGCTCCTTTTTGTTCACTTCCTTTCGCTTTGCAACTTGTGACGTTGTTCTACACAATCTATAAAGTGATATCTTTAAACCATAAGCATCTCTTGTTTTGTTTCAATGTACAGTTCCACAGTGACAGGATTTGAAATGTTATTCAGAGTTTCCTGTGATTTTATCTACTAACATGAGTCTAGAATGAGAGGCCGGAGTGCAACAAGATGGATTGCTGTGACGGATACAGAAACAGGCTAGAATCACTGTACTTTAAACATGTTATTCACTGTAACCTGTAGATCTAGTGTTATTGTATTGTAGTAAAATATTGTATTGTATTGTAGTATTGTATTGTAGTAAAGTATTGTATTGTATTGTAAAGTATTGTATTGTAAAGCAGTGTATTGTATTGTCAAGTATTGTGCCATTTGGAACAGCACCTTTGAGCTATTGAAATCATTGAAAATGTGATGATTATGGCAGCTATCTGTGGTGAAGCATTTATGACGGCGGATGTGTGTAACATTTGTAATCAGTTTCATACCAACCAGGGTGTACAGCAACCATCCACACTCTCTGCTAACACTCAGTCCTCTGAGCTCCAAAACAATGCGTCCCTTGCACTGGTTTTGAACCGTGGACTGCAAAGGCTGCCCGGCGGTCCGTCTGCGGGCTCACTGCCTTCAGAGGGGGGGACAGTGGAGGACAGTGGAGGACAGTGGAGGACAGTGGAGGACAGCAGCAGCCGCTGGTGTTGTGGAGCGCGGCATGCTGGGAGCTAGACAACGGCCCCTTCCTCGCTGAGGAGGAGACCCCGAAACTCGCAGAGTCCCTCTGCAAACGCTCCGTCCTCCGTCACTACTCGCAGCCGTGAAAGTTGACTCCTGCTTGGTGTTTGTTTGGGGCAGTGTTCTGCAGTGTTCTGCAGTGTTCTGCAGTGTTCCGCATTGTTCCGCATTGTTCTGCAGCATTCTGCAGCGTTCTGCAGCGTTCCGCAGGGTGGGGCGTGCTGACAGGCTCTCACTGGGTTCTTTCTTACTTGCTGACTTGTTGAGTGGAGCAGAAGATGTTCTCCTCTTGTGTTTGTGTTTCCAAGTCGTCCGATTACAGATCAAAGTGAGATGTTTAGTGGACCCAGCAGGACGTCGCACGGGGATGAGATATATAAATAGCGGGCGTAGGTTTGGTTTTTCTTATCTTTAAAACTCTCTAAACAAGACAAACAAGCAAAAACAAAACAAAAAAACACATTGTTTTGGATTCGAATAGCATTCTTCAGTTTAGCAAGGGTCTGCTGGAGTGCTGAGCTTCTGCTGAACAAATACTCTCTGTTGTCATATCTTAGTGGTTTAAATTCCACATCTATTAGTGTGATGAAACATTCCCAAAATTTTAAATACTCATCACCTGACAACCATATATACTGCGAATGTTTGAACTCTTTCTGTCGTGATCCACTGTCCTGGATGTGTCGCAAATATTATGTCATTTAAAATATCTCGAGGAGAACAACACCAAAACATCTACAGCATCGCTTCGTCTCCGTGACCTTCTGTCTGAAGCTGCTTCTCAATCCTGCTCCCTTTTCATTCAGTATGCATTCCTTTGTCTTTGATGCTTTAGATTTCATTTTAAACTTTTTTAAATATTTTTTTCACGTAAAATAAATTCATCAACTGGCAAAAGAAAACCGTGGAAAAGTCCAGTAGGATGCATCTTCTTCTTCTTCTTCTTTTTCTTCTTCTTCTGCGACTTAAAGAGTGGAGGCTGGTGGCGGGGAGGGAGGGGGGGTGGGGGGGGCTGGGGGAGCGTCCAAGGTGTTTCTGCATGGTCGATGCACGGTGGTCGATGCACGTGGTCTCCCTGCGGCCCCCGGCTCTAGGAGCAGCCACAGCGGTCCACCACCATGCCCGGGATCTTGCCGTGGATGATCTGCTGTTTGTCGTTGAAGTACAGCATGTTGATGGGGGACATCTTGGTGGGCGTGCAGCAGGGGCCGGCCGAGCCCCTGGGGTTGGCGTGCTGCACCAGGTGGGTGTGGGGGTACTTCTGCATGAACATGTACTCGCACTGGCCGGAGCAGTAGTTGGCTTTGTAGCGCTTGGGCGCGATGATCCAGTCCCAGCCGAAGGCCTCGAAGTCCACGGTGAGCGGGTAGCGGCAGCACCGCGACTCGGTGGAGTGCTCGTCACAATCCAGGCCCAGGTTCCTCCGGGAGCGCTTGGTGGTCTCCAGAACCTTCACCTCCAGGAACGGCTGCTGGAATCAGGGGGCAAGGGAGATGGGAAGAGGTGGTTATAAAACAATACACGCTGAGGGGAGCGCCCGGTCGGTTCTGCACTCAGGGACGGGTTCGGGCCTGCTGGTGGTTCTCCTCCTGATGTGAGCAATGCTCCGTTCTGCTTTGGTCTGGGATATTGCATCACCGCATCCTACTAGGCTCTACTGCTGCTACAGCCTACTGTAGTGCTTCAGAACCAAGG
>JAXIVH010000024.1:5129697-5134697 GCA_036785325.1 Urophycis tenuis | reverse complement strand
CCTCAGCCCGGCGGCCTGCGGCTCGCTGTGGGAGTCCTTATTACCCATGATCACTGACCTCAAGATAACGCAGGCTCAAACGCACACGCGGCTGTATTTCATCCAATCAAAATAGTGCTTTCCACTGTGCTTTATTATCGCTGCAGCTTATTTCCCTGTGGTCTAATTGCAGCGTACGCAGCGCAAGGGTTCTGCTGCAGGCCTGCAGGTGAGGGGACGGAACATCTGGGGAGTCCCCGGATACCTGGAGACAGGTACCTGTCTCCAGGTACCTGTCTCCAGTCATCTGTCCCCGGGTACCTGTCTCCAGGCATCTGTCCCCGGGTACCTGTCTCCAGGTACCTGTCTCCTGGTACCTGTCTCCAGCTCCCTGTCTCCAGCTCCCTGTCTCCAGGTACCTGTCTCCAGGTACCTGTCTCCAGGTACCTGTCTCCTGGTACCTGTCTCCAGGTCCCTGTCTCCAGGTACCTGTCTCCAGGTACCTGTCTCCAGCTCCCTGTCTCCAGCTCCCTGTCTCCAGCTCCCTGTCTCCAGGTACCTGTCTCCAGGTACCTGTCTCCAGGTACCTGTCTCCAGCTCCCTGTCTCCAGGTACCTGTCTCCAGGTTGGCTGCCTGGCTTCCCGTGCTGGAAGAGGAGCCCTCCTGTGAGGTCTGGACGGTGGTTTTTATTTCCAACATTCCAGTGAGGCGGTCTGGTAGGTGGAGGGAATGGGAAAGCTGTAGAGGATGTGACCTGCAGGTGAACACTGTATCAGAACGTAAAGGACAGCTGTACAGCCATCCTTCAAGAACACACAGGGATCTTAATATGGCCCTGGTGTCATCTCAGTGTGTTATCATTAGGTCTAGCATTCAAAAGCATGAATCATCCTCAATGAACAAGCAGTCCACAGACTATAGAGCCTTTAATAGAGCCTTTACCTCCACCAAGGAGAACCTGACCAGGAACCTGACCAGGCGCCACGCTAGAACCATTCAGAGCCCTCAGTCCAACCTGACAGGTTCAGCAGAATGCTTACTGTGTATTCAGAACGTAGGGCCCTTAACCTGGAACCTTGTCAGGTGAACAGAACCCAGCCCTGACCGGCTCCGGGTCGCCCAACCCATCGCTACCTCACCCAGGCACCGGCCCCACCAGAACCCAGCCGGGCTTCAGGTGAGAACCGTGCAGAGCGGAGAACCGCTGGTCATCTATTGTTCCTGGCCGCACACATCACGAGGATCAAAATCCGAGACAGGGGCAGAATTTGCATATATATCTATATTTTCTTTTCCTAATGGGAAATGCAAATGTGCCATTTTGTGGGTGCGTGTGTTGGGGAGTCCTGGTGCTGAATGAATGTGACTCTGGAGTCTCCCCTCGCACCTCGGCATATTAATCATGGTGACACGTTCACGACCCTTCTAATCAGACGGGCCACGGTGCACCCCCAAACACGCAGCCCCCCGCGCCCCACTCCCTCTTTGTCTCCGGGCCGTCCCAGGGGAGCAGGCGGGGGGCGGGGGGGAGGCAGGACTCGAGGTGGGGGTGGGAGGGTGGGGGGGTGAAGTTAGATCCCCCTCATTCAGAACCCTCCCCTGGGACAACGACAGGCACAAAACTCCTATTAGGACTTAGCACAGTTGCCCCCCCAGAGCAACAAAAGACACCTCCTAATGCTCCCTGTTCTATCCCAGTGAGCACACACACACACACACGCACACACACACAGACACACACACACACACACACACACACATGCACACACACACACACACACACACACACACACACACACACACGCACACATACACCCACACACACACATACACGCACACATACACGCACACACACACACACACACACACACACACACACACACACACACACACACACACACACACACACACACCCTAAACCGAGTGACCCCCTAGCACAGAGGAAGCTCGCTCCTATATTTTCACTATATTTGCACCCATATGAGCAATCTGTGGGATCTCACATGATGACTGCTGAATACAAACCTTCTGGCACACACAGCGCTGTGGGCCTGTATGAAGGTCTCAAACATGTATATTCCTGGACTGTGTGTTTCTGTGCAAATATTCATGAGGCTCATGGCAAACATTCTCTACATCAGCTGTCTTCTCTTGTCCTCTGTGTATTATTTAACCAAGGAAGGCTTCAGGATTTCTCCTTTAAAGAAGGCAGACTTTGATTTTAGTTGTTCCCATATTTCAACAGAGCAGCGATGGCTCCTGCCTCTCCCCATTCAGCCCGGTGACATTGACTATAAAAAATAAAATCCACAATATTAACGCAATGTTGTTGAGTTGAGGTGGAACAAGAGATGCTGTCTCTCCTCCCTTGAAAGCCCGGTAGGTTTGGGGTACTCAGCTCCAGCGACAAGGAAAGAGCTCCGTCATCATTCCTGATATTAAAACTCAACTATTGGTCCTAAAATAGTCGCTAATAGTCACCTGCTGTGTCCGGCGCTGCCCCCTGTGTGTTGAACCAGTGGGAGGGCTGGACTGTTGGTTCTATCATCAGCAGAAACAAGTCAGCCAGCATCGGCCCTTGATGTAGACATGTACCGTATGTACACACTGACCAATAGATGCCAGGATCTATATGGGATCTGTTAATAATTAATAACTAGCTAATCCATGCAATCCTTGAGAAGCATCAGAGCACTACAGACACATTACAACTCACTGCTAAACTCTATACAAAACACACTACAAATGGAATTCATGTAGATGCAAAACTAGAACTAACAACCGAATGACCAGTGAGCAAATGTGCTAAACTTCAGCTGAAACAAACGAGCAGTGTTAAGTTACTCACTGGGAGACACAACTAGAGTAGAAAAGCTTTCTGATAGAAACAGAAAGACTAGATCTTCAACCGAATCAGTATTAGAACAGTAAAGTTGTAGGCCTACTTTAACGCACAAAGCAGGGTCAGTAGGCGCCCTAGCCATGGGATTTAGCTGACTCATTAACATGCACCATGACTCGTTTCCCAGAGTTTGTAACTTTATGAGCCATCATAACATGTAACTTATAGCTCATTATATGGTGTGGCTTTTGAGATAATCCTCTGTATGTTTAATATGTCTGTTGTGAATAAAGGAGGATCACTTTGCATTGACTGCAGTCTATACTGTAAAGTTCACCCATCTGCGCCTAATAGAACATAAAGCCATTAAGAGTGTGTTAGCCCCTTCCTCTGGATGGAGGAGCAACCATTAAACCACTTACCCTGCTTTAATGGCAGCCCATGATTTGCCACCATTTAAAGCAGGTTTTAATGAGACCATTTTTATGAGACCAGTAACCAGCCATGACTTGACCTCTGATATTATGTACTTCCTCCATTGTGCCCAATCAGGAGTACATTTTGTACGTAACAAAAGACAATTGTGTTAGCAAGACAAAAAACCTCCACAGCTCCTGATCCCGCAGGACGCGTTGTGCTCGCCACGATGAAAGCGAAGCATGGTGGAGAAACAACACAGCTGCCAGGTGCAGGGCCTGCGTGCGGTAGCATTAATGAGCAGGCTACAGTGACACGCTGAAATCTGAGGTGCCACAAGCGTTTCTTCCCATGGTGCAGTGCATCCTGGGAGCCGGGCGTGTCCTGAGTCAGCCTGCCGAGCTCTGAGGGGCGGACATGCCCCGCCCCCTGCTGGGCCCTCTGACTCGCTGGTTTGTGTTCCTGTCTCTGTTTGTCTCGTATTGAATACCGTGTTGATGCCAAACTGTCTTTCTTCTAAAAGATACATGGACACTTCGAAAGAGACAGTTAGCCTGACCCAATGTAAACCAACATGTCAGAGCAACCATGCATGCTTGGTAACTCTGTCTGTGGCCTTATGTGTGAGCAGTAATATTAAGGCTTCAGAAAACCTTCTCCAGCTTGCCATTGTAGCACTGAGATGATTAGGGGCTGTAGTGCCTACAGAGAGGCAGCAACCCTCATGCACATGTTATTTCATTACTCTAAATAATCCACGGGGATTGACCACCACAGAGTGAATGTTGCCAAACTTACACAAACATACACAAACATCAATGTCAGAAGTATTCTTGACATTACTTTATTTTTGCGTCATAGTTTTGTGCTTGTTCATTGTGCATGCAGTTGTGCAGCGCATGCACACACACGTATGCATGCACGCACACACACACACACACACACACACACACACGTGCACGCACGCACACACATGTACACAAGCGCACACCCATGCACACACCCACACGCACACATGTTCACTCATACACACACGCACACATACCCACGCACACACCCACACGAACACACCCACACACACGCACACACACACACGCACACACGCACACACACACACGCAAGCACACACACACACACACACACACGCACGCATGCACCCACACATGCACACACCCACACGCACACACAGCTGAAGTGTATGAAAGATGTGCTGTGCGTTCTGCTTGTTGTCCACAGGATAAAACGGGAGTGAAGCGCTGAGACCTTCCCAGGACCCAGTCTGCCCCCCAGCATCACGCTGACCACCTCGCTGACCTCCACCACAGATGGTGGAGGTCAGTACACAGAAGTCTGCAGTGTTCTCTGCACCAAGCTCTGAATACAACAAGGGAGTATCTGTGGGGGGTTTGATTTTTCTTCAAACTAACTAATGGTCCTCTGTCGCTCTCTGTGTGTTTTGCAAACATCTGACATCGCCTGCGTCCCTGAAGAACATTCATAACTGGGCGATGTGCTGTCCCTAATGAGCCTATGGTCTGCAGAGGAACATGGCAAGGAGTAAAAATGCAACCACAGGTGATTTATATAGCAGAGTGCAGATCCCATCCCTGTAGAAAGGCCAGCTAATTACATTTTCATGTGGATAATCAGTAGGTAATCCCAGTTAAGTTCTCCACTACAGCTCCAATGGGAACCTGCGTTATGAACCTGCTTATGAACCTGTATTATGAACCTGTATTATGAACCTGTATTATCAACCTG
>JAXIVH010000024.1:5042197-5124697 GCA_036785325.1 Urophycis tenuis | reverse complement strand
GAGTGTGTGTGTGTGTGTGTGTGTGTGTGTGTGTGTGTGTGTGCACACTCTCACCAACCACACGTGCGTTTGTGAGCGTGTGTGTGGGGGGGAAGTGTTCAGTTACTACCGGTCCACCACTGCGGCCGAAGAAAGAGGAGGAGGTTAATAGTCTCACCTAGATGTGAACTCTGTGACCCTTTGTGTCAACAGGAGAGCTCTGCCTTGTGTGTGTGTGTGTGTGTGTGTGTGTGTGTGTGTGTGTGTGTGTGTGTGTGTGTGTGTGTGTGTGTGTGTGTGTGGGTGGAAGTGGGGTGCTGCTGTCATCAGAGTGAGTCTGTGTGAGGCTCCTTTCCTGGGGTAGTATTGGTGTGTGTGTGTGTGTGTGTGTGTGTGTGTGTGTGTGTGTGTGTGTGTGTGTGTGTGTGTGTGTGTATTTGTGTAATAGTTTGCATTTATGCTTGCTGAGCCAGCAGAATGACATAACAATAGCCGTATAGTTGTCAACAAAGAAATACCAATGAATGATGATCCTTAATACACTGCACGTAATGAGCCCAGCCCTACATCCAGCTGTATCACATAGCCCCCTCGAGTCCTACATTCTGTCCTGGTGAAGCACAGCCTCTGTGTTGGAGCTACAGACGGTGTGAGATGGAGGCTTGCGGGGCCGCGAGTCAGTGCTGCTCTCTGCTGGAGCGTTTCTCCCTGGGTTTCATAACACCTCTCAGCCACACACACGTCCTGCCAGCGGCCGTCCTCCTGGTCTTAGCATCGCCACGGTCCAGTGTGGCTCTGCTTCACTGTGGAGGAACACCCTGCCTCCACACAGTATGTATAGTACACCATACATACATACATACTGTACATACATACATACATACATACATACATACATACACACATACACACATACACACATACATACATACATTACATACATACATACATACATACATACATACATACATACATACATACATACATACATACATACACACATACACACATACACACATACACACATACACACATACACACATACACACATACACACATACACACATACATACATACATACATACATACATACATACACACACACATACACACATACACACATACATACACACATACACACATACATACATACATACATACATACATACATACATACATACATACACACACACATACACACATACATACACACATACATACATACATACATACATACATACATACATACATACATACATACACACATACATACATACACACATACATACATACATACATACACACACATACATACATACTGTGTACTATACATACATATATGCATATATGTACATATTCACTTCCATATATACACGTTCAATGTGTGGACATGCTCCCACATGCAGACACACTCTGGTACACGCTGTACAGACTGCACTGCTAATCAGCAAACTGCTGGTAAATTGCACGTTTCTCCTGCATGAGGAGCGTGGAGCGAATCCACTTGACTTTGCAACACATTGTATGTGTTGGGTGTTGGGGGGGTGTCTTAGTACATAAAGTGCCGCAATATGATATAAATAGCTCCACTTTTCCATGAGATTTCATAGTAATTAGAGAGCAGAACGTACGCATGGACCCTGTCAACCCGCTGCAGCACGGAGCCTGAGGGAATACTAAGGAGCCGCTGGCGCCGGTCCAGATCCCATGTACCGCGTGAACCCACGGGCCATCAAAGGCAGGCACACCACCACGAGAAGAGCACGTCAGGTTCCAATGGTGTTTGAAGTCTCCCCACCGGAGAGAGAGAGAGGGGGGGGAGAGAGAGAGTCAGTGAGAGAGGGCGAGAGTGAGTTGGAGAGAGAGTAGAGAGGGAGAGGGAGGGAGAGAGGCAGTAGCAGCTCTGACTCTAGCTCACTGAGACTGAGAGGAAAGACAGCAGGGGTTAGCTGCATGTGTGTGTCTTAGAACATACATGTGTGTGTCTTAGAATACATACGTGTGTGCATGCATGCATGTGTGTGTTAATAACTGCATGTGTTTGCATTTCTTAGTATGTACGTGTGTCTGTGGGTGTGTGTGTGTGTGTGCATGCATGCGTGCGTGCGTGTGTGCGTGCGTGCGTGCGTGCGTGTGTGTGTGTGTGTGTGTGTGTGTGTGTATGTGTTTATTTCTGTAAGTCAATAAAAGGAAAGAAACGTGATGTTGTCCAAGATGCTCCCATGAGGACCTAATGGAGGCCATACTTTGACAATAAAACATTACTTTCACTCTTTGGTGTGAGCATAGGTGTGATGTTAATCCCTCACATGTGATGTGAATCACTCTTTGGTGTGAGTGGACATGTGATGTGATTGGTTGTAAGGAAGTGTCACCAACTGCATGGAGAGGTTGTGATGGAAGGCTCACATGGAGAGAGTTGTGTGTGCGTGTGTGTGTGTGTATGTGTGCGTATGTGTGCGTGCGTGCGTGTGTGTATGTGTGTGTGTGTGTATGTGTGTGTGTGTGTGTGTGTGTGTGTGTGTGTGTGTATGTGTGTGCATGTGTGTGTGTGTGCGTGTGTGTATGTGTGCGTATGTGTGTGTGCGTGCGTGCGTGTGTGTGCTTGCAAGTGTGTGCGTGTGTGTGTGCATATGGGAGAGCACGAGTGCAATGGTGGGGGGCTGGTAGCTGTTATGTGTGTGTGTGTGTGTGTCTGTGTGTGTGTGTGTGTGTGTGTGTGTGTGTGTGTGTGTGTGTGTGTGTGTGTGCGTGTGTGCGTGTGTGTGTGCGTGTGTGTGTGTGTGAGGCCTTTGAATCATTCTAATTTATCCTTCCTCTTAAAGACAGGTGCAGTGGGAGAACAGAACAAAGTATGACATTACTGATTGAACTGAACCCTCATGGAACAGCCACCTTCATGTTGTCAACTGCTGTTCAACAATTCTTATGTTTTAATGGAATTTGCACAGATCACATGCATATATATATATATATATATATGTGTGTGTGTGTGTGTGTGTGTGTGTGTGAGACTGATTAGTAGATACACATTTGACTGTAACTTTCAACACAACTATATCTTTTAGTGCTACTCTGGGACTTTGGAGCCATTTCTCCATAAAATAGAAACATTATAAAATGCCCATCTTTAATAATACAGAAATAGCTATTTGGCAATATTTAAATATAAGTTGGTCATTAAATAAATAGGCCTACTAAATTCATAGACATAATTCTAAAGCATTTGGTCACATTCTAACTTCTTACAGCGTTTGATGGGGACTATATTTCGTCATGGCCACAGAATGAGGCACACACGAATCAAAGCGGAAAAGCTGTGATATCCACGCGTGGTCACGCTGCGTGTCATCCGTGAAGGCTCGGCAGAAACATTCGCTCCTCTTCGATGTAAATTGCAATTAAAACCAGAAAAGTTCATTGTGGGCTCCGTAATTCCGCAGGACAATACCCGGGCGGACGCTGCGGACGCGCACATCTCTCTCCACTCGTGGAAAGACCCCCCTGATTATTTGGACGCTATTTAATTCGCCTTGTGCGGAATATATTACGTGTGTAAATGTTGTTGGAGCCCGCGATTCGCCACGAAGAGGTCACACACTCCCCTCGACCCGGAGCGGTCCTCTGTCTTTGTGTCCCCGCGGAGAAGAGACGAGCTGCGCTATAAACTTCGCATTTAAAAGGCAAGTGCGGTCGGGAGGGGGGGGCGGGGGGGGGCCGAGGGGAACAATGGCAGCTTTTTGGACACACTTTTTCTCACTGCGATGAACAGCAGGGAGTCCGGTAGAGCCCCCTTATAAAAGACCGATAGAGCACAGCTGCCAGGGTTCAACAGCAATTTTGTGAAGCGTCTTTTGAGAGCTGCGCAGTGTGGAGCTGTGCACGTCAGCCCGCATTAAACACTCGGGGAAGGCGCAGGATTGCGGTCATTAAAGCGCTTCGTGACGTGCAATGGACAGCCCGGGGTACCCCAGTAGTGAACCGAACGTGGTCTGTATTGATTATGGGCCTTTTAACCAGCACCTTATTTGTCACTTCTCTCAAACTCACAATAAATTACAAACAGCACGCAAGTCAACCGAAAACTTTCAATAGGAAAGCATCTCGAGTTCAGCTGGTTCAGGTCGACGTGTCTCTGAGCGGACTTGGTTCCCCTGAAGTCAGCCTGTCGTGCGGGACTTTGCGGGACTGTTGTGACGGTGGGCAGCCCGGCCAGCCTGACTGCGTTCAGCAGGACAACAACAAAGCGAGGCCAGCCCCGCAGGACCCCCGCCGGCCCCCTGCACCCAGGGCACACTCTTAGTTTGACTTCATGGACCCTAATGAACCACCACACTATTTACTATTGATCTATCAAGTTCAAACTGAATCAATATGTTGACAGGCGGGGCTAGCGGTTGACACATTGGGCCAATGTTTCAGACTTGAAATGGAAGCTCCGGTGGGGGGACTCTTCCCCACTTCATGAGGACCTGAGACCACCGTGTCTCTCGGTGCTCCAGTTGACATTGTAAACGTGCGGTATCAAGTCCCATTTGCGGGGGCTACTCACGCTCCGAGGCCATGGTGATGACGGACTCCGTGGTGGCGTGGTACTCGTCCTCCTCCATGAACTCGTCCTGGGATGACGCGTCTCCCTGGAAGTCGTGGTGGTCCAGCAGCTGCTGGAGAGGGGGCGCTTTGGGCAGCAACTGATTCACCACCTCGCGGCTGATGTTGGGCGCCTGCTTGAGGCGCAGCTTGCTGAGGATCTGAGACTTGATGGTTTCTAACCGCAACACTTTGCTTTGTTCCCTCCACACGCACGCAGAACATTCGTGGGAACCCGCTTCCTCGTCCAGGAGTGACAGCCCGTCCGTGGGCATCTCGCTGGCCGGAGGCAGCAGCAGGTTGGGCTCGTCGCTCCCGGACCGTCCCAGGGACGCGAGCACCGTCAGGCACAGTAAAAAGTTGTACCTCGGCATGACGATCCACTCAATGCAGGCGATGCAACTTTACGCGGGGTGTCGGCCTGTCCTCGCTAAGCTGGTGAGAGACGGGTGCCACTGTATGGCCTGCAGCCTATCATGCAGAAGATGTAATAAATGATGAGGTCTATTCCACGGCGGTCGCCCGGCGATGACTGCGGGGCGCTTCAGCGACAAATGCACAAAAAAGTGCGTTTCAGTGTGTCAAGGCAAGTCTTACTGAAAGTAAGAAATAACTGTTCCTCGTGTATGTATATCCCGCGCACATGTAATGGTTGTTGTGGTTCCCCAGTTAAAAACCAGTTAGTCCATGGAGGTGTGAGTGTTCAGAAGTGAAAAATGTGCAAGTGCGGTCAATAAGGGCGCTTTATATATCTGCACTGCCCGGTGTCGTCATCCGTCTCCATTGGCTAAGATTGCAACAAAAGGCTTTTAGGTCTGTCACCAAATCAAGAGGGATACAGCGATGGAAGGTGTGAGCCCCATCCAGTGATGTGTACAGTCGGACCGGTATTAAATATACATGACGGGGTGGGAGCCTCCCGGGCGGCTCACTGGCTGAACAATGTACGATTCTTCACGTCATTCTTCTTTATTCCACGTCCTTTATAATGGCGTATCAATTTTGTCAACTTGGGAGTAGTGCGTTTTCATCTTAAATTCCCATACGGACGGGATCAGTTCACACTGAAGAGTTTCGGAGGAAAACGATCAGAGACTCAATCATTACTTTTTTTTTTTTTGCGTTACTGTGACAGTAAAAATTAAGCTATTGATAAATGAACAGGCTAATTCATCAGTATGGTGAATTTTTAAATGAAACTCGTTGCCTCCCTACCGTTTTAAAATAGCCTACACATTTTCCAGACTAATATTTTTCGATCAAATAAATCGAATGTATTCCAATGTCCTCTGAATATTGACAAGACAAGTCACTGTATGATAAATGAATACATTTGAAGAACAACCCAATCCATTCAGCAGCATTATGAGTGAGGAGTTATATAGAAGAAAGAGAGCGTGCTTGTTCCGCCCACCGGCTCCCATTGGTTCAGAACGTGTTCAAAATGGTCGCGAAGCCCAGCTCTGTGTGTGCGAATCAGCTGACAGGAGCGTATTAGGGGGCGGAGCCAAAGGACCAATTTTCTCATGCACGCACTCGTTTGGTGCGACGTGGCTGCAGAACCAGCTGGACGTGGGTAGTCCTGCTGAGGCCTGCCCCCGGACCAGAGCCGGGCGTATAGCAGGGCCTATCCACTGACCAGAGCCGGGCCAGCCCAGAGCCCCAGGGCCAACCCCCGGACCACAGCCCACAAGAACACTTTGACAGACATCTGATAAACTTTTTGATGCCTTCAAATTCCACCCTGAACATTTAGGTCATTGTGATGACTGATCACCCCAGTGTCATGACTAACTAATGCATCACTCAAACCACCCTGGACTAGAATCAGTAATTACAAGTATTAGTTGCACGTCCTTTAATCATTCCATACAAATCCACACTTAAACATGTCAAGTGGGACACAATGCTGGGATATCAGCAGGCCTACGGGTCCGACATCACTGGCGAGGTGGATGATATTAACAGAACCCAAGTCAGCTCAGTACCAGCACCTGGGCCTAGGAACAAACACACAGTACTTTGACAGTTCAGTGCTCCACAGAACAGCATGGCCTGTGTTTGAGGAGGCTGTTAGTCTACAGCTTCCTGTCCATCACTGTGGTGGGATGCATTATCACTGACTCCTATTACATAAGGCACACACAGCACGTGTTCATACTAAACGCACTAAAGCGCACGTCATTGTCCAAACTCTGAAGTGTACAGCATGGGGTCAGAAGAAGACCCCGGCCGGTGCGCTCCCTCTACTTGTGTTGTGCTGCAGCTCGGTGGCGACCCCCTACTGCCACCGAGTGGAAGACAATGGCACTGCAGTCGTTTCCGTTTGATATGTTGACCCTTTAGTTGCACAAATTTTATTGGAATAGCATGGATTACCTTTAAAAATCCCCAAAACAGCATATTTTCCACCCCCTCAGCACTAAACACGTAATTCGATTTTTTGATATTTGATTTTTGGATTGATTTTTGACTTGGAGCCTTTGGCTCGCCGTAGATGAAGGCCGGGGCGTCGCCGTAGCTGTCGTCATCTTCCTCAATCTTTACCAAACGACAAACACGCGTTCCCGATCAGCTGCTTTCCTTTCTGAGACGTTGTGAGTGAGGGTCGTGAGAGATGCTCTCCGTGGCGGTGGACGGGAGCGGCTCGCCCAGCGGGAGGGCTCTGGCCCGGGGACTCAGCGAGGACGAGTCGCTGCGCATCATCATCCGGGAGGTGAGCGGAGCGGAGGACGGTGCTCAGGACTGTTTTGGTCATTGCAGATTCGGTTCTGGTTCTGTTAGCTGCTGTCGTCGTGTTCAAAGCGTGCTCGTTTAAACACATCGTTAAACCCCCGCTGGCCAGCAGTTCCGAGTCAGCCCCGGTGTGTCTAGGAGAGGAACGGGCTGTGATGCTCCCGTACAGATGTTGTTTTAGGCCATCATAAGGTTGAGTGGACTAATCTCTCCAGCTGTGGTTGACTCCCTCCTCAGACGGAAACCCCGAGCAGGCGGCTCACCCGCAGTGACAGCCGAGGAGGAACGCTGAAGAGGAAGGGGGGTCAGGTAGGACTGCATGTCCCGGTTCGAATCATGGTTTGAATAGACTGCTATTTATCTTGGATTTATGTCTACAATGTTGTGCTTCCAGCAGTGTGATCAGGACCTGTTCAAGGCCCTTCCTGACGTGGTAGGTGATTCACCTCACACAGTTAGTTGTTCACCACACTACGTAGAACAGAAATCTTATCTAGTCCCAGTTTGAGGAAGTTCTTAAACTTTTGCTTCCTCCCCATAATGAACCAAATGATGGCACGTGTTGATTGGTATTGTAATGATCTCTTATTGTCGGCGCTGTCTGTAGTCCAGACTGAAGGTAGTTGGTAGATCATAATCCACCCTGGACTTGATCTCATAGCTCGTTACCCTGAGAGGGAACTTAACATGGAGCTGGTTCTCTCACACTCATTGGTCTGGGTTACGCATGAAGATGATGAAGACAGCCCACACTGTGATATAACGTTTGTCTGTGTACGCTCCTACCTGTGTGTCTTTGTGTGTGTGTGTATACACTCCTACGTGTGTGTGTGCACACTCCTACGTGTGTGTATACATTAGATTAGATTAGATTACAGTCAACTTTATCATCATTGTGCAGAGTAGAGAGAGTACAAGTACAGAGACAACGAACTGTAGTTTGGCGTTCTAACCAGAAGTGCAAAGGAGTGATTAAGGTGCAGTATTGTACATGAGTAGTGCAGTGTTGGTGCACAGTTTTAAAGTGACAGTAGGAAACAGTAAGTAAGTAAGTTATACTCTGATGTGTGATCAGAGTGTATGATACATGTGTGTGTGTGTGTGTGTGTGTGTGTGTGTGTGTGTGTGTCGCACATAGATGGAGCTGCAGACCAGCTACGAGGAGGTGGTCCAGGAGCTCCATGGGCTGGAGGTGGAGCGCGAGACGCTGCTGTTCCAGGTGGACGTGCTGCAGGACGCGCTGCAGAGCGTGGAGGAGCTGCTGGCCGAGGCCCAGCGGGAGGCCGGCCAGGCCAGCAGGGTGCGCTCTCACACCGTTCACTAGGAATTACACAAATGGTTGCGCTGTGGCCTCGGCGTCACGGTGTCCTCGGACCGGCAGCATCAGGCTGTGTGTCTGTGTTCACCATGGCTGCTGTGTTCACCATGGCTACAGGCTGTGTGTCTGTGTTCACCATGGCTGCTGTGTTCACCATGGCTACAGGCTGTGTGTCTGTGTTCACCATGGCTGCTGTGTTCACCATGGCTGTTGTGTTCACCATGGCAACAGGCTGTGTGTCTGTGTTCACCATGGCTGTTGTGTTCACCATGGCTACAGGCTGTGTGTCTGTGTTCACCATGGCTGTTGTGTTCACCATGGCTACAGGCTGTGTGTCTGTGAATCCATGGCTGCAGTGTTCACCATGGCTACAGGCTGTGTCTCTGTGTTCACCATGGCTGTTGTGTTCACCATGGCTACAGGCTGTGTGTCTGTGTTCACCATGGCTGTTGTGTTCACCATGGCTACAGGCTGTGTGTCTGTGTTCACCATGGCTGTTGTGTTCACCATGGCTACAGGCTGTGTCTGTGTTCACCATGGCTGTTGTGTTCACCATGGCTACAGGCTGTCTCTGTGTTCACCATGGCTGCTGTGTTCACCACGGCCTCATGTGTGTCTTCAGCCTTTGCCTTGTTGTTGTTGTGACGCGTTTGTTCTGAACAAAGCATTCATTCTGACAGAAACAAGTTTCAGTGGCAATTAAGATCCTTAGTGTGACTCACTCACTCACTGGTGTGTGTTCTGTGACTCGTCTCCAGGAAGTGGAGCTGGAACGAGTGGCCAACAGGCAGCTGGAAGACACGGTCCGCGCACTGATGAGTGAAGTGGAGCGACTGAGAGAGGTAAGGAGGGAGGGAGGGGAGTGTTACATCACAGAGGGAGGCGCTGGCTTCCTGTATTTCTGCACAGAGAAGGCTGACTAATGGCTTGTTAAAGCATGCCAACTGTTGTGTAACGCTGTAATGACGGGAGTGTAGCCTCCCCTAAATGTCACAAGGGAGAGAGAGAGAGAGAGGTAGAGAGGTAGAGAGGTAGAGAGAGGGCAAGGACATGGGTGTGTGTGTTGTCAACAGCAACCCTGTGCCATGTAGATAAAACATACGGTTGTTATGTATTTAAAAGTGTTTCCTAGACGACTGCAAATAAAAGGTGGTGCCGTAGACACGACCGGGACAGCTGTCCTCCGACTGACAGAACCCCTCAGACCATGTGTCTGCTGGGGGCCACGGGTAAGACCATGTGTCTGCTGGGGGCCACGGGTAAGACCATGTGTCTGCTGGGGGCCACGGGTAAGACCATGTGTCTGCTGGGGGCCACGGGGAAGACCATGTGTCTGCTGGGGGCCACGGGGAAGACCATGTGTCTGCTGGGGACCACGGGTAAGACCATGTGTCTGCTGGGGGCCACGGGTAAGCCATGTGTCTGCTGGGGGCCATGGGTAAGACCATGTGTCTGCTGGGGGCCACGGGTAAGACCATGTGTCTGCTGGGGGCCACGGGTAAGACCATGTGTCTGCTGGGGGCCACGGGTAAGACCATGTGTCTGCTGGGGGCCACGGGGAAGACCATGTGTCTGTAGGTGTAGGGCCTGTTGTGGCGTTGAAGAAATGAAAACATGTTACTTCTGACTATGATGGGTGTTAGGGGGCCCTCTAGTGGCCACGTTGTTATTCATGTAGTATGAGTATGAAAACGGTACCTTAGTGATAACGGGTTCATTGTGGTCTTATTAAATTTGAGTTTTGTCTTATTTGGTGTCATGGGGACGAGGGTGATTATCCTAATAATGGTGTTTCATCTTTAAGATCATATGTGCCTTCTTTAATATGCTAGTCCACATTGCTGCTGCCAGCCATTGTTGTTGCCTAGTAAGAATATAAATGACCCTTCGGCCTTCAGCCTTTACACATCTAAATGGAACAGTCTTCCCAGATAAGCTAGACTCCCAAGACCTACCAGTGGAGTTAAGTGATTCAAATACAATGGATTTCTGCAGGAGAGGAGCACCTTATCTACCCTGCAAGCACAATCACTTCTTCTGGAGGAGGCAACGGCCACCAGCACCCTGGCCCCAGCACTCAGCAGTGCTCATGCCTGTGATGTCAGCGCCGGAACAGGCCTCAGCCGGGTGGAGGCCGGCCAGGGGTCCTGGGAGGAGACTAGAGCCAGTCCACTCCAGAAGATGGTGGACATCACCCTGGCCAAGGTGCCCACCTTGGCCCTGGACGAGCCCTGCTCCACAGACGGGGTCCTGGGCAGACCCTGTGGGATGGAGGAGGAAGACGAGAGGATCAACGACGCGGACAGCGTGAGTGCTTACGAAGACGCCTCGGCTGACACCCCCGAGCAGGACCACATCTTCCCGGGGGTCCACGAGGTGGACGGGGGGGAGGGGGGGGAGGAGGAGGGGGAGGAGGAGGAGGAGGAGGGGGAGGAGGAGCAGGGAGGGACAGACCCTGACAGCCTCAGCCCAAACTCCTCCTGCATTGTGTCTTAAGTGCTGGTGTTTCCTGGTCTTCTGGACCACCTGGTTCCCCTCTGCTTTGGGGTGCCAACGGGAGGTTCTCAGGGTGGAGAATACCAGGGAGGGGATTCTGACCTTCCAGTTCCATGACTAGTAAATCTTATCTTGCCTTTCTTGGGTCAGAGGGTGGAGGTCGCACAGCACTCGTACTATTTATCTGGTTCACCTCTGCTAGACGAGGGACTTAAACAACAGTCTGAGTGCCAAATGAAGGGAACTGAGGGGAAGGGCAAAAACTAAAGAAACTTTTGTTCTTTCCTATGAACAGTTAACGTTTTAATTTGTGATTTTCGTAAATGTTACCTTTTTTAGCATGTTGAAAATAAGCTACGCTGTTCAAAGAGAATGCTGTTTATCCACTGGGCTGTCTAGTTGTTTGAAACACACCACAGAACAATCAAAGCGTCTCTGGTATACATCCAGTCCTTGCTGTCTAAACATCTGAGAGGCTGCTGTATATTCTGTTCAGGTTGTACACTGTAACTGTTGCCAGTGGGCTTAGAGAGGACTAGATGCTGTTTCCTGCCCATGATACAGTGTGACTATGAAAAGATATATTTATCTTTTTTAGATTAAAGATGAGACAATTTCTTTTTTTTACATTTGTAAGAGGGACCAATGTTAGTTTTGTTAAGGGATCATTTGGCCAAATTTGCACCCTTTGTGACGTTTCAGGAGAACCTTGTTGTCGCGGTACAACTCACATTCCACTGATGGTTATCTAAGGCTCACAGTTTGAAAGGCATTAGCCTATCGGAGGCTGCTGTTCAGTTGCATGGTTATGTTTACACAACTTCTGCAGTAGAACGTAGTCCGCTGCCACCTATCAGTACCTGAACAAACGCTGTGGGTCCTGCCTTCCTGGCCTGGGACACGTCCTCATGTGGTCTGCTGGGAGTCTGATGGCATGTTAACTGTTTTCTAATCAACATGGCTTTCAGAACATGTTTTTAACCTTTTTTTTTTTTTAGCTTGGGAAGCACACCACGCTGAATAATGTTGAATTGTTTTCCTGTTTTGTACGTTTGTAGTTTATCCTTGATTTTGTAACTATCAAACCCTTTGAGCATATTTAGGGCTTCAGGTTTTGATCACCTCTGCAGATATTTGCATGAGTTAATGAGTTTAATGGTTAATGAGTTCATATTTGACATAAGGGAAATCCTTTGTTGAACAAGACTGTCCAACACAGCAGCTCTCTGTGTCCTCCTCACCAGGCCGCTTCTCTGAACGCCAATAGCACAAAAACAAGGGATTATTTCAGTTGTACAGGGACTTGCGTGTAATTGTAATCGGTGTTTAAATGAGCTTCAGCCAAACTGTATGTAACTCGCTCGCTGTGCACTCTGGATCCCACACACACAACCAAAACATACCCTGCCACACTGTCTGCCTGTCCTACTTCTACTGCACACTTAACCGCATATCTCTTTCTAAAAACAAATAAAATGAAATGAAATGAATGTAATCTGTGTGCTGTTATTTGGTCAGCTCTGGAAACCACAACAGAACTCTCTCACGGTGGTCTAAAGGGATGTGAGTCTGATTCTGCGTGGAACACACAGTTCACGCTGAGTGTTGTGTCGCCTTTACATGAAGAGCCACCTGCAAGTGCATGTTCACTGATTCACATTGTGTTCCCTTAGAAAGAAGGATCAAGTATTGCTTTGTTCTTTACTTACGGCAAGTGCTGAAAATAAACTAATGGAGCATGCATTAAGGGATTACACCCTGAGGGGGAGACCTGGGTGGGCTGACACAACAGCATGGGGCTGTCAGCTGGCAAGATGTCAGTCAGCAGACTATAAGATACAGCATGGATGTAGTCTTCACATGGATAAAGTCTTCACTGGACGTGGTCTACAGGTGGACGTAGTCTTCACTGGAGGTCATTCTTTCTCCACAGGTTGATACTTTGGGGGTCAGTCAGTGACCTTCCACTCTGGGATGTAAGTGTCCCTCAGGGAACCTTCTAGTCATCATATCGTTGCTCTAAACTCAGGAGGTGCTTCATACACCCTGTTTGATATCGAGGCAGGCATTTTGATCATGATGCGTAGGGACCTTTTCATTGATTTATTGATTATAGACCTTTTCATTGATTTAATTGATTATAGACCTTTTCATTGATTTAATTGATTGTAGACCATTTCATTGATTTAATTGATTATGGACCATTTAATTGATTTATTGATTATAGACCTTTTCATTGATTTAATTGATTGTAAGCCTTTTCATTGATTTTCTCAACGTTTGCCAAATTCCAGCTTGATTTTATTCCCTTTTTTCTTCCGCTTTACATTTGATAAAAACATGATGTACGGCTTGAACAAGCTTAAAAGACATTGCAAAACGGTCTATGAAGCATTAACATACACTCAACTAAAGTATCTATTGATTCACTTGGTGTCCACGACTTCAAAGACAGGACCACTATATAACAGAATAAACTATTAGATATTCTGATCTTTAAAACTGTGGACATTTGAACCAGGAAGTGATGGTGCACCATCTTCAGCTGCAGAATAAACATCCTTTCAACCACTAGTTGCAATATAGAATCATAATATAGCAACATTTTGGCCCACAAAATCTATCAAAACAATGATATGCAATGTTAAGCATGATTACTGATGTTCAGAAATTAGTTTGATTATAAGGTTGTGACAAAATATAATGGATGATAAAATGTGAGGTTTTTTACTGCTTACAAACCTTCTCTTAGCATAATGCATCCTGGAAGTACACATAGGCACCCAGAACGTATTGGCATACAGGTAACCTGGTATATATGTATTTGTTTTCTTCACATCGACTTCACACATAACATTCAAATGATGAACTGTGATAATCATGAAAGTAACAAAAGCACTAAACGACTTCCTTTAGGTATCAATGTCATGTTTGCATCAAGTGAGAATTAGAACAAGCCTTTTTCTTTCTTCAGCTTCAGTTGTTTCCAGGCTGGAAGGCCAACAAACTCATCCTTAGAGAGCTGAAATATGTCTTCAAAGTCAGAATCAGACAGGTATTTCTGCAAAGCAATTTAAAAGATTTGTCAGAATATTCACACATGCATGAATGCTGTGTGTGTGTGTGAGAGTGCGTGTGTGTGTGTGTGTGTGTGTGTGTGTGTGTGTGTTTGTGAGAGAGAGTGCATGTGTGTGTGTGTGTCTGAGTTTCTGTGTGTGTGTGTGAGAGTATGTGTGTTTGTGTGTGTCTGTGTGTGTGTGTGCGTGTGTGTGTGTCTGAGTGTCTGTCTGTCTGTCTGTCTGTGTGTGTGTGTGCGTGTGTGTGTGTGTGTGTGTGTGCGTGTGTGCGTGCGTGCGTGCGTGCGTGCGTGCGTGCGTGCGTGCGTGTGCGCCCACCTCCTTGTGAGCTGGGTCCACCCCCTCTGGCAGCTCGCTGGGCTCCTTGTGCAGCAGATCCCCTGCTGGGTGGGGGTCATAACTCTGCTCTTCCTCCTGCCCCGCCTCGGTTACCTCCTGGCGTTTGGAATGCAGACACATCGCTGAACGTTCTAGATACCCTCCAGCTTTAATAATAGTTCAATCATCATAATGAAGTAATGAAGGGATATCAAATGCAATATTGTATACCTTGAGGTCTGCTTGAATCCCGGAGAATCCCTGTGTGTGTGTGTTTTAACATGATATTGTTTAAACTGATTCTGATTCTGATTAACCAGTTTCACTATCTAGTGCCTGACATCTGGAGATGAGTATCTAAGTCAATGATTTTGATTGCTTGCTCTTAGCTGGACTCCTTGCAACCACGATCAAACCTTTGCAGCTGATCCAGAACGCTGCAGCATGTCTCGTGTACAACCAACACAAATTCTCCCACGTGACCCCCCTCTTCCAAGACCTCCACTGGCTTCCTGTAGTGGCTCGCATCAAATTCAAGACGATGCTACTGGCCTACAAAGCCGTCAATGGAACTGCCCCAACCTACCTCCAAACATTAGTGAAACCCCACGTCCCTGCTCGAGCACTCCGCTCAACTACCCCAGCTGGTCGACTGGTACCTCCATCACTAAAAGGAGGAAAAGGTTGGATGGCTAAATCTCAACCCTTCTCCGTTTGGCACCACAGTGGTGGAACGAGCTCCCTGCCAATGTCAGGACTGCAGAGTCACTCCCATCTTCCGGAAGAGACTCAAGACTCACTTGTTCAGAGTTCATGTGAACCCTGCATAATCCTACCCTCATGCTGTTATTTGTTGTACGTCTTGGCACTTTAATCGCTCTTTGTAACTTGGCACTTAGTCAGAGATGTTGTATACTAGCAATGGTTAACCTAGCAACTAAAATGCTTGAAACTTGTTCTGGTGACTTTCTTACTGTATTAGCAGCAATGAAATGTTTCACCTTCTGACAAATGTACTCTTTGTAAGTGGCTTTGGATAAAAGCGTCTGTTAAATACCCTAAATGTAAATGTAAATTTTGGAAGTAATAAAAAATTCATAGATTGTTAGACATGTTGTTAAACTTGTTTAGCATCTACACTACTTTGTTCATGTGAACTAGTTTTGTTAATATAAACAAAACATGAATGTTATAAATGAGCATAACATAATGACACATGAGCACACATGAATGTTTTTTGTTAATATGAACTAGTGTTGTTCATATGAAGGCGGATGGAGAGGAAACACTTACACATTGGACTTCAACGGGCAGCGGTGCTGAATCTGCAAACTCTTTCTTCATCTCCTCATAGGAGTTCCCTCCCTAATAAGGGCGTTACTTCCACGTTATTCATTCAGCGAAATGTATTTGCATTGGAAAAGCCAGAAGACAAATGTAATGCAGTGTATGGAAGCAGTTATTTCTGCAGGCGGTAAAAGGTGACTCACACTCCACTTGAAGGGGTCCCAGGCAGCGAACCAGCCCGTGAAGGTGGGGGGCTCGAAGCCCTGCTTGATGAGGAGGACGGGCGTGTCCGGGTCACGGGCCCCGGGGTGGGTCCGGAGGTACTCCATACTGGTGGGCACGGCCTCCTTACGCTCTGTCTCGTTGGCGCCTTGGCCCACCCAAAGGAAGACCTGAGACCCCCAGTACCACACAGAGGAAGACCTGACAACCAGGACCACACTTTGCCCCCCCCCCCATGGTCATGGGTACATTACTTATTTTAGGGCAAAGCTTGGAACAAGACAATCTGGAAAACTATAAATGTATAGATGTTATGATTCCATATTTAACACGGCATTCATCTGACCTTATACTTTCTAATCACGTGACTGTTGAACAAACCCTGAGTTGGCCTTTGTTCTCCTGTAGCAGGACAGTCTCTGGGTTGGCCTGGCAGCCACACAGTTCTGGGTTCCATCCCCAACAACCCCAGGCCACCCACCGGGACCCTGGAGCCCGTGACCCTAGCTACTCCTTGCGGCCGGTGTCTGTGTCTCTGCTCTGTCGCTGGGTATGAACACGCCACCTGAAGCAGATCTGAAGCGAGTGCCCACCTGGTCCCACGTGTCCAGCAGCATCACATCGTCCTCGCTGAGGTCGTCCTGGTTGAACTGCGTGATCTCCTCCACCATGAAGCGGCCCGTCTTGTTGGAGCACTCAAATAAACGTGGTGGATGGTCTGGAACCTGCTGCTGCATTCTGCACACAGACACACACACACACACACACACACACACACACACACACACACACACACATGCACACACACACACACACACACGCATGCACACACGCACACAGCCACACACACACACACACAAACACACACACACCCACACATACATGCACACACACACACGCATGCACACACGCGCACACACTCTCACACACAAACAGGTGCACACACACACATACATAGAGGTTTAATCATACGAGAGGTTCCTCTCTGTTTCAATAGAAGAAGATTTTGCTTCAGGCTCCATCATGACGTGGTCTCTCATCGATGCCTTTTATCGCTGGCATAGGGGGCTTTTCCTCCAAGCAAACTCCAGAATTCAGCAGACTCCTGACCCTCGACCACAAGCTCGCACTCGCTGTCCTTTCCGATCACAGAGGCGATCTGCTTTGCCATGTCCCTCTCATCCCCGCTAGAGCCCTGCAGAAAGACAGGGTTACACACAGCGAGCCCAGGGCTGTCATGCTAACCTTCCATCAAGAACAATCAGCACATTACAGTGGACAGGTAGTGGGTGGAACATGCAGTGCATAATGTAACAGACGAGAGCTTTAACTGCCTACCTTCCCACACCATAAAAACAATCCTGACTGGCTTTTCAGTAGAAACACATCGTTGGAGTTCAGAGAGCTCGCCAGCGCTGACACCTCTATGGCCTTGGTGCTGGACGGGTCGGTACCACGCACCTGAAACAGCCTGACCGGGGGCTCTGGGTCGGAGCCGGCGGTCCGAGAGGTCCCCCCCTGAGGAGACACGAGCAGACGTGTCCAGTTGGAGATGCTTTGCTAGGAGAGCGCTTGGTCGCCTGGAAGTAGCTTGACCTCACTGCTCTGGTTAGACTAGGCTCAGTTTATTATCTGTATACAGTATTCAAAATGAGGCATATCTTTATGGTACCAATTCCAGTGCCCTGCTCTCTCAGGTCTACTTTTACCACCAGACCACAGCGTTTATAAATGAGGCCGTGTGTTGCTTCCTAATGCCAGATGCAAATGAGAAGGAAATGAAGCATTAGGAGATCACTGGCGGCCATCACAGGATGGCACGTATCTCCACAAAGCACTTGGCAATACCGGTGAATAGCATAACAAAGTTGCTTGATGCTAAATATTACTATATCAATTCTACATAATCGGCTAATGTAGTTATGTAGACAAACCTGTTGCATTAAATGACATTGTATCCGAATCAATGACATCACCATAAGGATATAGTGAACTTCAGGCCTACCTCGAAGATGACCATTTTGCCCTTGAACATGGCCATGAAGTGCTTGGACTCCTTGCCCATGGGGACTCTCATCTGCACCGGCTCTCCTCCGTACTTCTGGTCCAGGTCCACCGCCTGGAACGCTGAGGCTGCCAGTTCATCCTGGCTGGCATTACGGCCCTGAAGGACACATAGACATACTTTATGAAATACTATCTCTCAACATTGGCCTGTATATTTTTCTATTTATCTACCCCGACAACAACATTGTAAAAGAAATGTTTTGATCCTGGATACAATTTCTTCGGTCCTTTGACCTCCTGATGAACCACTTGCTGAAAGGTGTGTAGGATTTAGATGCTGGTTCTGGTTCTGGTGAAGCGTCTCACCTGCCACATGTAGAGGATGTAGTGCTGCTTGCTGTTCACCAGGTAGGTGTAGAGGATCAGGTAGCAGTCGCCCCCAAAGAAGTAGCCTTGCCACTCAGGCTCCACGGCCACCAGCTCCAGGTCCTCGATACGCCACACCTGGCCACACCCACGGTGGACGGACCAGTCAGTCGGAGCTCCACCGGCGGAGCATGACGCTGCCAGGTCTCATGGTGTCAGAACACGTGTGCTCTCATGGTGTCAGAACACGTGTGCTCTCATGGTGTCAGAACACGTGTGCTCTCATGGTGTCAGAACACGTGTGCTCTCATGGTATCAGAACCCACGTATGCGCTCATGGTTTTGCAGGACACTTTGGATGGAAGCATGCACCTAAAGACATGCAAATCTAGGAATGACAATAGCAAAACCAACACTACGTAAACGGCCCACACCTCAACTTCACCGCTGCCATTGTCCACCATGCGCTGCTGGGCGGCAACCTCCGGCATCAGGTGCATCTGGGTGGCGTCAAATTTCTCCTGAGACACGACGGCTGGAGCAGACAGAGCAGCGTGAGGGCAGCAGGGTCACGGCGCTGAATGTGTGACCCGCGGGGGAAAACGCACATACCGACTTTCCCTCTGCCGTGGGTGCGGCCCAGGCCCTGGGTCTGGTCCTTCACCGTCCAGCTCTGGAACAGCTGCTTGAAGAGAGCAGACTCGGCACCGTCGTTGACCATCTCCACGTTGGTGTGGGCGGGGTAGTCCTTCACCTTGATGAACTCCTGCAAGTCACCTGTATCAGGAGCACGAACGCGAGACGCAGGCGAGGGAGCGGTATGGGGGTGCTCCCCGAGAGGAGCTGGAGGGAGGACACATCACTGAGGGCTTGTTACTCACCAGAGCGTGGGACATGGCGGCCTGCTTCTCGCCTTTGTTGGCCTTCTTCCCTTTCCATACGAATATCTTCGACCCCCCCTGGTCAAGGATGTAGCAGTCCTGGACAGAAGAAACGTAAGATGAGATGGATGAGAAGAATGAGGGCTCTTATAGGATCTGAGCTGTCTTCACCTCATGATTCATCAGCTCCTGGACCAGTGGCCTGGTTGCAACTTCAGTGACCTTCATGTTGCCACCCTCATCAGAAACCCTGGAATGACATTAATTATTTGTATATACATATGTATAAAACAACACCTACCCAGAAGAAACACTGTACGGCTAGCATCTATGGCAAGGTGGTAGCTTACTGGTACAGGATGAGGTTGGCCTTCTGTTCCTGGTCAGCTTTCTGATCAGGATCTCCGGCCTTCAGCTCAGTGGTTCTCTCCCCAAGGATGTTGTTCAGGGCCTCCAGGACTTGAGGGGAGCTGTCCTCGGCTTCTCCATCCACCAGCTGTATTTCTGTCCGGCCGCCTCTCTCTCTGTCCCGGATGTCCTTGGCCAGTATCATCCCCTGAGGAACAGAGGTTTACCTTCAGGGTTTCAACGTCATGGCTAACCGAAGGGACACGTGACCACACACCTTGAAGAACAACAGAAGCTGACAGTTTATTTGGAGTTTTATAAGTGTGAAAAGGCTATAAAATGGGAAGCTGCTATAGATGTTGGATTGATCCAACTAAACGTTTTTCCTATGCATACACAAACTGTGCTTACCTTGAGTCTCCCACGCTGTCCTCCAGGCTCACCTTGAGTCTCCCATCCTGTCCTCCAGGCTTACCTTGAGTCTCCCACGCTGTCCTCCAGGCTCACCTTGAGTCTCCCACGCTGTCCTCCAGGCTCACCTTGAGTCTCTCACACTGTCCTCCAGGCTCACCTTGAGTCTCCCATCCTGTCCTCCAGGCTTAACTTTGAGTCTCCCACGCTGTCCTCCAGGCTCACCTTGAGTCTCTCCTGCCTGTTGCTCTCCGGGCCGTTCCACTGGATGATGCTCTTGCCCAAATCCAATAAGAAGACGTCCCCCAGGTTGAAGCTGTCCCAGGACTTCTCCACCTGAAACAATACAAACAGGAAGTGAGCCGGGCCCGGCGGGGTCCGCAGGGCGTGCGTGGGCGGCTGGCGGGAGGCCCACCTCTGTGGCCATGACTCTCTTCCTCCCTTTGACGTGAAGCAGTCTCTCTACGTCGTAGCAGTTTGTCTCTGTGTGTCTCATGCCCGAGGCCACGCCCCCTTTCTTACAGCTGCAACAAGAACACAACCACACAACGTCGCCATTAAGAACATGGTTTTCCTTCTGTCACTGGAGACTGTGTTGGTGAAGACGTGTGTGTGTGGGGGGGGGACATTTCACTCTGAGGGAAGGTTGTGCTGTTATTCTGTAATTCTGTAATTCTGTTATCCTGTTATTCTGTTATTCTGTTCTTCTGTTCTTCTGTTCTTCTGTTATCCTCCTCACATCAAGACGTCCAACGACACCTCTCTGTGTTTTGTTGTGTGTCACTCACATTATCCCGTTTTTGAAGTAGCCTCGGAAGGTGTCAGACTCATGGTTCTGGACCTCGCGGTGCTGGACGGGTGTGGAGCCCAGGAACTCGTCCAGCTGGATGGTGTATACGGCCGCGGCACCCTGCTCGTCCTGGGACGAGGCGGAACCGATCCAGTAGTGGATGTCATACATGGCAGTGGCCCCCGACTTCTGGGTCTGCAGAGAGGAAGGAGAAACGTGGAGGACGATGATGCAGAGCAGCCTCCCAGCGGGTTTCACGTGGAACAAACGCAATGTGTGTGTGGTGCTATGACATGCAAACAAGACCAAATGACACAAAGACACCGCTCAGCCAGTGGCAGGACTTACGTGGAGTAGTATGTAGCAGTCACCTTCATAGAAATTCCCATGCGATTTCTCCCCTACTAGTACGAGTTCCATTTTCTATGGAACAGAGAAACACTGTCAAATGAGGGTCTTTCCTTTAAGCATAACCCAATACAGAGTGACAGGGATGTTGAGGAGGGGATTTTAACATCTCTGGGAGCACACATGTATCTTGTTGGCAGAAATTGTCGTTTCCCCAACTGTACAAGTTCTTCAGTACTCGTGCTTTCAAATGAGTGCAAACTAAATATCCAGTTACCTCAACTCTCCAGATGATGAGACCAGCATTGTGAGTCACGGCTCTGAAGGTGAAGTCCATAATGATGCTGTAGGCTCTATCCTCCTGTTAGGATTAACATGGATGTGACGATAACATGTTGCTAGGTATGAACATAAGGAATAATTAAACCAATCCTGCTGATCCATTCACTACCAATATGTTCCGTGGATTCAGTACCAAAACATTGGATTCCACTTCAACGAAAATCAAATAAACAAATACAAAAATGTAAAAATTATAGTAACAATATTAGCTGAACAGGAATAGATCAATATTTGTCATAACATATCAGAGAAATGATTGCTTTAGAGCTACCTGTCCAGCAGCGTGCTAGGATGACCCAATGCTCTCAATCCTTTTCACTTTTTCTCCACAAACATTTGCCTGTGTTTGCATGTTTCTGGACTTGTATGGCAGCCCTGCCCAATCACTGAGAAAGATACACATCCAGCAGGCAAAGCAGCGTGAACCAGGATTGTGTTTCATTCAAATCACACGCACTGATAAGAACCATGGCCATCAGGTGAGAAGGTCTTCTATGGGAGAGCAGAGTAAAAGGGCCATGGTAAAGTTATGCTCTCACACACAAGTCACTTTCCTTGGATGTGCAAATATACTTGGCAAAATAAAATAGTTCTGTTTATAATTCTGATTCTGAAACCATAGCCTGCTTTGTGTCAGCTAGAGGAATACACGATACAGAATGGATTCATCAACAGAACACAGGGAATACATGTCCCTCACGTGATGTTGTGTAACACTGGACCGGCAGTGTAATGACATTACATTGGCCACATCTTTCCTTTTCATTTTCTTTGTAACTATTTCATGTAGAAAAATGTATATGGGGACAGAGCAATAGATATACAGAACTAATTATATACTATAACTATAACTACAGCTAGAACTATATCTGTCTCACTGTTAAATGTACGGTCCGATCCATGTTCAGCCAGCCAGGCAGAGGAGCAAAAGCAGGAGAAAGGAGCGCTTGTCTCCTGGTGTCTCTTTAAGAGAGCAGGTCCAGCAGTGCCAGATGTGCTCAGCCCCCTCCTCGCGTGCTGACTGAAACATTCCAGCGGAGCTCTGAGCCTCTCTCCTGGTCCACCGACGGCCCACTCCACTTCCTCTGCGCGACCCACAGTGCAGACACCAACATGAGGACCCTCGTCTGCCTGGTGACGCTGGCCTGCTTTGCCGGGGCCCAGCACCAGGCCCTGATCGACTACCTGGAGCGCAGGCTGCTGGCAATCGAGGTAAGATACTCAGCGTTCCTCCCGGCATCCTCGGGCTCCGGGGAACCCCTCTGGTGCTCCGGGATACCCCTCTGGAGCTCCGGAGTGCCACTCTGGGAAGAAGCTTTCCAGCGGCTGGAAAAACATCATGGAATTTTGAGGAGGGGACTGCTGGGAAGATTTTCCTCATGCTCCTCCAAGATTTTCCTTCTCGGTGTTGTGACTGGGGATCTTCATGTACTCCTGGAGGATGTAGGCTTTAATTGTGGGCTGCAATTTCCAGAAAACTGATGACGCATTCTTTCTAAGCCTCCAAGTTGTACATGTTCAAATATTGTTCATATATTCGGCAGCTTCTAGGATGATTTAAAACAGGTTCGCTCAAACTATACTTGGAAATATGAAGCAAACTCTGGAAGACCAACCATGGAGGAAAAAACTATGTAAAATCAAACCTAGAATAATAATAACAAGATAAATATTTCCACATATATTTACTCTGTATTTGGTTGCAGTACGATGCTTTTGCCCAAGGGTAAGCAGAAAAACAGCTCTGCAATGAAAACGATGGCAGCCCTGAGGGCGTGCTGTTGTTTATTTATTTAAGGGCAAGCATCCCTCCCTACTACTTCTGGGTTTCATTCTGTTTGAAGTAGAAACCTTCAGGAAAAGTAGTAGGTTGGTTGGCCTTTGCTTCATTTCCAAATGGAAATACAACAGAACAAGAGCTCTTCTGTTACCAATGTGTGTGTGTGCGTGTGTGTGTGTGTGTGTGTGTGTGTGTGTGTGTGTGTGTGTGTGTGTGTGTGTGTGTGTGTGTGTGATGACCTTCAGGTAGCACAGCCACACGATATCAAACAGGACACCTCCATCTCAGAGTGTTTGCAGCTGAGCTGACCTTTGCCCTCTTGGGAACAGGACCGCATCTCTCTGTGGCACGAGCAGACCAACCGCTACGCCTCAGAGCTGCGGGAGCTGAAGCAGCAGATGGTGGCCCAGCTGGACACCCTGGACAAGGAGAAGGAGACGCTGAGGGTCAGCCTGGACGGGGTGGGGGCGCGCGTGGACCGCGTGGAGCGCGAGATGGACTACATGGAGACGCAGAACGGAGCCCAGCCTTGCGTGGACGTGGACGACAAGCTGGTGGAGCAGCAGGTGACCCAGGTGAAGGAGAAGAACAAGGCCCGCTACTCCAAACTCTCAGGTGAGACGCGGCGGGCGGGGAGCTCACGGTTCGGGTGGGTTGGGGACCCGGACAGGTGGTGTGAGCTCAGGTTCATCATCATTCAGCATCAGGGTTGGTTTGTATCTTTTGTTTTTCATCTGGCTTGTTGATGCTGTGATGAACCCCTTCCTTCACCTGTATTCTGACCCTAGACTGTAGCGAAATGATCTCCAGCATTAAAGCCATGAAAATCCTGAAGAAGCTCGGAGGACCCAAAGGCATGTGGACCAAAGACGTGGGCGGAGGTTCTGGGAAGGTGTACGTCCTGAACGGCACGGACCAGGGTACGGTTTACGAGTTCTCCTCGGTGCAGGACTTCACCGGCTCCTCTGGGGTGTCCCTGGCCAGGACCCTGAGCCTGCCGTCAGTGTGGACGGGGACCGGCCATCTCATCTACGACCACCACCTGTACTACGTCAGGGAGCCGCTCACGGTGGTGAAGTACGACCTGAGGAACTCCTCGCTGGTGGACAGCGTGGTCTTCCCGGCCGAGGACCACGTGCCGGTGTACGGCCTGACCCCGGAGACCGTCATCGACCTGGCCGTGGACGAGGAGGGCCTGTGGGTCATCTACGCCACGCGACAGAACCACCGCCACATCTCCCTGGCTAAGATGGCCGCCAAAACCCTGGACGTGGAGCAGATGTGGGACACCACGTGTCCCAAGGACAACGCCGAGGCGGCGTTCGTGATATGCGGCACGCTGTACGTGGTGTACAACACGCCCCAGCCGGGCCGCTCGCGGGTCCAGTGCGTGTTTGACGTGAACGGCCTGGTGAGCGGCGAGGACGCGCCGCTGGTGTACTTCCCCAAGCGCTACGGGGCTCACTCCAGCCTGAAGTACGACCCTCTGGAGAAGCTGCTGTACGCCTGGGACGACGGCTACCAGGTCATGTACCGGCTGGTCATGAGGCCCAAGCTGGAGGTGTGAGCTGCGGCTCTCGGTCACGATGACCCACGTAGGCACCTGTAGAAGTAGGCCTTCGGGTGTAGGCTCGTTTAGACTGAAGTTAGGACTCAAGATGGGTTAGTAGACTGTTTTCAGAGTTTGACTTCAATTGTTTATTGGATTATCTTTTTTGTATTCGGCGCCTGTTTGTTTTGTGTTGTGTGTGTGTGTGTGTGTGTGTGGGTGGGTTAGTTTCTGCTCTTGTATCTTCCGTTTTGTCAGTTCGCCATTAATAAAGCATAATACATGTGTTTGTTTCGACCCTAACGCCGTGCGTGCGTCTTGTTTTATTCTGCTGAGCGCAGCGTGACGTCGTTGCCCTGCGTTCTGCTGACATCTAGTGAGCGAAATTGGATCTACTATTGAACAACATTTTCTCTATCAACCTCTTGCCTCAACATGAAATGCATATTTTAGTAGACATAAACTAAGCGATTACGTTGAATACCAATAGCCCTAATTCAGGTTTTTGAATCAAGTAAAATATACACAGAAATCAATCATTAATTGGAAACATTTTCATGACACGTAGAATGGCATTTGAATATTGTTGTATTCAATCGGTGAGATTGAAAATGAAGTTTCTGATAGGATTAAGGTTGTCAACTACACCAAATTAAAGGTAGGCTTATAACAGGTGATTCACCAGCACTCACAGAAATACAAATACCATTCTCTGTAAGATCATCACATTTCTAATTGTATCAGATCCGTTATTGACAAAGTGCACCTTCTTGTCACTCGTGGAAAAAACGGACTGTAGCAAAACAAAAAAAAGCTTTGTTTACTTGATATAGGTTAGGTCTACACTTCCCACTGTTAAGGGGTGGTTATAGGTCTACATCTCCCATTCAAGGGTGGTTATAGGTGTACACCTCCACACTGTTATGGGGTGGTAGGTCTACACTTAACACTGTTAAGTTCTACATTAAACACTGTTAAGGGGTGGTTATAGGTCTACATTTAACACTGTTAAGGGGTGGTTATAGGTCTACATTTAACACTGTTAAGGGGTGGTTATAGGTCTACATTTAACACTGTTAAGGGGTGGTTATATGTCTACATTTAACACTGTTAAGGGGTGGTTATGGGTCTACATTGAACACTGGTAAGGGGTGGTTATAGGTCTACATTGAACACTGTTAAGGGGTGGTTATAGGTCTACATTTAACACTGTTAAGGGGTGGTTATAGGTCTACACCTCCCCACCACCGCGCGAGACGCCCTCGTCTTGTCGGAGCTGAAGGATCTCAGCCGGGAGCAGACGAGCAGGCTACCAGGCTAGCAGCTACGTGTCGAGGTCTTTCACCTCCTGGGCTCAGCTTTACCCGAGTGGATGTTAAAAAAAAGAAAAGAAAAAAAAAGACGTAGTTCTGCCCTCTTAAGTATTGAGCTTTGTTGTTGGCGCCACCACTGGAGAGCAGACCAAGCCCAGCCTCTCCGTCAGCTCCTGCCCCCGAGCCGCTGGTGATCAGAGCTGGAGGAGGGCAGCATGGACCGCACCAAGCTCGGCTAGCTCGCTCCGAGGGCTAGTTAGCAACTTACTTAAGGTAAGTGCAAAACAACGCATTACGGGGGGTTTGGGATTAAATATTAACGATTAAATATGTGCAAAGGTGTGCATTTTTAACATGCGATGCAAAAACGATGCTCCGCGCAATCTGTTGAAAGAGTAGTTTGGAAAAGTTAGTGAAGTTCGCCCCGCCTGGAGCTGCTGGCTGGGACCACCAGAGACATGCTGGCTGGGACCACCAGAGACATTCTGTTGGGGACCACCAGAGACATGCTGGCTGGGACCACCAGAGACATGCTGGCTGGGACCACCAGAGACATTCTGTTGGGGACCACCAGAGACATGCTGGCTGGGACCACCAGAGACATTCTGTTGGGGACCACCAGAGACATGCTGGCTGGGACCACCAGAGACATGCTGTTGGGGACCACCAGAGACATGCTGGCTGGGACCACCAGAGACATGCTGTTGGGGACCACCAGAGACATGCTGTTGGGGACCACCAGAGACATGCTGGCTGGGACCACCAGAGACATGCTGTTGGGGACCACCAGAGACATGCTGTTGGGGACCACCAGAGACATGCTGTTGGGGACCACCAGAGACATGCTGGCTGGGACCACCAGAGACATGCTGGCTGGGACCACCAGAGACATGCTGTTGGGGACCACCAGAGACATGCTGGCTGGGACCACCAGAGACATTCTGTTGGGGACCACCAGAGACATGCTGTTGGGGACCACCAGAGACATGCTGGCTGGGACCACCAGAGACATTCTGTTGGGGACCACCAGAGACATGCTGGCTGGGACCACCAGAGACATTCTGTTGGGGACCACCAGAGACATGCTGGCTGGGACCACCAGAGACATTCTGTTGGGGACCACCAGAGACATGCTGGCTGGGACCACCAGAGACATGCTGGCTGGGACCACCAGAGACATTCTGTTGGGGACCACCAGAGACATGCTGGCTGGGACCACCAGAGACATTCTGTTGGGGACCACCAGAGACATGCTGGCTGGGACCACCAGAGACATGCTGTTGGGGACCACCAGAGACATGCTGGCTGGGACCACCAGAGACATGCTGTTGGGGACCACCAGAGACATGCTGTTGGGGACCACCAGAGACATGCTGTTGGGGACCACCAGAGACATGCTGGCTGGGACCACCAGAGACATGCTGTTGGGGACCACCAGAGACATGCTGTTGGGGACCACCAGAGACATGCTGTTGGGGACCACCAGAGACATGCTGGCTGGGACCACCAGAGACATGCTGGCTGGGACCACCAGAGACATGCTGTTGGGGACCACCAGAGACATGCTGGCTGGGACCACCAGAGACATTCTGTTGGGGACCACCAGAGACATGCTGTTGGGGACCACCAGAGACATGCTGGCTGGGACCACCAGAGACATTCTGTTGGGGACCACCAGAGACATGCTGGCTGGGACCACCAGAGACATGCTGGCTGGGACCACCAGAGACATTCTGTTGGGGACCACCAGAGACATGCTGGCTGGGACCACCAGAGACATGCTGTTGGGGACCACCAGAGACATGCTGGCTGGGACCACCAGAGACATTCTGTTGGGGACCACCAGAGACATGCTGGCTGGGACCACCAGAGACATTCTGTTGGGGACCACCAGAGACATGCTGGCTGGGACCACCAGAGACATGCTGTTGGGGACCACCAGAGACATGCTGGCTGGGACCACCAGAGACATGCTGGCTGGGACCACCAGAGACATGCTGTTGGGGACCACCAGAGACATGCTGGCTGGGACCACCAGAGACATGCTGTTGGGGACCACCAGAGACATGCTGGCTGGGACCACCAGAGACATGCTGGCTGGGACCACCAGAGACATGCTGTTGGGGACCACCAGAGACATGCTGGCTGGGACCACCAGAGACATTCTGTTGGGGACCACCAGAGACATTCTGTTGGGGACCACCAGAGACATGCTGTTGGGGACCACCAGAGACATGCTGGCTGGGACCACCAGAGACATTCTGTTGGGGACCACCAGAGACATGCTGGCTGGGACCACCAGAGACATGCTGGCTGGGACCACCAGAGACATTCTGTTGGGGACCACCAGAGACATGCTCTCATGTCTATTATACTAATGTTCTCTCTGACTCTGGGTGTCGTTGACGTTTTCTGCAAAGTTGCAAAGATTCCTTTCTTGATTTAATTTGCTTGCTTGTGTCATATTGCTGCCGGCTGGGTTTACATTGTCTCTAGAGGGGACATCAAGAGGAAATGTTGGTGGTCAGCATGTGATAAGGTACCATCTAGGGAAGTTACAAACAGCCCAACATCCTCTTTGGGCTGCGGCCCATCTCATGTTGTGGTTCTACTGTTGTTCTACGTTTACCTCCTAGGCCTGTCTCTTATACCAGTGACAGGGGGACACTGAGCCCTTCTTCCCCAACAGCTCCAACAGCAGGACAGTGAGGACACAACTTAGCCTTTGGTGTTGAACTGAAGCATCTCAGTCTCTCACAGGACCTTTTTGGTTCTCCAAGAGAACCAACATTTCTTTATAACAAGAATCCTATTATTAAGGTGACAACTTATCTTCATGTGTGCACAACAGTTCAACAGCTGTGAAATGTCCAAACCATCCAACCGAACCTAATCAAAATGTGTACTATGTACTATTTACTCTAACTGAAGTTCTGTCAACTGGTAGAGTTACTAAATAATGTATTCTACAACATGTTGTCGACTCAAGGCAACAGAAAGTTGGGTGGTTGGTGATGGGCCACATTTCACAGGTCTTTCCTTAGTGTCTTATATCTGAAAGTGTTTTGATACATGAATCACTGCCTCATGTGAAGAGACATTATAAGTAACCAGGCCTTCCTAAATAGCAGAGGGGCACTGGGTCATCGGTCTAGTGGAGGCAGTAGCATGCCCGTAGACAATGTTCCAGGAGTATTTCAAGAATGTTTCCCCAGTCATTTTAATGCATTTACAATGCCCTCTGTCTCTTTGGGATTTCTGGTTTGCATAAGCCAACCATGACAGCCACGAAGTAAAGCCGCTCTCTGTAGGAGTAGCGACCTCATAGCGAGACTCTCTGCCTGGCAGCTTAGCGTCCGTGCAGCCTGGCTCCTGGCTGACTGAGCAGCCATGATGGTCCTGCTGTGCAGGGGTGGGGACACATTCCACAGCAGCACACCCCCAACAGTCTATTTTGATTCTTCAGTAAATCGCTTCACCAAAAATAAGCACAGTACAATTTATCACAAGCCAATTTTGGTTGCTCTCCTTCACCTCATTTACACACGCACACACAAACACACACACACACACACACTCAAGTCATCGCAGTGTCCCATCTTGGGGCACTGTTGGTAGTAGTGGCGTCACTTGTGCCTTTTGTATACCTCACGTGACACAATGGGATTAGCAAAGTCGTCTAGCGAGGGTTACTCACCGTCTAGCCAGGGTTCCTCACAGTCTAGTAGCCAGGGTTCCTCACAGTCTAGCCAGGGTTCCTCACAGTCTCGTCAGGGTTCCTCACAGTCTAGCCAGGGTTCCTCACAGTATAGCCAGGGTTCCTCACAGTCTTGTCAGGGTTCCTCACAGTCTAGCCAGGGTTCCTCACAGTCTAGCCTGGGTTCCTCACAGTCTAGCCTGGGTTCCTCACAGTCTCGTCAGGGTTCCTCACAGTATAGCCAGGGTTCCTCACAGTCTTGTCAGGGTTCCTCACAGTCTAGCCAGGGTTCCTCACAGTCTAGCCTGGGTTCCTCACAGTCTAGCCTGGGTTCCTCACAGTCTCGTCAGGGTTCCTCACAGTCTCGTCAGGGTTCCTCACAGTCTAGCCAGGGTTCCTCACAGTCTAGCCAGGGTTCCTCACAGTCTAGCCTGGGTTCCTCACAGTCTAGCCAGGGTTCCTCACAGTATAGCCAGAGTTCCTCACAGTCTCGTCAGGGTTCCTCACAGTCTCGTCAGGGTTCCTCACAGTCTAGCCAGGGTTCCTCACAGTCTAGCCAGGGTTCCTCACAGTCTCGTCAGGGTTCCTCACAGTATAGCCAGGGTTCCTCACAGTCTAGCCAGGGTTCCTCACAGTCTCACCAGGGTTCCTCACAGTCTAGGTTTAGTGTACTATTTTAATATTCACAGTATGGGCCAAAGCACATTTTTTTGATGACAAAGGAACAAGGAGCAATGTCATGCAAGACCAACAGTTAATGAGTCTGATATTTCACCTTTTTTATAATTACTCCAACTGGGTAAATCAACGAGATGTTGCATGTGAAGCTCTGGTTAAAGCGATGCATGTTTTAACTGTAGCCCAGCACACATTCAGCCCAGAACTTGAGCTGTGTGAGTAAAAAGTTGATCAGAAATGTGTGGCGCTGGCCCTGGCGGTGGTGCCGTGTCATTCGAGATGCGTCTGGCATTGCAGGACTTTGTTGTGGGGGTCTTAAGTGCAGACATTCCTGGAAAGCCAGAATGAATGAGGATTCCCGCTGAATGTGAGCCGTGCTGTGGCAGAGCAGGTGTGACTGTGTAAATTATGCAGACACCGCAGCACATTGCGGCCACCATTTTTGTGAAATGGACAAGCATGCTTCTTCACATTGAATGGGAATATCCTGATGAAATGATGATCATCAAATACAACATAAGAAAAGTCCAGGATAGGTCATTGCACTATTGAGCTCTCCAGTTCACTAGAAGGTCACTTAATGAAGCCCAGGAGATGGCAGTAGATATGGGATGCATATCTGTTGACAGTTGATTTGCTGAGCAGCTGCAGAAGAAGTTAACTGGAAGACAAGCTTTCTTTGTCTTGGTCCTCAAGAATGAAGAAGAATTGGAGGGGATTGGTGGTCTGGTGAGTCCCAACATGATCCAGTGTGTTCCTCCTGTTGGAGTGAAATCGCCATGAAGGAAACATTCACACACATTGTTGTGGTCATGGCTGTTATCTGCTCGTCAATATTCAGCCGCATGTGATTTGTGAATAAATATGTACCTAAGAGCGTTGGATGCTTTTCCTTCTCTGGCTCATGGTCTCTACGGTATGAAGCAATTCTTATCATTAAGAGTCACATGTTTCCATCGGTAATGGCAGAGTGAAGCAACCCGTGCGGTTTCACATTTCACCGCGCTGGGAGTGAAATGAAATGTGTCATTATCTCGGTTAGTGTTGACACTGTTTCATGCTCAAACACAACAGCTGAGCTATTTGAGACTGACCCGGGCCACTCCTCGAGGGCGAGTCCTCCAAAGTAGGTGAGCCTCTCGCATCCTCCCGCAGTCCTCCCCTGCTCCCGTAGTCCGCCCCCTGCTCCCGTCAAGTCAGGTTGTGTTGCTCTGCGTGGCTTTTGAAAGTAAGTGGCTTTTCTTTGGGTCGTTGGGTGGATGTGTGTTTGTGTGTGTCGTGGGTGTCGTGTGTTCACGTGGTGGCCGGCCGTCCAGGTCCCGGTATGTAAACTCTACCGAGGACTGGAGCGGTGAATCACAGCGCTCCTGTGGGCTCGTGCTTCTCAAAGTGTTTTCTAAGTTCTAGCCTCGGTGAATACCAAACGATCATGGCTCATAGGTCCTACCAGTGCTGCATATGGTTGTTTCATGAAGTCTTTGGGAAAATGTAACTTTCTCTCTATCTTTAGAGGTTAACAGAAACAGCCTGTTTGACTCGTGGTCACGTCACATGTTCTAAGTACATACTTTTTTGTATGTTTTTCTAACGGCAGTATAACTTTGACCGCTCACTGTCAATTTGTTGATAATCACTAACCTTATTCGTTTAGAGATCAAAAATTATAGTTGTCCTGGCTTCACAAACTAAATACAATATCTCGTAGACAATAGAGAAAACATTTTTTTGGATATATTTGAATGAATCACTGCTTTCTTATAAAAAATGATTTGTTGCGTAGTTAAACTTGACTACTTGAATATATGATAAATAGTTGAACTCATTTCACCACATGACTGGAGCTGCGGAGAGCACAGTGTCTCCCCTACAGGGACCTGAGCCTCGCCTGGCTCTCCTCACAACCATAAAGTCAGGATGGTTAATAATCAAGCCAGCCGTTTCACAAGTGTATTTTTTTCTACGCGCTACATTGTCGCAGTCAATTATTATTGGGAGTAAGATTGCAGCAATCAGGTGATGTCAGAGTTTCAAGGCATGCAGTCACAGGAAACTCCTCAGACTGTGTACTCACTCCTGCGCAGACTATGACTTAACCGGACTCCAGGCTCTACGGGCCTCCTCGCCTACGTCAGCCTAAGCAAATCACAGGCCGTCATCTCAACATTAATCTGCTTTGATAATTCCAACGTCAACAAAAACGTCCAATTTTCATGTGCAAAGTGTTGTACGATGTGTAATACAACCATAATACTCCTAGTCCTACTACCACTAGTAATACTCTGACAGTATCAATAAATGGAATGCTGTATTAGTGTGGGGCCTCGGGAACGCTCTTTTGACACCTCTGAGCCTCGGGTCAAAAGGCATTTAGTTAACGTGGGGCTGCCTGTGGTGATGCATACCTCACTGCACTGAGATTCATTCTGCCTGCAGGAGCCCAGCCGTAAACCAGTTGGGAGTCAATAAATTACAACGGTAGCAGAAAATAAATCATTCACAAACGCAGAGCAGTGAAAGAGTGACGTCCCGTTCACCAGAGTGAGGTGCAGGTGGAGTGATGACACAGACGAGCCCCTGACTCTGTCACCTCCACAGGGCATGCTGAGGTCCAGGGTCTTCTCCTGAAGGACCACGAACCTGCCCGCCATGGAGGGGAACGGGGAGATCAGCGACACAGACAGCGGCATCATCCTGCACTCGGGTAAGCCCTCCAGAACCAGAGTCTCACAGAACCAGAGTCTCCCTCTCACCTGCACCACTGCGGCGCCACACCTGATCTGAGGCCTCCAGTCCTGGGTTGTTGTGGAGGGATTACGTTGTCAGCACATTAATGAAAATGATACTAATATGATCAACACACACACACACTCACACACACACACACACACACACACACACACTCCTAAACGCTCTGGGCAGAACGGTTCACATGAGTGATCATTGTGCTATTGTTTTATTCACGGGCGTCCCCTCCCACCTGCCGGCTCTTGTCTTTGACCTCCGCTGGTAATCCAAGCCAGGAGGGAGCGGTGGTTCTGTGCGTGGCAGAGGAGAGAAGGACCGAGACATTGGAGAGCTTACAGGGCCATGGGCAGGGCCATGGCCAAGATGTCCTCCTTTGTGCCCCGCAACAAATGCTGTTGGTTGGCGTTGTCACAGCGTGTCTTTGTGTGTTGCACCTCATTGTGTTTAGTTTACGTTAACTCTACAACACTGCCAATGCATCCTTGGCTTGTCAGGGAGAATGAGATTCCAAATCAATCTCACAAATGCGTGTTAAAAATGGCTCATTTTTGCCAACGACAGCAACGTCTTTATGGTCTGGGGTGAAAAGGGACCTTGTTTGTGTCAGACTGTCCCAGTAGGGTTCGGGTTGTATTGAACAGACCTTTTTCAAGGGTGAGGCTCAATGGTCAATGCTAATATTTCTATGTTGTTTTCTTTTGAAGTAGTCCAGCTAATCAACTTGCCTTCCCCAATGAGGTGTTGCCCTTTCAGAAGGGCTTATGTACAGACGAGTTTCTGTTGGCATGTCACGCCTTTCTTACTGGCACAGTGAGGTCACAACCAGCAGGAACCTCATACATGCAGTCTAAAGTCTGATAATCCAAAAGTCATTAGTCACCAGAGTCTGACTGCTTCAGCCAGACACACTGACTTAGTGAAGCCGCTCACTGCAGTGAGGCCAGACAGAACAACTCCATGAGCATCCATTGTTAGTGAAAGCATCACTTTGCTTCGGTGTTTATTTCAAGATTTCATCCATTTATAAAGATTTTCAAAAAAGGCATACAAAAAATGATGAACTAAAATACTTGGAACCGTTTTTAGCACAAAACAAACTGCTGAGATTGATTCAATAAGCAGATCCTTATTCTACCATTCTGCTCAGAGTCAAAGTTACTTTCTCATCATCATCGTCATCATCATCATGTGATGAAGTGGGCTTCCTTTGAGGTTCTGCTGTTGTGCTCCTCAGGTTCTGACAGTCCCACGACCACGACCAAGGATGTGACGACCCACACCAGGGCCATGAAGCTGAAGCACCAGGCTCTGCAGGACCGGCTGCAGCTCTGTGTGCTGGAGCTGAAGAAGCTCTGCATCCGAGAGGCGGTGAGCAAACCTGTCGCTCTGCGCTTGGGAAACGGGGAGACGATGAGATACCGTTGGATCACTCGCTACGCAGGTCCAAAGCTGCTGTACAGGATATGTAGTCATCAGGCATGCTAATACACATTCAAGGGCTGCAGGCCAGGCTGAAGCACTCAGCGTGTGGGCTGTGGGTAGAGCAGTGGTGGTGATATTCTCAAACGCACGACTCTGTGTTGCTGACAGAAGTTGTAGGAAGGATTTTAGTCTCCGCTGCCTTTCTGAACATCCTGTAGTGGCTCTCTTTAGTATTTTACAGCTCTCTTTTAGATCATTGAGATGGTGAACGTGACATTTGTCTTTTAAAAGCGTAAATAAAAACAAGTAAACGTCTCAACAAAGTGTGCTATGAATTCACCATACAAGTGAGGGAATCAGCTCACCTCAGGTGACTATTGGTATGTTCTCAATAATCTGAAGACCCCAGCCTCCAGGGAGGCCTTGCTATGCTCGGGGCTGGGGAGAAACATCTCATACCTCTGTATTGTGTTGACGACTGGGCAGGGCGGTCCTGTTCGGACACGTCGAGCTACTAATGGAAGAATCTCATGACACCTCCTTACTGCAGTGACAAAAGGTGAAGCAAGACCTGGGCAGCGCCACCTTCTCTGCCTTGTGTCTTTAAGTCTGATGAAGCCTGTTGGGGGGTTGGAAGACTCAAATGAAAATTAAATTAAACATGGTATTTGTTTGTTTACATGCATGGGGTTTAGTTTGGTTCTGTGTGGTATGTCCTCTTATACGGAGTAAGCAGGTGAGCCAGTGAGTCTTGTGAAAGGTAATCCGTGCAGCAGGATTGTGCAACAGAGCCCTCAAATATCTTGTATGCCTCAACATGTTTGAATTGGATGCCTTTTCTTTTTAAGGCCTTCAGATTAAAGATATAGTCCCACAGTTCCTCAGTCAGGGCCTGTGTGCAGGCGTAGCACATCGAAACTTGTGGATTTGTTCGTTTGTGGGGGAGAGTGAGAAAAGTACCCAGCCAGTGCAGTTGGTATGACTTGTCTTGGACTAAAGAAAGATAAAGCTCTGTGGGCTTATGCACTGTGGTTTGGAACTCTGGTTGACCTCCATTTTGGATGTCAACTTCCCACACCGTGAAACATACGTTGTTTACATCATGACGTAAACAATGTCAACAATTACCTGGGGTCCCAGCAAATAGGCCAAACTTCTAACTATTACTATAACAACATCTATTTAGATGTAATGTAAAGTAATGATGTACTAATGACAGCTGGTGTACTGACCTGTCCCCTTCAGGAGCTGACAGGCGAGCTGTCGGCAGACTATCCCCTGGCTCCCGGAGAGACGCCCCCTAAGGTCCGGCGACGTATCGGCGCTGCGTTTCAGTTGGATGAGCAGAGCATCCCTCGGGGGCCAGAGGTAACGCCTCCCCTCCAGCCAGTGTCTCAGTGACCCCCACGGTCCACACAGTGTTAGCAGCACCTCCACACCGTGCTGCGCTCACACGCATCCCTCCACCCACCAGGAGTCCCAGCTGAACCTGGTGGATGCTGAGCTGGCCCTGCAGCTGAAGATCTACGAGGCGGCCCGGAGGCTGGTCAGAGAGGAGCACCAGAACAAGGCTGTGAGGAGGAGTCGGGTGCAGCAGTGCCGGCGTGAGGAGAGGAAGGTGAAGGAGCTCCAGGAGTCTGCCTTTCAGCTCCGTCTCCAGCATGGCCGCTCCTCTCCTCTGCCTGCTTTCTCCATCCCCCTGCAAGGTACCACCTGGGAGCCCTGAGCTCTGAGCTCTGTAGCAACCTGCCCTTAAGATCGGCCCTTTAGAGGAACTTACCTTTACATTCGTAAACAAATTATCTAGATCGGTGTTTACAGTGCAGTGGAGTTCACTGCATCACTTTTCTTGATGGACCAGATCCCTGAATCGATTTAGCCTTTAGTAGTTGCTAGGTTATTTTATTAATTCATTTGTTTATTAGGCCATGTTATTTCCATACTTCATTCAAATATTTTGAAAGATGGCATGAAAAACATTTGACTGCAAAAAGTTCAAAAGATCAAAAATGTCTCACTTTCACAGAGCGTGGTAACTCGGATGACAGCTCTCTCTCGGATTCACCAGTCCTGGATGAAGGTAGGACTTTGATGAACTCCTTCTGATATCAATAACCTGGTCCACAGGTTGGAATGCATTATGTCCCTAAACCGAAATGGGACAAATCATTGCATCCGTTTGATGAGTCGGATGTTGTCCACATGTACGCAGCAGTTGTAGTAGTAATGTATTGTTGTCCTTTCCCTAGAAGTGCATCATCCTCAGCCATCCTCAGGACCTCCTTACAGAGATCCGAACCATCTTCCTCAGACGTTCTCTCTGTCCTCGCCCTCGACTCCAAACTCCTCCATCTTGTCTTCACCTGTGGCCTCACAGCCTCACACGCCAATATCGCGCACGCCAAGCCAGCTCACTCCGAGCCAGCTCACGCCAATCAAACGCACACTGAGCCACCACGCGCCGATCAAGCGCACCCCCAGCCAGCTCACCCCGAGTCGGCTCACTCCGATCCCGCTCACTCCGATCCCGCTCACTCCGAGCCAGCACGCTCCGGGCCAGCTGACGCCCAGCAGACAGGGCTCCCCGGGTCTTGACTCTGTGCTAAGTTTCACATCGAACCCTGAGACCGAGGCCCCTCCCATCCAGCCCTCCCCCTGGACGGAGTCCAGTCTGGACCAGCCTTTTCAGAAGACCAAGAAGTCTCGCTCCAGCACCAAGAGCACAACGAGGTAAAAGGGCTCTCATTGACTCCCTCTTCTGGTGATTTATGTTCTACGAGTTAGATTTTTGTGTCTGGTTTTTTTCTGAACTACAATGGTTCTTAACTGTCATATAAAGTGTGACCAGGATGATGACATCATACTCTATTTATCCCAGACGGGAGATTTGGAAGAAGCACCAACCATAATGAAATCCCCTCTTCATCACACCCTCACTGAGCTCTTCTTCCTCCTGGTGGGCTGTTTAGTAGCACCACCCCCAGCCAGGTCCTACCGCCCCTGGAAGTCTGCCTGGCCAACGCTGGCCTGCCCCAGCAGATGTCCAAGCTGAAGCTGTCGACCAGCCTGTCCAATGGCTCCCCGTCCAGCCCAGAGCCCCGGCTGCACCGAAACCTCTCCCTCAGGTAGGGCATGATCTTAACCTCAACAATGACCCCGCCAGCAACACACATTCAGCAACACGCAACGTCTCGGAGTTCAAAGGTTGAACATATAGACTTCTGTGTTTTCCTACAGGATTTCCAACCCTGAAACTCCACTGGAGGAAAGAACCCGAGGTCGCACAAGATCTGCAAGGAGGCGCCTAACAGACTACTCTGTCACAATCCCAGAGGCCTCCAGGGGGAACCCTGCCGCACACCATGGAACCCCAGAGGCCCCTGGTGGGAACCCTGCAGGACACTATGGAACCCCAGAGGCCCCTGGTGGGAACCCTGCAGGACACTATGGAACCCCAGAGGCCCCTGGTGGGAACCCTGCAGGACACTATGGAACCCCAGAGGCCCCTGGTGGGAACCCTGCAGGACACTATGGAACCCCAGAGGCCCCTGGTGGGAACCCTGCAGGACACTATGGAACCCCAGAGGCTGCTAGGGGGAACCCTGCAGGACACTATGGAACCCCAGAGGCTGCTAGGGGGAACCCTGCAGGACACTATGGAACCCCAGAGGCCCCTGGTGGGAACCCTGCAGGACACTATGGAACCCCAGAGGCTGCTAGGGGGAACCCTGCAGGACACTATGGAACCCCAGAGGCTCCTGGTGGGAACCCTGCAGGACACTATGGAACCCCAGAGGCCCCTGGTGGGAACCCTGCAGGACACTATGGAACCCCAGAGGCTGCTAGGGGGATCCCTGCAGGACACTATGGAACCCCAGAGGCTGCTAGGGGGATCCCTGCAGGACACTATGGAACCCCAGAGGCCCCTGGTGGGAACCCTGCAGGACACTATGGAACCCCAGAGGCTGCTAGGGGGATCCCTGCAGGACGCTATGGAACCCCAGAGGCCCCTGGTGGACACTATGGAACCCCAGAGGCCCCCAGTGGGAACCCTGCAGGACACTATGGAACCCCAGAGGCTGCTAGGAGGAATCCTTCAGGACACTATGGAACCCCAGAGGCTGCTAGGGGGATCCCTGCAGGACACTATGGAACCCCAGAGGCCCTCAGTGGGAACCCTGCAGGACACTATGGAACCCCAGAGGCTGCTAGGAGGAACCCTTCAGGACACTATGGAACTCCAGAGGTCGCTTGGGGAAGCCCTCTGGGCCACTATGGATACCAGGAAGACTCTGAGGACAGCCACTCGGAGCACTCTTGGACCACGTGTACGGGCTCCGTTTGTCAGGAGGAGCACAGCGAGTTTCCCAGAGCCAGACAGTTCCAGCACCCGAGCCCCACAGGTGGGCCCGGACCGCACGCCTTCCAGAGCCCTGGCATTCACCAGATCCTTCACTACCAGGCTAGTCCCGGCTTTAACCGAGGCCACTATGCTGGAGATGTTGCCTACGCCCTGGACCTGGACCTGGCCAGGGGGTACCATGACCACCGGGCCCGTTCCATCAGGCGGGACTACCTGTACGCCGAGGCTCCTGGACCTGCTGCTGCTGCGGCCCCCAGGCGGGCCCCTCAGCAGGCCGGGCTGTCCCGCTCCCCGTCCCTGTGGGAGCACGGCCCCGGCCTCCCGCGGCAGCTGGTGGACGACCAGCTGAAGTCCTGGCACCAGCGCAGCCAGTTCAGAGGGGCGCGGCCCCGCTCCCTGGACAGACAGGGGGCGGTCCGGGTGAAGACGGCACCGGACTGGGTCTCCCCTCTCGCCCACCACCAGAGATATCAAGAGCAGGTCAGGACCGAATGTGTGGCTTCAGATGAAGGACTATATGGATGAGGATTAGATAAGCGATATGAAAAGTTTACATAGCTCAGATATGTGGTCCTAACTCCTCAGGTTGTAGCCTCGCGGAGGATGAGTCACCTCAATCTGTTTTGTGTTTAACAAACCAATTCATGTCATGAAGTCATCTCTTCAAAAGTAGATTGTGATTAGTTGTGTTTTTACTCTGCAGGTGATGACACAACGTGTGTTCCAGAGGACCGCTGAAGATGGACCGGGGCATTGGTTCGGAGACGACTCCTCCAAGATCGTCAGCCAAGTCTGAGGAAGCCATGTTTGGACCCTCGTGATGTTTACATGCAGGCAGAATGGTTACACTTCTTCAACTGTGGTGTGAGAGTCAGGACCTTGTGGAGTCATTGTTTATATTTGAATATGAAGTTTTTGAAGATTTAAATTGAAGATTTGACTTGTTAACAAGTGTAATTCCTGGTGTATGCAACCTGAGAGATTACTGGTGGATCTGCAGAAGGCCGTAGAGCAGTACAGCAGCTCTCCACAGTGACTGGTAATACTTCATGGTAATAGGTGTGTCATATAATACCCATTGAATCCATTTGTTGAGAACATATATAGTAATAGTATAATATAATCACTAAAAAATATGAAATTGAGATAATGTGACTTAACAATCATGGCAATCAAATGTTTATTTTTGTGTTATTCCATTCCTAAACTAACTCGATTTAGCAATGTTATTGTGGTAAATTATTCTTGGTTGACAGGACTGTTTACTGAGCCTTTGGACAGCATACACTCACGCATTTTCATGGATACACCATAGTGGGGTCATTTGTATTTGTAAGCCTCAAACAGACCATATGTCTGTGGCACCCCTAACCCTCGCCCCCAAGACAGATCTGAAGGGGGGGGCATCCTTGTCTTAACAGCATTTAAATACAAATTTTTAAAAACGGGAGGTAAAGGTCTAATATTAATTCTGCTCCTCACTAGATAGTCAGTTAGTTGACACGTAGCGGCTGTTCATCACAGTGACCTTGTGGCTGAGCAATATCCAATCTAATGTTCCCAATATACTTTGGTTTTAAATCAATCTGAATTAAGATATATTATGAAAATAAAATCCATGGAATGAAATTGTCACTTTCGGTTTAATTAAAACAAAGAGAAAGACATGCAGGTCAATAATCTGATAATGAACATTATGACCATGATGTCGGTGACACTAAATATGTATTGTTGTTCTACTTGTTGATGAGATGATGTCATGTGGAGGAAAGGTTCATACAAGGTACATACTGTTAGTGGGTGATTTGACATGACCATGACAAAATGACATGTGTCTTCCAGAATAATATTTATTCCTTAATTTATTAGGATTGACACCACTGTACCCCCACAATGTCTTCAGTAAAAATAGTTACAAAATACATTGAGCAAAATGTAAAAGAATGTAAATTATACAAAGAAAATCTCTGATGCGTACAATGTATAAATATCTGTTAAGACAGACCTCGTTACCTTGTTTACGCCTCTGTACTTTAGTTTTTTATACATTGTATTTATTTTGTTGCTGTAGTAGTTTAGACATGCTAGAAAAGTCGTTTTTATATCTTTACCCTGTTTATATAGAAAAGCAATAAAATGAATTTGTGGCACAGTGTTGAACTATTATTTATATAATTTCCTTCCTACAATAATGAGTATTCCATGGATAAAAGCAGAATTCATCTGGTTGTATTCCATCTCCAGTCACTGTAATATTACACACACATACACACATACTGCTGCAAAATCAAGGACGTATTTACATCATCTAGCCATTTGAAGCACATTAACATGACAATGAAGAGCAATTAAAAAGTATGAAATTATGGCCATTGTGCATTGATGAATTGTAAGAATTGTGTCGTATAGCTCTTATTTTGTCATCCATAGTCCACTTCTAGCCATGGGCCAAATAACAAACATCGGCTTTTACTTTGGAAGCGTCGCTGTGCTCTTCACGGAAGCGGTCTCACTTCCGCTAGGATCCTATTACGTTATTGATCATTTGTGTACCTGGTGTGTACGGCACCTTATCAGGTAACAGCCGCTGTTAAAAATACTTCCACCCGTCGATGTCAACGCGTTAAGGTGAAGTAGAAATGTTTAGTAGGACAGCAGGTTCCTACAGACTGTTATCTCTGCGTGTCTCCGTGTGCTGCAGGACAGGCTAGCTGCGAGGTAACGTTAGCACTACATAACAGGGACAACACGTCCGACAATACGGAGAATCACATGTACAACAACATGTAGCACAACAGGTCGTCTGTGATGCTTTAGCTATACATGACGTGTTCAGTTTGGTGTGTCTGACCGTGTCTGACTAATGGTTCTTTAGTTGTCATGTTTACTGGAGACTCGTCAACTCCTCATCACGTCAGGTTTACTGTCACCTGAAGCCAGATGACAGTAAACCTGACGTCACAAGTTTACTGTCACCTGCAGCCAGGTGTAAACTGTTAAGTACACATGTTTACTGGACGCGAATCTCGTTAACACCTTCAAATGCGTCGGCTTTGCTATCCAGTTACCATTTTACATGGTAAAGTCATTAGGTGGTAGTTTTGAAAGGTCTACTAGACAAGATCAGAAAGGCTTTAACGGCTGTTTATAGCAAGTTTAATACTGCTTTCTTTGTTTTTATCTGCTTTCACTCAGTAAGAAAAGGATCCCTGCTTGTTTACGGCTCTGACAGAAGTTGAAGTTCCAGGACCCAGCAGAATACAGAGGCACTGAATAGGTGATCAGGCAGCCTCCCTATGTCAGGCCGAAACGGGTCTGCAAGTGATGCAGAATGCCGGATCTCAGAGGACTCTCAGGTCCCAGATGTGGCGCTGATGGAGTTGGGACCACTGCTAGAGGAAGGAGGAAGACCTACAGGCTCTAAAGGCCTACATACCGAGGTAAGATGTTAGATTACACCCAAATCTGTGTAAAGAAGATACAAGTACAGCCCACGTGGTCTTCAATGTTCTCTCTGCGTGTGTGTTGAAGGGAGCCGCCATGCTGGGTGACGATGAGGAGGATGATGACGAGGTGGGGGAGGTCCTAACCTTACCTCTGCAGGCGCACCACGCCATGGAGAAGATGGAGGAGTTCGTCCATAAAGTAATGAATATGCCGCTTTTGCCTTTTTAACTAAATGTGTTGTTCCAGAGTGATCGCTAGAGACAGTGGTGTGAACACGTGACGTGACCCTCCCCAAGTCGTTTGCAAATTATGTTGGACCAATAATAACAAATGTCCACCGTAAATGTATTTTATGCTCTAATAGAAATGCAAGTGTTGGCTTTTTGGGTGCGTTATGTTGTGTTTGTTGGCTTTTGTGGTGCGAAGAGGGAAATGGAGTGAACCAGATGACAGTAGTCAGGCCAAACTGAACTTGGTTTTGTTTTGACTTCCAGATTTGTACTGTAATGAAACGGTGAAAACCTGTTTCAGGTTACAGATGATAGAGCTTCTTTTTATTGTCACACAAAGGGTGAACTGCAGCTGGCTAACAGTGGTTTGAGGGTCTGACCAATAAGAGCTGTGTTCTCCAGGTGTGGGAGGGCCGTTGGAGGGTCATCCCCTTCCACGTGCTGCCGGAGTGGCTGAAGGACAACGACTACCTCTTACACGGTCACCGCCCCCCCATGCCCTCCTTCAGGGCCTGCTTTGGCAGCATCTTTAGAATTCATACAGAGACTGGGAACATCTGGACCCACCTGTTGGGTGAGTTGACATGCTAAGTGTTACTCTCTGTAGGATTGGACTTGGGTAAAACTTGATGCCTTGTTTAAGTGGGGGCAGTAAGGCACCTATATCTTTTTTCATGTTCATATGCAAAAGTGTTAACTGCAGAACAATAATAAGGAAGTTCTTTGTAATCTGCAGGACTGATCCTGTTCATATGTCTGGGGACCCTGACCTTGCTTAGACCCAACATGTACTTCATGGCCCCGCTGCAAGAGAAGGTGGTGTTTGGAATGTTCTTCCTGGGCGCCGTGCTGTGTCTCAGCTTCTCCTGGCTCTTTCACACCGTGTACTGCCACTCTGAGAAAGTGTCTCGCACCTTCTCCAAGTATGTTCACGGCTCTCTGTGTTTTTACACAGCTTGTGTAATCACAACACATTGTTGTTCTTGCTGCCAAGTTATGGATGTACACGCACACGCGTGTCAGCAGAGCGAGCAGACGTTACAGTCGTTGTTGTCTCCTTGTGGTCCTCAGACTGGACTACTCGGGCATCGCCCTGCTGATCATGGGCTCCTTCGTGCCGTGGCTCTACTACTCCTTCTACTGTTCCCCCCAGCCCCGCCTCATCTACCTCACCATCGTGTGTGTCCTGGGCATCGCTGCCATTATCGTGGCACAGTGGGACCGCTTCTCCACACCTCGCCACCGGCCCACCAGAGCAGGTGCCCTTCAGCGGCCTGGATAATGACAAACAAACTTCAGTCGAGTTAGTTGAGTCTGTTTTTTGAATGTATGCATTTTTGGGAAAACTCCAAGCATTTTGTCTCTTTCCCCTAGGTGTGTTCATGGGCCTGGGACTCAGCGGCATTGTTCCCACCATGCACTTTACCATTGAGGAGGGTTTTGTCAAGGCCACCACTGTGGGCCAGATGGGCTGGTTCTACCTGATGGGAGCCATGTACATCACCGGCGCTGGCCTGTACGCAGCCAGGATCCCCGAACGCTATTTCCCCGGAAAGTGTGACATCTGGGTAAGTTAGTGATGTGCATATAAAGTCATGTTTGTGTATTAACATTTAATCCACACGCAGCTGCATATCGAGGGCTGACTGTGATGTCTACCGTCAAATGGTGTTGGCCTATTATCGTATATATGTCTTTTTACTGACGCAAGAAACCGGATGTTATGCTTTTGTTACGTTTGTTCCATGCATGGTGAAATGTGGTCCAACTCCGTTTCCTCTGCAGTTCCATTCCCATCAGATCTTCCATGTGCTGGTGGTGGCGGCCGCCTTCATCCACTTCTACGGGGTTTCTAACCTCCAGGAGTTCCGCTATGGCCTCGAGGGAGGCTGCACAGATGACACCCTACTGTAGGACGCCATCTCGTTTGGTCTTGATGCTCCACCGCACCCAGAGGTTAAAAGATATGCTGCTGGATTTCATAATGCTCACATGTTGTTCCCATCCTGTTTGGGTTTCTGGTCGTCTGTTCTGTTCTGACACCTTCCTTTGCTCCCATAAATTAAATGATATGTTTCATGGCCTACAGAGGGTAACTTCAACGTCGTTTTGATTATTAGGGAGCCTTGATGCGCTCATTAAGTTGAAGAGGAACAAATGGTTTGAACCAGAGATGATGTTCTCCTCGTTGTTGGGCACATGTGTATTACACTTAAAGACTTGATTGAAGTCCTCCTTCTCAATCCTTTAGAGTAGACTGTGGTAAACGCACATCGTGCGACATGAGTTGTCAGACCATGAACATGCAAACTGCATCCTCATGGTCGTACTGTAAACCATTCCTGTTTTTATTTATGTCATTGAGTCCTACGAAGCTAGGCTCTTCTGGTGGCAAGAATACTCAAAGCCTTTCCTATTCGGGGCCTGTGTAATTGTTTGGGGAGTTATAGGGCATGCATCTAGGTAGGGTGCAAACGTTTTGCTATTTGACTTACAATGTGTAGTTCTTCATCAGAGTCCCAGTCCCCCCTCCAGCCTGTCTGGGCCGACCCGCTCCCACAACCCAATGGCAATCAGCTTAAACAAATCATAAGACAGAGAATTACATGTTTTCAGAAAATGTTTTCAAACCCCTCAGATACAATCTTCAACATGTATAGCTAGGATACTTTTACAATGTGGATTCCTGCGTTGTTTAACTTTTATATACTGACATTTTTAGAATTTACTTTTCATGTTGATGGGTTAGAGACTTCATTTTTTAGATACATTCACATTACGATCATAATTGTTTATTATTTTGCAATTACATGCAAAATGTTTAAAGCTTCCACGCAAATGTAATAGAAATCAGTTAAATGAAATCAACGTGACAAATTACTATGATGATTATCAGGAATAGTAGGCTACACAATGGATACAACTGAATAGGTCAACTTCAATTTTCAGCTTGATCCATTTTGAATCTATTACTCAAATTTTAGGTGTTCATATTTACTGCACCGTTTTAATAAATTATTCAAGCATTAAATTCACTGGGACTATCCATGTGTATGATATAATCTTATAGTATTCCTTTGCCTTCGGCCAATGGAAATGTTTTGAAATAAAATGGCCTATCTTACATTAAAAGGAGCTTCTAGGATTTTTACTTTTATTTTTTTCTCCATATATACAATAAGATTATAATCAAGCGTAGAACTCCACTGATGGGTTGTATCAACTGCTGTCTGCTAAGACTCCTTTTTGAGGTCAATCTTGAGCTTTATTACAATGACTAAGATGTGTGTTCTGGACTTTGTGTAATGTTCTGTGTAGAAAGTTGGATGATTATCATGCATTTCACTGAAATGTAAACAATAAATATTTATTGATGGGATAACCTGTCAATTCTTTACTTTGTTGTTTATTTGTGTCACTTTTTTCTATGCATGTTGTAAGTCATTTCATGTCTGCATCATTTGATATATATTTTGTGTTTTCAGTGAGAGGAGGCCTTAAGTTGTGCTAATGGGTTATTAATAATTGTAATGTGGTAATCCCATATCAATTTGCAAACTGGAGCATTGGAGGCTTAGTTTTATGACTCATCTCTTCACAGTATGTATATCTAGTGATTAAGCCGCCGTTTTTATCCAAAGTAACTTCCATAGGTCAGTAAGGAGCAGGTAGGGGTAGACAGTACAGAGACAGGTCATTAAGGAGTAAGTAGGGAATTTGTACAGGTAGATTGCGATGTAACCCAGTACTGTTTGGCTAGGAGTCATCTACTGCCTAGTCACTACACTATCCCATATTAAATCTGTCCAAGATCGTTAATTTTGGAGCAATCACAGTTTTGGTTCATTTCATAGTAGCTAATATATATATTCAGGGTAAAGTAAATACTTTCGACTTGACACTGAAGATGTATATCTGCTATGATTGTAAGACAGAGCTCATTAATGCTCTGTAGAATAACCGGAAGGTAGGAACCTTTCAGCGTCGTCTTGTTCCCTGACGAATTTATTTAGTTGACGCTGCAGCTAGCAACCTCAGGGTGTCAGCCCTTGTTTAGCATTATTTACATGAAAACATTTGAGACGACTTCATCTGAAGTTGGACATTTTAATGACACCGCATCTTTTGGCCATCTTTCTTCGCGACTTTTACGTGATTCTAAGATGTTGAACTTGATTGGGCATTAGATAAATTACGACCAAACATCACACATCACAGCGTTCTCTGACGTGAGTTTCCTTTATAGCCTGTGCTCGCCACACACACACACACATCGTGTTCTGCCTCCAATAGTGTCGACATCCAGCTCCTTTTAGCGTTCTTCATAGCGGGCATCAGTCCTCCACCTCGCCGAGCACTCCGGGGTGAGTCCCTGGTCCTGACCGAGGAACCCTGCAGGGACTCCGGGTCCTTGTCGGGTTATTGGTAATAACACACAGCCTAAGATAAACACTGTAAACTCATTGTGAATGTTCCCTTGGTCAGGTGTCAAAATGGACAAAGAGGAAGCCAGCGTGGAGTCCAAAGAGGATTCTGACCGTTCGGATCTGGTGTCCGAGGAGGGGAAGAACCTAAAGGCAGTTCTGTGTCAGCGGTGCGGGTCCAAGGTGCTTTGTCCAGGAATGGCTGTTTTCTCGGAGAAAGAGGTAGAGTTTATCAGCAGCCTTTACCAAATCACCGAAATACAATACTAAAATATCTCCAGACAATAAAATGCACCCTCATGTCATTACATTTATATTTCTTACTTTTAGAAATGCATTTTTGCCTATTTAATTAGACTTGAACAGACTTTATTGTCATTCAGTAGTAACAAGTGTCCGTTGAATTAAGTTTGAAAGTTTATTTAAACAGCAGAATATATTGTTATACATACAAAACAGAACGGTAGAAAAATACATCAGAAATTTACTGAAATATTCACTGAGCATGTTTAGAGTGCTGTAGTGGAAAGTGACCTGCAGTATTAACAATAGTGACAAAGGTTGTTTGATGTCCATGTGGACTCACAAGATATCCACCTGAGGCATATTAAGGACCAGTGTGCTCTCTTCAGTTGTTCCTGCCCCCCATGAAGAAGAAGAAGGCCCTGAGTGCGTGCGGGGGCTCTGGGGACAACCTGACGGCCCACTGGCTGGTGGACGACATGTACACGTTTGAGAACGTGGGCTTCACTAACGACGTCGGACGTATCAAGTATCTCATTTGTGCGGATTGTGAGATCGGACCCATCGGGTGGCACTGTTTGGATGACAAAAAAAGTTTTTATGTTGCAGTCGAAAGGGTCAATCATGCATAGCTTGATCTGGAGACAGCCTGGTCCTCTCTCCGTGGGTCAAAGGTCACCCAGATCCCCTTCACTTCTACAGACATGCCCTGGTCCAATACTGTCCTCCCCTTCTGCTATGGTATATTAAGAGTGGTGTGCTTAAATTCTAATAAAGTATTCAATGCTGTGCTTATAATGATCCGAGTTGCTTATCACGATACATTTTTAATTTTCAATGGATAATTGTATGGCCAAATATCCTGAGCCAGTGATGTCAAGTTGGCCTCTAAATCTCTTTGTTTGAATCATATTTATATTGTGTTTTTTTTTACCTTTCAAACCTGTAAGTGACAGATGCAACACTATAGAATATCTAAAACAATGCCGCAATTAAAAGTCCATCAAAAGCCCTGATGTTGTGGTGTCATAGATCATGTCCTGTGTCTAAGTGGGAGGTTTTACTTTCACAGCTCCTTCATGTTTCTGTGAAGGTGATCTCACCTGACGCACAACATGTCTAACAATCCTAAACACTAAATGTGTCGTTCACCTCTCAGTCAGCATTAAGCTTCAATGGGGACAATTACTTTTTTGAGTCTCACAATGGGCTAGAAGGATGGCACCTGTTCTATATCGACATTTGCTGTGGCTCGCCATCCTGAGCAACTGGTTGGACCATCAGACAAAGGTGTTACTTTAACTTCCTACAAACGGCACGTCATTGACTAGGCGAACAACAGCCGCTGTTATGAAACCCTCCGCCAATCACAGCGCTCGACGAGGCCATTTAAACAGCTAGTCCCGGCCGGCGCGTAAGGATCTGCTGGGTGCGCTTGATTCGCTTACCTGTCTTATTGTCAGCCTTCTCGGGCGGAGCTAGAGCGTAACGTCCCTTGCAGCGGAGAGTGAATACATCCAAATCGATTGACGTTAAGATAGAAATGTGAGCGGAATCGAACCCACCCAATACAAATAGGATCATATGTGTAGTGAACATAATCCGGCCCCGGCCATGCGCAGGAAGATTCGCTGGTTTCAGAGCCCCTTTGTCCACGGACTCCTACAAAATATAAACTCATTATTTAAAGAACTTTACTTTCACGTATTGGTTCCAAAATGTACAGCATTTTTAACGTGTCGACATTATAAACAAACATATCGCAACTACGTGTTATAAATTAAACAACCGTTTAATTTCGTGCATACAACAAGCAGTGGACGTTATAGGAACGACTAAACGAGTGATTCACCCGAATAAGAAGATATTTAGGAGTATCTACTTTTTGAAGCGGACGCGTCACGGCCGTATCACCGCCCATCGCCTCCACATCCTCCGTGTTGACTTCAGTGACGGAGGGCCGCCCGGTCGGGGTTATGTGATTAGAAGTGAAAGATAGTGTCCTGAAGACCCCTGGAGTACCTCCACCAACATCTCATCTGACCGAGGAGCACCATGCAGCCATGAGCTCCCTCCAGTTGAAGGAGTTCGTGTCTCCCCCGGAGTGTCCGGTGTTCGAGCCCAGTCGGGAGGAGTTCTCCGACCCTTTCGCGTACATCAACAAAATCCGAGCGATAGCCGAGAGAACGGGGATCTGCAAGGTCCGACCCCCGCCCGTAAGTCCCGTCGTCCCAGGAGTTCACTGGACCCCGTGTTCCGTGCTGCGTGGGGGTCGGGGGTAGAGGATCTGCTGGGCTCAAAGTTGAGTTGTCGACGCCGTGTTTCCAACATGGCGGCTCAGAGCAGCTTCTGGTGGGAGAGACGGAGACTCCGCTGGTCTGGTCCTCCTCTGGTCCTCTGGTCCTCCTCTGGTCCTCTACTGGTCCAGTCCTGACCAAGTTATACCGTAAGGTGGTCCGTCGGACCCCCGGGCCCCTCACCTGTCTCAGCCTCAAGGTGTTATAGAGACGGAGCTGAACGTTAAAGTTTAGCGACTTGTTTACGTCGAACCAGAGGAGAGGAGGCGAGCCGTCCTGTGATTATTGTTGTTATCACCTTCATTAGGGCTAAATAGACGTTTAATCTCTACTGTGGGTTGTACATTTCACATTATTTATTATTTATCATCTTTATTAGTGCCTTCTTTACCACACGTATGTTTCATATGTAGTGTGTCCATGTCACATTATTATTGATTATTGATAGTTTCCATTGTCAATAGTATTGATAAAGTCTCTTCATGACCACACATTATTATTACTACACATACATACTTAGTCCTCAGTGTGTCCTCGTGTGTGTTGTGATCGCCGTGTTGTGACGGTGGTTGCAGGAGGAGGACGCTGGTACGTGCTTCCTCCTCGTCTCTTCATGGAGATGATCACAGAGGAAGCGGATCAACGCGTTGCTTTTGCCTTTGATAACAGATGCATCACGGTGGTGTCGTTCTTTAGACGACGACATGGAGCAGATTTCTTGTTCTCCGATGGGTTTCTGTGTGTTTCTACTTTTGTTCTGTTTATACGTCACCCCGCTGCTCTTAACCTCTTAATATGACGTAACACTTTAGAAAGTACACTTCAGTACTCCAAATAGAACACCCCCAGTGCTTTACAAACGGTGCTTAAATGTCCAATGGATCATATATTTTTGGAGGTTGAGTATTCGTGTCTAATGTATATTTAGGTTATTTTTGAGCAACCCAAATAGTGAGTTGTCCGTCCCTGCACTGGGGGGGCCGTGAGATGTACACATCATGGGTGTGTCCGGGCTGCATGCAAATACTGCAGCTACAAGAAATACACCAAGGTAACAATGTCCACTTTAAAATACAAACATGTAGGATGCTGGAATCTTCATGCAAACATTTAGCGATTTAAAAAAAAAAATACAACGCAGAAGCTTTCTCTAACCCCAAGTTGCAAATAAATACACAAAGCATGACTTTACACAATGCAAGCACTACACACACGGGTGTATCTGCATATCGTAGCGTGTGAGATCACCTGTGCGTTTTTCATTCCGCCTGTCAACACCAGAGGGGGTCCTGTTGAACAATGAAATTATTTGAGCTAATCAGAGCTAAAGCCCACATTCGCCTCCGATCATGTGGGCCCACATTCGCCTCCGATCATGTGGGCCCCCATTCGCAGTTTGGCCTCAGTAGACCGCAGGAAGTCATCCCCAGATCGTCTGTGATGACACAGAACACACCAAACAGGGACGTGCACTGAAGCGTTCAGTGTACACCTACACATGACATAATGCCAAGGTGAAGTCAAACTGTATACTTATGGTGTAAAAGCTGTTTAGTATGAGACCTACCCTTACTGCTGACCTGCCATAACCACAGTGTAATGTCCTGAAAGACCCCAGCATTCTAGTGCCTTGAGCTAAATACCACCCGCTTGTAGGAAAAAACACTGTTTACTTTCATTCGGCCAATTTTGACAAAGCTGGCTAGATGACCCGCTGGTCCAGGTCAATCAATATTCACCGTCGCTTATGAAGACTTTGGGTTTGTTTTAAAGGCAAATATGGACTCCCTAAAATAGTCCCATGGAGAAGTGAACCACCTCCAAAACCCAGCAGTGTGGGAACAGACTGCTATAGGTGGCCTTTGTTCTGACTCTACAGGCTCCTCACACTGGTCTGCTAAGGAAGGAATAACATGGTCATTAGCATGTCATTGTGACTAATAGTAGAGAATAGATGGATAGTTTTTAACCCTACTTTAATTAGGTTTTCTAAAGTGAGACTACTTTGATCGCTATTATCTACACATTGGGCACTAGAAGTTGGCAGCATGTTTTTATTTAAAGGGAAAAGTGGGTTGAACCTGGGCATGGTTACTGTCAATGTTCTTGATTTCTGGCCTTGTGTCTGCTGCTGAAGACCACTGAAGAATGGGGAATAAAGATTGGTGGAGAAAGTCACCAAATGCAGCCTTCAAAATGGCTGCCTGATTTTGATAAGGCTGCATTGTTTACAATTGCAGGAATGGCAGCCACCATTTGCCTGTGATGTGGACAGACTTCAATTCACGCCACGGATTCAGAGGCTAAATGAGTTGGAGGTACTGTTACAAGACATTTGGGTTGATTTTGACTTCAGTTGTCTGCTGTTGATAAAGGGGCATTAAGCAGAGGGTAAAGGGGCATTTAGCAGATGCTTTTGTCCAAAGCGGCTTTCAATCAATACATTTGTGGGGTTCGACATGTGGACAGTTGGAGAAGGGGGGGATAATCACTTCTTCGTGGGTATTTTTGTCACTGTTCTGTTATGTCTGAAATGTAGCTCCCGGTATTTACGTATTTGTTTTAATACAATCAAATTATTCGCTTTAGGAACAAGGTAATCTTGAACCATAATCCATGCCAGTATGACACAAATGGGCCCAGATATTCTTTGTTTTAGCATAGCATGGGGACAAACCAACCCACATTATGGTGATACTTAACAGTGTGCTTCTCCTCCTAACTCAGGCCCAGACCAGAGTCAAGCTCAATTTTCTCGATCAGATAGCAAAGTTTTGGGAGCTTCAAGGATGTACACTGAAGATCCCTCACGTGGAGCGAAAGATTCTGGACCTGTACCAGCTGAACAGGGTATGTTGACCATCGGGTCGCGCTAGACAATGGATTGTCCAAATTAGCTGCATTTCATGCAAATCAACACATGAATAATGCAGGCCCATGTGTGTGCTAAACCCTGACCTCCACGCTCTCCTGCCCTGCAGTTGGTGAACGAGGAGGGCGGCTTCGATGCCGTCTGCAGGGAGAGGCGATGGAGCAAGATCTCGGTCCAGATGGGCTTTGCTCCAGGGAAGGCTATCGGCTCCCATCTGCGGGCCCACTATGAGCGCATCCTGTACCCGTATAAACTGTTCAAGACTGGAGCCAGTCTGCTGGTACGAGAGCTGCCACCGCCTGCTGCAGGCCTTTAACCAGACCTGGACTTCACAGCCATGATCATGTCCTCATTATAAAATACGTTTATTTTTATTTTGCCATGATTGTTGTCGCAGAGGCAACTGGTGCATTGATATTAATATAAATCAGTGTTCAGTTTAGTGTTTGTAATATTTAGGTTTAGCCAGATATTTGGGTGACCTCTGCCAAGGTGTTCATGGAAGGTCTCATGTCCCTGCAGAAGGCCACCCTAACCAACGACACAAAGGACAAGGAGTACACCCCCCACGACCTGCCCCAGCGCCAGTCCGTCCAGCCCCAGGAGACCTGCAGCGTGGCCCGGCGAGCCAAGCGCATGAGGGCCGAGGTGGGTCCAGCAGAACCGGCCCACGGTATCACTCATTTCAGAACCACGTTACAGAACCTTCCTAACGCGCCTGTCTGCTTTGGTCGTGGCAGAGGGGGTACGGTCAGCTGGAGTCGGAGGAGGACTGCGAGAATCGCCCCAACCTTCGACGCAGGGTGGGGACGTACGTGACCAAGCAGGAGTCTGGTGAGCACGGAGACGATCGCCCTCTCGTAGCGCGTCTGTACCCTGATGGTGTCTGATGTCCTCCACACCTTCGCTTCTCCTGGCAGGGAGGATGTCAGCGGGCCACGTGAAGCTGGAGCCTGTTCTCTACGAGGATCCAGTGGAGGAGAAGGAGTCTGTACTGGACAAGAAGAATGAACCTATGGTGAGTGAACTTGAGTAGCACCACAGCAACTCTTGTTCATCAGGAGAGCTGGTTTCTCCAGCGTGAGACCCCCCTGGTTCCGTGTTCCCACCGTGTTCCTGTGCCGACCCCCCAGGTGGACCAGTACATGTGTCTGGCGTGTGGCAGCGGGACAGCCGAGGACCGCCTGCTGCTGTGTGACGGCTGTGACGACAGCTACCACACCTTCTGTCTCATCCCGCCGCTGCACGACGTCCCCAAGGGGGACTGGAGATGCCCCAAGTGCCTGGCTCAGGTGACCTGCTGACCCGGTGCACACAGCGCCCCCAGCCCCCCGCAGTGACTGACACAGACGCGTTGAGGGGCTGAATATCCAAGCTTTGAAAGGCTAGGCGCTAGTGGAGACATGTAGGGACAGTGAAACATGGAGCTGAGAGATGAATAAAAGCTTCCCTCTGAAGGGTAAAGAAAACTGTGCCTAATGAGGGGCTTTAGGACCCACCTGAGGTGGGACGAGTAAAAGACAGTAAGAGTTAATGGCTTGTTAATAGATGCTGCCCACCGCCCGCTGCACTTGATGCATGCAGTAATTAACAACAGCTGTATTCTGCCCCAGGAATGCGGAAAACCTCCTGTGGCGTTTGGCTTTGAGCAGGCCAGCAGGAACTACAACCTGCGCACGTTTGGAGACATGGCGGACTCCTTCAAGTCGGACTACTTCAACATGCCGGTTCACGTGAGTAGCGTGCCACTGCCACCAGTCACTCTCCACGCGGCAGCACGCGGGTGCTGACGGTGACGCTCCGTGTGACAGATGGTCCCCACCGAGCTGGTGGAGAAGGAGTTCTGGAGGCTGGTCAGCACCATCGAGGAGGACGTCACCGTGGAGTACGGGGCCGACATCGCCTCCAAGGAGTTCGGCAGCGGCTTCCCCGTCCAGAGCGGCCAGGCGGAGGTCTCCGCCGATGACGAGGTCTGGCACCACGGACCCCCGGCTCTGTACACCAAGGGCCCACACTGCTACACACACTGTGATACACACACACTGATACACACACTGTGATACACACACTGTGATACACACACACACACTGATACACACACTGATACACACACTGAGAAGCACACTGATACACACACTGAGAAGCACACTGATACACACACTGTGATACACACACTGTGATACACACACACTGTGATACACACACACTGATACACACACTGAGAAGCACACTGATACACACACTGTGATACACACACACTGATACACACACTGTGATACACACACACTGATACACACACTGATACACACACTGATACACACACTGAGAAGCACACTGATACACACACTGTGATACACACACACACTGATACACACACTGATACACACACACTGATACACACACACTGATACACACACTGTGATACACACACTGTGTGAGTGTATCACCTGCCCCCTCCAGCTCTGAGCTATGCCCCGCCACGGTCTGTAAATACCACACTTCCTTTTCATACTTCCTCGTCACACAGAAGTGGAACTGTAGGAGGCTGCAGCCGGAGGGACAGGACTGTACTGGTTATTTAAAGTGGTGGACAACAATCAGAAACAGGCCTCGGGACGTGGTTGCTCCAGCAACCACGCCCCTTACTACTGTCTTACGTGTCTTACTACTTCCCTGTTGGCAGCGAGTCTGACAAACGCTGTTCCGCTGTGTGACAGTGTGATTGTTGCAAAATGTTTGTCGACACAAAAGAGCTGTAGTGAAGCTGCTGCCTGCAGATGTGTGACGGCCCAGATGTGATCTGGGCCGTCGGTGGTTTCACACCCATCACACCCATATCTCACATCCTCTAGCACGGCTCGCTAGGATAACTCAGGGCCACGCAGACTGAGAATGACTGAGAATAACCTTTTAATGCTATAAGTAGCCTGTGAAGCATAGACATGTAGCTGGAAGTATTATTAGCTTGTCTGATTAGCATAGACACTGGTTCACCACTGGGATGTTGTTGTATAAATGGGTTCTCAAGGCTGTGGATGTAAAATAGAAATGGATCTCATTACTACACCCTTCTCCACCACATGGCAGGCATTAGAGCACTAGGAGGAATATGTTTTGACTGCTGTGAATGTCCATGTCAGTGATTAAGTGTAGTACTGCACTACTAAACTTAAAGGGCCTCGCCCTGGGGACACCCTGGGATGCTAAGGGCTCCGTGGTTTGGATGCCCCGGGGGCTCCAGCTGGCCCGTGAGCGACATGCTGAGTGCTGTGTCTCGCCCTGCAGACCTACCTCACCAGCGGCTGGAACCTGAACAACATGCCGGTGTTGGACGCCTCCGTGCTGACTCACGTCACGGCCGACATCTGTGGGATGAAGTTACCCTGGCTGTACGTGGGCATGTGCTTCTCGTCCTTCTGTTGGCACATCGAGGACCACTGGAGCTACTCCATCAACTACCTGCACTGGTGAGGACTGCGCTACGAGAAGCTGGGGCAGGACACCAGTGGAGGACCCTTTTTAAGTGCCTATGTCTTTGAACTGACCAGAACAAGCTTTAGCGACATTTCATACAAGATGGTGGTCAGAAGTATGAAAATCATGCCGTAGTGCTTCCATGCCGAAACAATTTTACCTCAACCGGTGTCATACAGGAATAGCATTTGTGTTGAGCTGTGATGTTGTCTTAGTGTTTGAATATACCATCAGGCTTTGATCTCTGGTCTCCAAGATGAACACACAAACCCGCGACCGTGTTAATAAAACCATCAAGGCGCTCATCGCCCAGTGACGATGCACTAAACCCTGCACCCGCTGTGCCCAGGGGCGAGCCCAAGACCTGGTACGGAGCCCCGGGCTCCGCAGCCAAGCAGCTGGAGGGCGTCATGAGGAAGCTGGCCCCCGAGCTGTTTGAGTCCCAACCAGACCTGCTGCACCAGCTGGTCACCATCATGAACCCCAACACCCTGATGAACAACGGCGTCCCGGTGTGACACCACCCCACCTTTCTACTCGTGGTCTCCTTCAGTCGTTCAGACACATTCGGGACAAAGCCCGGGTTCAGTTCTAAACTCCAGTGTCCGTCTCCCTGTGTAGATCTACCGCACCAACCAGTGTGCCGGGGAGTTTGTCATCACGTTCCCCCGGGCCTACCACAGCGGCTTCAACCAGGGCTTCAACTTTGCCGAAGCTGTGAACTTCTGCACCATGGACTGGGTAGGTAGTGTTCAAACCCTTTAGTGCCTCACAGCCTGCCCTTCAGCTTCATAGCAGTGTTGGCATGCGGAGCACATGATTTAAAGTCTGCAGGAATGGAGGCTGCGCTCGGCCGCTGCTGACTCGTGTGCTTCCCTCCCTGTGCGGTCAGATGCCCATCGGCCGCGAGTGCGTGGAGCATTACCGCCAGCTCAGCAGGTACTGTGTCTTCTCCCACGACGAGATGGTCTGCAACATGGCCACTAAAGCAGAAAACATGGAGGTGGAGCTGGCCTCTACGGTGCAGAAGGAAATGGCCATCATGATCCAGGAGGAAGAACAGCTGCGTGAGAAGGTCAACGCAATGGTATGTATGTGTTCCTACATGGGGTCCTGCATGTAGCCAGCATGTGATTCTATGAGTCTTAGCCCATAATACAGTACACCCCTCAGTGAACTAGTCTGTGACAGATGAGGCGTGAAATGTAGAAAAGGACAAGATGGCTGCTCATTCAGCCAACGCCTTCCCCTCCCCAGGGTGTGGCGCAGACTCAGCAGGTGGATTACGAGCTGCTGCCAGACGAAGAACGGCAGTGCTGCAAGTGTCGCACCACCTGCTACCTGTCTGGCATCACCTGTCCCTGCAGCCCTGGCAAGCTGGTGTGTCTGCACCACGCCCAGGACCTCTGCTCCTGCCCGCCCAGCAACTACACGCTGCAGTAAGTCTTCACACGCCCTGAGCACACGAGGCGGAGGGGTCTGGAGTCTGGCTGAGTGCTGAGAGCTGATACTCACGAGTGGATATTTAGATGGTGTCTGCTATACAAGTTGAATGAGGATCACGCTAGAATTCTCACTGCTGAGATCTGGCCGTTCTGTTGGGGGGGGCGGTCCTCCTCAACACAGCAGCTCTGGGAGGCTGCATGGTGTCCTCAAGTGATGGAGGCAGACACTGGACCTGGTCTTACTTGAGTTCAGTGGCTAATACTTCACAGTGTCTGTATTTGACATTGAAATGTGTTCGCTTTCCTCCAGATGCAAGTTCACGCTGGCCGCGCTGTACCCCATGCTGGCGGTGGTGAAGCACCGAGCCGAGTCCTACAAGACCTGGGTCTCCACCGTCCAGGACGTCCTGGAGGCCAAGCTCAATGAAAAGAGAGGTCGGCCTTCCCACCTCGATGAACTTTCAACGTTTTAAACGCACAACTTACAACTTAACTTGGCGACGACATGGTGAGCCGCTTCGCTTTCCTGAAGTCCTGGTGTCTCCTCGTCTTCCCCACCAGGCCTGGAAGAGCTCCGCAGCCTGGTGGAGCAGGCAGAGAGCCAGTCCTTTCCCAAGACCGACCTTCTACGTCAGCTACGGGCGCTGACGCTGGATGCTGAAAAGTGTGCTTCGATGGCCCAGCAGCTGCTCAATGGGAAACGCCAGACGAGGTACAGCCACAGAACCAGTCTGACGTTGTTTGACTTCAACTAATGCTTAAATGCTTAACTGCTTCAAACACGAGGCTCGAGGGGCCCAGGGCGTGGAAACTCACGTGTTATCCATGCTGCAGGTATCGCTCTGGAGGCGGGAGAACTCAGAGTCCCAATGAGTTGACCGTGGAGGAGCTGAGGACTTTTGTGACCCAACTGGACAGCCTGCCCTGCAACATCCGCCAGGCTCCTCTTCTGAAAGTAAGTGACCTTAAGTTACCCCGCGTGTCCTGCAGACGGTCAAACGGCAGGGGGTGTCACCGCGGCGCTTGTGGACCCGTGCTCTCCAGGACCTCCTGACCCGGGTGGATGACTTCCGGCAGCAGAGCGAGCGGCTCCTGTCCGACGAGTCCCCGAGCCCCGCCGAGCTGCAGGACCTGCTGGACGTGAGCCTGGGTCTGGACGTGGAGCTCCCGCAGCTCCCCCAGCTGCGCGAGAGGCTGGAGCAGGCCCGCTGGCTGGAGGCGGCGCAGCGGGCCAGCGGGCGGCCCGACAGCCTCTGCCTGGACACCATGAGGAGGCTGATCGACCAGGGTGTGGGCCTGGCGCCGCACGGCTCCGTGGAGAAGGCCATGGCGCGGCTGCAGGAGTTGCTGACGGTGTCGGAGCAGTGGGAGGAGAGGGCGCTGAGCCTCTTGGAGGCCAGGTGAGCCTCACAATATGATGTACAGGAGTAGTGGAGCTTTATACAGGAGGAGTGGAGCTCTTGTAAAAAAGTGAATTTCCATCTTGTGGATTCCATTCACATTTACACATCGGCTCCATTGCTTTTTATTTTGTTGCCTTTTCAAAGTCCTCTACATGGAACCGTTTGTTAGGTTTCCATATTCACCCAGAATGTGCTTTTTTCCCAGGCCATTTCACAGCATGGAGACCCTGGAGGACGCCCTTCAGGAGGTGGAGAACATTCCAGCCTACCTGCCCAACTGCATGCAGCTGAGGGAGGTTGTCCTGAAGGCCAAGGATTGGCTCCAGGAAGTCGAAGCTCTGCAGGTAACACAGTTGGACCTTGTTGTCCAGCTAACTCCCTTGTGACCAGTCCACATACTCACCTGGGCTTCCCGGTAGGTGGGCGGGCGCATCCCAGTGCTGGACAGCCTGTCTGAGCTGGTCGTGAGAGCCGAGGACATCCCAGTATGGCTGGACCCCCTGAAGAGACTGGAGGCCCTGATGGCCGACGTGCAGACCTGGAAGGAAAGTGCAGCCAAGACCTTTCTAGTGAAGAACTCCCCTCTCTCCCTGTTGGAGGTAAACACTCCGCTGCACTTGTTGATCACAGCCCATTTTGATTTTGGGGTCCGTATCTCAACCCTCCTTGTGCGTCCAGGTGCTCAGCCCCCGATGTGATGTGGGCACAGGGTCCCAGAAGAGCAAGTCTAGAAAGACCAAGGATGCGCCGCTGGGCTCCAGAAGAGATTCAGCCAAACTGGATTCTCTCAGCGAAGTGGAACGAGCTCTCCTGGAGAGCAAGGACTCTGCCTCGGCTGTGTGTACCGCTCCATCACGCTCCTCTGTGTTTAGTCATGTGTCCTTAACAACTTCACACCTTCAGTGTGTTGTCGTGTTGATTCTCTATTTTTGTTCACGCTGGCCATGATTTCGCCCCGCTGCAGATGGCTACTCTGGCTGAAGTGCGGCAGAGCGAGATGGAGGTCCTGCTGGCTCTGCGGGCCTCCAACGAGTCCAAGCTTCTGTCTGCCGCCAGCTGTGATGAGCTCAGCATGTGTCTGTGCCACAAGGGCCCGGCGGGCGGCATGCTGCAGTGTGAGCTCTGCCGCGACGTGTTCCACAGCGACTGTGTGAGCACCACGGCGGACCTGGAGCAGGACCAGGCCTGGCTGTGCCCGCTCTGCCAGCGCTCCAGGAAGCCCCCACTGGACAGGGTGTTGCCCCTGCTGGCCTCGCTGCAGAGGATCCGCGTGCGACTACCGGAGGGGGACGCCCTGCGCTTCCTCATCGAGAGGACGGTGCGCTGGCAGCACAGGGTCCAGCTGGCCTGCACCGAAGGCATGCTGGACGACCTGGCAGGGGTCGGCGTCGCGGGGGGAAAAGTATGTCTGGCGTCCCTCTGCTGCCTCCGTGATGCCCTCGCCCGTCACCAGGGGAGAGGGTTCTATTCACCAGCTGGTTTGATTTGTATTTTTAACGTGCGGTTCTTTTGTAGGCAAGACATTGGCACTGGTGTCTATCTGCACTTTTGGGGAAAAATGGTTCCTATTTCTACTCGGAGCACCTCTCCATTCCACTGCTGGGTAAGTGTTCCTGGCCAGCTGGGCTCCGTGGTCACGTCAGTGCGGTGGGGTTCACCACGCTAACCTGGCTGCGTGTGGCAGGTCTCGGTGCCGAGGTGGAGGACCTGATGGCCGAGGGGTTCCTGCTGCAGGTCACGCTGCCCGAGACGGACCAGCTGTACAGATACCTGTTCCACAAGCTGGCGCTGCCCCCGCCCAGCAGCCCCGCCCCCGCCCCCCAAGCAGCTCAAGACCAGCATCACCACTCCAGGAAAGGAAGCCCTCAGCGCACACCGGTGAGCCGCGTTTCTCTCCGATCCCCTTCTGTGTGACGCCGCCGCGTTATCAGTGTGCTCCAACAGCAGCGGCTGACCGTGTCTCCATCTGATCCGGGGCGCCTTGCGTTGTGTTCTGTAGACCGGGGGCTCCTGCCATAAGAATAATTATTAATGATAATAATTAATAATAATAATTATAGTAATAATTTCCCTCACGGGATCAAAAGAGTCATTCTTCTTCTTCTTCTTCTAAGAAGGAAGCGGTAAACGGTAAAAGCAAAAGGACCAAGCGACGCAAGGACAGCACGGAGCCTCCGCAGCGGGACAAGGTCAAGAAGTCCCGCAAGAAGAAGTCCAAGTCGAGCCGGGAGAAGAGCCCCGAGCCCAAGAGGCCCGCGGCGCCCTGCGAGGCGCTGCTGGAGCCCCCCCCCTCGGACTCTGAGGAGGAGGAGGAGGAGGACTACTCGCTGTGTGCCGCGCCATGGTGCCGGGAGCCCGAGGGGGATGAGGTGAGTCAGCACTCAGGTTCTGTCAGGAGGACACGGCGCTGTAACCAGTGTCTCACCACCATGCTCTCTGTCCTCCAGGTGAACTGGGTCCAGTGTGACGGCAGTAACCAGTGTCTCACCACCATGCTCTCTGTCCTCCAGGTGAACTGGGTCCAGTGTGACGGCAGTAACCAGTGTCTCACCACCATGCTCTCTGTCCTCCAGGTGAACTGGGTCCAGTGTGACGGCAGTAACCAGTGTCTCACCACCATGCTCTCTGTCCTCCAGGTGAACTGGGTCCAGTGTGACGGCAGTAACCAGTGTCTCACCACCATGCTCTCTGTCCTCCAGGTGAACTGGGTCCAGTGTGACGGCAGTAACCAGTGTCTCACCACCATGCTCTCTGTCCTCCAGGTGAACTGGGTCCAGTGTGACGGCAGTAACCAGTGTCTCACCACCATGCTCTCTGTCCTCCAGGTGAACTGGGTCCAGTGTGACGGCAGTAACCAGTGTCTCACCACCATGCTCTCTGTCCTCCAGGTGAACTGGGTCCAGTGTGACGGCAGCTGTAACCAGTGGTTCCACCAGGTGTGTGTGGGCGTGTCGGCCGCCCAGGCGGAGAAGGACGACTACATCTGCATCAGCTGCACGCAGCCCGACTACGACCGGGGGGAGTGACGGCCCGCCGGCTCTCTGTTGAAGGACCTGCGCTTTTGGACGCAGGCCACAGCTCTGAATGAACTGCTTGCCCCGTGGCATCCCCCTCTCCCCCGGCTTGCCCTTAGTGACTATGGTGCTGTTTACTTTTCCAGATTCACAGACTACTCTGTAGTTGTTTGGTCACGGTTGCTGGTTTCACAGCCAATAAATTTAACTTTTCAAAACTTTCCAGGACTTGATGCAGATTGTAGAAAAAGGCAAATGTTTCAAGAACCAACTGTGCAGGGATTTTTCAACCAAAAAAATGTCTGTTTGACAAACTTTTGGAACTTCCTGTTTTTTATATGCTTATGAACAACGGGAAACGTGTTTCTCTTGTAGAGTTAATATTATTTATCTGAGAGGTAACTGAGCTTATTAATTGAATCTCGGTTTCCTATGAACTATATTTGTGCTTAGAAGTTCTTTGATAGAATGCTTTTTGATGAAAGTCTAACCTAAAACATCTTAGTCCATTGATGTTCACAGTTCAGTCCTTGTTTTGTGATAATAACATGTGAAAAATGTGATGCTGGTAGGTGCAAAGTACCTACAACACTAGGTATTAGGCCTGCATGAATTAATTTTCCTTTTTATTTAAGTTGGAGTAGTGTTGTTCCATATCCTTCTGAAATCACTAACTTTGTAAAAGTAGTTTCATGTTTTCAGTGATAGGAAAGCATTGAATTCTGTCGTTATAGCATTCAGATAATTACTGCAATCACATGGGTGAACTGTGCAATGTCATGGGAATGTAAGTTTTGTCTTATGGTAGACTTTCCTTTTAAGCTCTAGGAAGAAAATAATATGTGTTGGACTTAGAGTTAACACAAACTGTGTGATTTAACCGCCACGGGTATATGACTTTTTTTGCTCCTTTTGGTAAATAATATAATTCCTATGTTGCAGTTTGCATTATAAAATAAAATGTGTTCCCTTATGTCTTCTTTGTTCTCATATTGTCCAAATGCTGACAACAGAGTATCCCAGCAGACACTCTATATAGTTCCACTGTGTGATTATTCAGACAATTTGTTTGCTGTTGGTGTCAGTGAAGCAACATGTCTGCGGTTTAAGCCGTTGCTATCGGTTGTCTGTATGTCGACATCACGTATACTATCGAGCCGTTAATCCGTACGTGGGTTAACCGGGTTAACCCGTGCATCCGGGTGACCGGGCCTGCGCGCGTGCGCGCGCACCTTCATTACTTCCTTGCTACCAGAGGTGGGCGTGCACCCCATAGGTGGGCGTGGCCTCTCGGAGCGCCTCAGTGCGCAGAAGCCAGTGTGTCGCCATTTTCCTGTTGTTAGCTAAAGCTAAGCTATCAAGCTAGGTGAGAGAAGATAGTCAACGTTTCTGTTGTTCAGTACCAGACGTCCAAACGGACCACACAGATTGAAGTTCCAGCTCCTCCATCTTTCTCCCGTCGTCATGGACGAGGAGTACTACAGTGGAGCTGGGGACTGGGAGGACGGAGGAACCCTGGTGAGATGGTCCCTTCAGAACCAAACATGTTGTGATGACTAGATGGTACCTTCAGAACCAAACATGTTGTGATGACTAGATGGTACCTTCAGACACAAACATGTTGTGATGACTAGATGGTACCTTCAGACACAAACATGTTGTGATGACTAGATGGTACCTTCAGAACCAAACATGTTGTGATGACTAGATGGTACCTTCAGAACCAAACATGTGATGACTAGATGGTACCTTCAGAACCAAGCATGTTGTGTTGGTGGAGAACGGAGAGAACCTAAGAGACTTGTTGCATGCTGCACACTTCACAGGAGGATAGTCAACATGTTGTCTTGGTAAAACAGTGGATGTCTTACAAATCAATCTGCACATGAGCGACAAGTGAAAAGCACTAGAGTCTCCGTTCTGTTAGTGTCTCACACACACACACACACACACATCACCCAATTTAGGTCGGCAGTTTGAGACTCTTGAAGTCATCCTAGATAATCCTCGCAGGTCACCACAGCATGCTTCTAGACGGCATAAGCATTTTAAAACGCTTTCCACGTTTTAAGATGCAATATACTGAAAACGATATAGCCTATATGCTATAAAGCCTACACTATATAGGGTATATAGTATATAGGCTATATATGTTGTATTGCCTATATACTATATACGCTACTGTGTATGTAGTAGCGTATATAGTTTTAGTTGAATTACAGAGTGTACTATTCATTGTTTTTACCAATGCCTTCATATTGGCAACATATTGTGAAAAAATACAAGAAAAATACAGTAGTGCTATAATGTAATATAATGATATTATTCTTTGTTGATTCGTCTATGTTTAGTAAATCCTTTAATTTCATCAGGTTGGCTGTATTTATATCATATTTTTAAATAATGCCAATATTTTGTGTACCTGTCCAAAAATCCTGAATCCCAAACTGAAGAATCCTTGGTGTGAATGTGTAACATCAGAGTCATTGATCTCTCCCTGCAGGATGGCTACGTCGAAGGAGAAAATGATGGCAAAATTCAGGAAGACTGCCTGAAGAAGTTCTCCAGCAGGGATTACATCATGGAGCCTGCGGTCTTCAACACCCTGAAGACGTATGTTGAACCTGCACCACGAGGTCCTCTGCGTTGGGCAGCAGGAGCTATTCATGTGCTGTACAACCTTCTGTTTCTCTCAGATACTTCCAAGCCGGCGGTTCTCCAGAACATGTGATCCAGCTCCTGTCTGAGAACTACTGCGCTGTGGCCCAGACCGTCAACCTGCTGGCAGAGTGGCTGATTCAGATGGGCACGTACCCTCGGCTTTCAGCACAACACGGGAGTTGAATGTTTCACATGCACACAGCAGTATTTAACCAGTGGGTTTGTTTTATTTGCGCCTCAGGTGTGGAACCAGCCCAGGTCCAGGAGCGTGTGGAGAACCATCTCAAGAGTCTTCTCATAAAGCACTTTGACCCACAGAAAGCAGACTCCATCTTCACTGTTGAAGGAGAGGTGAGTCCGGGGGTTCCTGGAGAACAGCTCCTGAGTGCAGCCTCCAGAACGTCCAGAGGAACACTACGCTCCATTTGTTTGACCCTTTTGTTCTCTGTGGTGCATCCATGTGGTCTCTGTCAGACGCCTGCCTGGTTGGAGCAGATGATTGCCCACACCACCTGGAGAGACCTCTTCTATAAGCTGGCTGAGGCCCACCCAGACTGCCTGATGCTCAACTTCACTGTCAAGGTACGGCTGGTGGAGGGAGGCGCCCGGTCTACAGCGACTCACTGGGGTGCATGGAGAATGTAGTTTTCCTGGATTGGTAGCTCCTATGGATGGAAAAAAGTGATTAAGTGATATGTTATGCCAAACCGACGTGTACAATAAATTGGTCTTACGTGTGTGTGTGTGTGTGTGTGTGTGTGTGTGTGTGTGTGTGTGTGTGTGTGTGTGTGTGTGTGTGTGTGTGTGTGTGTGTGTGTGTGTGTGTGTGTGTGTGTGTGTGTGTGTGTGTGTGTGTGTGTGTGTGTGTGTGTGTGTGTGTGTGTGTGTGTGTGTGCAGCTCATCTCAGATGCAGGCTACCAGGGTGAGATCACCAGCGTGTCCACGGCGTGCCAGCAGCTGGAGGTGTTCTCCCGGGTCCTCAGGACGTCCCTGGCCACGCTGCTGGATGGAGGGGAGGAGAACCTAGAGAAGAACCTCCCTGAGTTTGCGGTGAGCTCCTGTTGGTCCTGCTTTCCCTGGTCCAGATGGTTCTCTATTCACAGCCACATCTTCGGAACATCTTCGCTTTTTTTAACAAGTCATTTTTGTGGTTGTTGTGGCTATTATTCTGGTTATTGTTGGTGATGTTTGATGTACTTGCTGTTGGGTTGAGCCGTGGAGCTGCTGTGTACTGAGTAATGAGCTGTGTGTTGTGCAGAAGATGGTGTGTCATGGGGAGCACACCTACCTGTTCGCCCAGTCCATGATGTCCATCCTGTCCCAAGAGGAGCAGGGCGGCTCCGCCATGCGAAGGATCGGCCAGGAGGTGCAGAAGTCGGCCCATCAAAGGTATCCTGGTGTCCTGGTTGTTGCTCAGTTTCAGTTCAGTTGTTTACTTCAGGATCACTCCCAGAAGTAAAACCTGCTCTTGGCCTTTTGCCTGAAAGCGCTCTTATTTGTTATTGTGCCACCAAGTCTCGCTCTGAAGTCTTGTTGTTGTAGGAAACACCCCCATTGTCGCGACAATCTGGACCCTCCCAAGGCTTTTAGAGAACACTAAACTAGCTCTCTGTTGTCCAGCTCAACAAACTGCTCTCTTCAGCTCCCACGTTTCCACGCTCCCTTCCTGTAACAACAACTCCGGCCAGACTTGGTGGGACATCATAACGAACAGACGTGATCAAGTGAAGGGCAAAGAAAGGGAGGGATCCTCTCCATAATGATGGAGTATAATCTGAGCCTCAGGGCCAAAGCGAGCCCTGTCGGAGGACAGGCTGGCTGCGCTGTGGCCCCATAGGATTACATCACATACCGTTTCACAGGCTGCAGCGTTCTCAACACTGCACCCACTTCTACCACCGCTGGTCCCGTTGGTCCCGTAGAACCAACAGGATGGGGAAACGGGGCCCATCTTTAAAGTTTCTGTTGTGTGTTCCCCCAGAGGCCATGACGCCAGCCAGATCACCCTGGCTCTGGGCACAGCCGCGGCCTATCCCCGGGCGTGCCAGGCCCTGGGGGCCATGCTGTCCAAAGGAGCTCTCAACCCTGCTGACATCACGGTGCTCTTCAAGATGTTCAGCAGCATGGACCCGCCCCCCGTGGAGCTGGTAGGAGCAGTCGCACACCGCAGCCCCTAGAACACATACTCCTCTCCCCCCGCAGAGAGGGGGCTCGGTCTAATAACCACTCGTTTGATGCCAACGTCTAGGGGAAGTTTTGTGTGCTCTGGAATCAGGAATGGAGAGTAGCAGAGGCGAGCCGTTTTAAGGATGCGGCTTGTGGGTGCCTGTTCTTCGATTCCTCTTTTCTGTGTTCCACAGATCAGAGTGCCTGCCTTTCTGGACCTGTTCATGCAGTCTCTGTTCAAGCCGGGCTCCAAAATCAACCAGGACCATAAACACAAATACATTCACATCCTGGCCTACGCTGCCAGTGTGGTCGAGACCTGGAAAAAGGTACACAAACACAACAAACTGATTTAGTCCTGCCCTGACTCTTACTGTGATGTAGTCCTGCCCTGACTCTCACTGTGATGTAGTCCTGCCCTGACTCTCACTGTGATGTAGTCCTGACTCTCACTGTGATGTAGTCCTGACTCTCACTGTGAAGTAGTCCTGACTCTCACTGTGAAGTAGTCCTGACTCTCACTGTGATGTAGTCCTGACTCTCACTGTGATGTAGTCCTGCCCTGACTCTCACTGTGATGTAGTCCTGACTCTCACTGTGAAGTAGTCCTGACTCTCACTGTGAAGTAGTCCTGACTCTCACTGCGAGTCATGCCTTGCTCCCAACAGAACAAACGTGTGAACATCAACAAAGATGAGCTGAAGTCCACGTCCAAGGCCATCGAGACGGTTCACAACTTGTGCTGCAACGAGAACAAGGGCGCCACCGAGCTGGTGGCCGAGCTGGGGACCCTGTACCAGTGTATCAGGTACCACAGCAGGGAGGGTCCAACCAGACCGCCTGTTATCAGTCTGCAGCAGGAGGGCAGTGTACGGCCCAACAGGCCTGGCAGCTCAACAGACCTCCAGTATGGTCTCTTGACAAGTTCCTATATGCATTACTATTCACACAGAATGCACAGTGTCTTGTTATGGACCAGTCCATCTATTATGGTCTATTATAGTATATTCAACTGGGAAAAATACATAAATAGATCAATATAACACACATAAATAAGGCACCTGATGTAACGTCACCTGGTGCCCGGCATGTGACACCCATGTGTCCCCTCACACGTTCACACCCACTGAGCCCCACCCCCGGTCCCCTGAGCAGCAGCCTTGTGCCCCCCACAGGTTCCCGGTGGTCGCCATGGGGGTGTTGAAGTGGGTGGACTGGACCGTGTCCGAGCCGCGGTACTTCCAGCTCCAGACGGACCACACGCCAGTTCACCTGGCGCTGCTCGACGAGGTGAGTGGCTGAACGCTTCACCCGCTTCCTCCCCCGAGACACACCTGGATGTTCACACGTTCACGCCCCCCCCTCTCCCAGATCTGCACGTGTCACCAGCTGCTGCACCCCCAGGTGCTCCAGCTGCTCATCAAGCTGTTTGAGACGGAGCACTCTCAGCTGGACGTCATGGAGCAGGTGGGTGCCACCGTGCTGGCTGCACCCATCATCACCAAGCGGTCTGAAGTCACTCACGCTCGCTCACTGCTAAAGCCTTCCTTCGTGACTCTGTGAACTCTGACCTCTCTAGCTGGAGCTGAAGAAGACTCTGCTGGACCGCATGGTGCACCTGCTGAGCCGTGGCTATGTTCTGCCCGTGGTGGGCTACATACGGCGCTGTCTGGAGAAGCTCAACACGGACATCTCTCTCATTCGGTACTTTGTCACGGAGGTAGGTCTTCATTTGCATGCATGGTGTCCGTCGGCTCGGAACTGAACTGCATGTGTCCCCCGCCGGCCGGGTCACATCTGGCACAGTGGCAGCCAGTCTTGCAGCCTCCCTAAGTTCTGTTCCTCGTGACAAGGTTCTGGACGTGATCGCCCCTCCCTACACGGCGGACTTTGTGCAGCTGTTCCTGCCCATCCTGGAGAACGGCAGCATCGCCGGAACCATCCGCACTGAGGGGGAGTACGACCCCGTGGCCGAGTTCATCGGTACGACACACTGACACACACAGAGCCCTGGTTACTAACAGGACTGGTCACTGGTGATGGGGAACAGGACTGGTCACTGGTGATGGTGACAGGGCTGGTCACTGGTGATGGTGACAGGGCTGATCACTGGTGATGGTGACAGGGCTGGTCACTGGTGATGGTGACAGGGCTGATCACTGGTGATGGTGTACAGGGCTGATGAATCACCCTGTGATTCAGGGTTAGTTAACTGCGTTCCACTGTGAGCACTGGTCTTCACCTGGTTGGTGCCCTGGTGTACTGACACCAGTGAACACGCTTTGGCGCGTGGCAGAGCTTTTGTTAATGACCTCTCCTGCTGCAGTGGACGTCTGTCTGAACTGTGACCTTAATGCATGAGACCCTGCGTTGTCCACCATCTCTCATGTGACTCTTCGACTCTTTTCCAGCTCACTGCAAGTCCAACTTCATCATGATCAACTGAAGCAGCAGGCAGCGTAGTTGAAGTGGCGCCCGGACCAGCGAGGCCAGGGCTCCAGAAGACACCTTCTCACACTGGAAAGGGCCTGTCTCCTGTCTCCGCGTGGGACTCGGGTGAAGCGATTGTCGGGAGGGTGGGAATGTCTGGTAAAACACGAGTCATTTCACCGTAGAGCCTCTTGAAAGGCAGCTTCAAAATGTGCTTTTGTTTTGGTGCCATACATGTATATTTAATTTTTTTACATCAATGTCTACTAGTCGTTTTTAAAATAAAATAATTTAATGGAGTTGTTTTGAGCTTGTTTTATGAGCCTCTGTGGGATAAGCTGAAGGTTTTAAACGCCCTGTGTGTGAAGTGTGCTGATTTGGGGGTCGCTGAATATGGCCGCCCCCTCAGGAGAAGGCTGGGTGTCACTAGGCATGGCGGCTCGGACCCGTGTTCAGGGCCCCCTGGTGAAGACCACACAGACCGGAGGGCTAGGGGTCAGCTGACCAGCGCTGAGTGTTTATTTATCCATCAGTAACAACCCTCCATGGTGGGGTCCAGCAGGCCCTGGGGGCTGTGGGCTTCACTTGGGTTCATGACAGGGGAACTTTACAGCAATGAAACAAACCTGTTGCAACTCTTATTTTATTGTGTTGTCAGAGTGTCAAACATATTTAGCTTCATTTTCTCTAAATCAGCATTTTCAAATTGAAACATCTAAAATGTTGATCACATTGTCATTAGTTTTGATACTACGGAGTTCAAATCTTTTCTGGATGAAGCAATTAATTCCACTTGATTTAATATTTCTTTTCAAAATGACACCGTGATGATCTTTAATTACTTGCCCTACAGGGAGGCAAATCCCAGCGTGGTTCAGTCACACGTGGTAGAGTATCTTTGATTTGTGTCAACACCCGGCAGTTCACTGACGCCTCCATACAAAATATGTTGTACTAAAACGAGCAGGCAGCAGGGAGACGTGTTCTTTGGTTGACCCTAGCATTGGTTTTAAAGTGATTGAAGTTTCTTTAAGCCAATATACTTTAAGACAGTAAACATGCCTTTCCACAGTATATCTGGCCAAAGGCTACACAAATGAAAAGCTTGAAATATTTAAAAGCACTATAGCAAAAAAATGATCAAGATATTCCCTTTTTTCTGCACACTTATAAAACACCAGAGATCACAAGCGCAGTTGTGATTGTAAACGGGGTGAGCTCCTGGTTCTAGAGGTAGGCCTTGGGCACAATGGGGTCACCATACATGCAGTCCTCCTCCAACGCCAGGTTGAATTTGCTTCCACTTCCTCCTTTGTAGGCACTCGTGACAATCCTCAGCCAGCCCTTCTCGCCCTGAGTGAAGAAATAGACCAGTCAGTGTTCTACATTTCACGCGTGACAATCACTCAGCATTTTACAGCACTTGGATGTGCTTGAGGGTTGCAAGTTTGAAGAAAAACTACAACCGAAATGAACTGTCTACAGCTGACTAATGATAAAGCAGCGCTGACACTGAAATGCACGTTGGTGAATGGTGGTGTGTATTGTTCCGGGGTCCACTCTGGGACCCCATGGCTGCTCATGACCCTGCTGGGTCTGGTGGAGGCCGGCTCATGGTCCTCCAGGTGCACACCCACCCATGGCTCTCCCCAGGAGTTGCGTACGATCCAGTACTCCACGCCGTTCTCCACCCCCCAGCCTGCCACCGACACGATGTGGTTGATGAAGGGCGTCTCCACGTACTCAGAGTAAATGCCGCCGGTGTAGGCGTCCAGCTGGTCAGTTGCCATGATGCCACAGCTGGGGAGGGAGAGTGGTCAGAGGAACGGTGACAACCAGCAGAGGATGAAGATCGGCAGAACCAGACGAGGATCAAGCTGACCTGATCGGTCCCCTGGCGTAAAGCTCCGCCATCATCTTCTCTCGTCCGCTGACCGCGCCGTAATCCCCCACCTTCCACAGGGTGTAGTTCTTGATGGTGTTACACTTCCCAAAAGTGGTGCACGTCCCACACTCGTTGAAGGGTTTGCACTCTGTCAAAAAGAGCATTGATCTGCGTTGCCAATGTGAATCTACTGGTGAAGCGTTCTGAAAGGTGTCTGGCTGACCAGCCAGCAGAGCCAGCCCCACTCACTCTGGTCTTTGGCCTGGTAGTTGTTGCAGGTCTCGTCGGGGATGCCGTGCGTGTTGGCGTACTCCCAGACCCCCGAGTGGTCCCCGCCGTGGCAGCTGCCCGCATCCCCGCAGTCGATGACGTTCTGCACAGACAGGTAGGCTGAGGGCCAGGCGCCGCCGCGCTTGATGTTGATCCGGTCTGACGGCAGCAGAGCGAGGGACACGTCAGTAAAGCAAAGACTTTTTAAAAAATAAAACAAAAGACTTAAAAAAATTAAATAAAAGACTTGCAGGGTGGGACCCTACCTGCCATGGCGCTGGTGCTGCCGTGGGCCCAGCAGGACCCACAGTACTGAGGAATGTGCTGATTGCGGGTTGTGCTGACATAGTTGGTTCCGTTAATGTTTCTCCAGTCCCATGACTTGGGAAGGTCCGAAAGGTTGAGGAGTTGGTGAGGACGAGGAGTCGTGCTGAGTGGATGAAAGCCAGAGAGACGTTAGCATCAGTGCATTGGTCTTTCAGAACGACTCGAACCGCAGTAAAAGGCCTGCATATTAGACACAAATGGAGCTTGTGAATCGTTTTGGTAACTTAAGTAAATGACACACACAAAAATAGGAGTGATGCATCCAATTCAATTTCAGAAAGAAAATGGATTTACATCGGTTACATGGGAGGATCTGCTGCTACTTTCCTACTATCATTCAAAATAAATCAAACATTGCTCATCTATTTTGAAAAAACGCTGATGTCGTTTTTTATCGCTTACAACTACTCGGATGACATATGATGTTACAATAATCACATGAATAACAACGATCACAGTAGAACAACACCGAGAAGCACTTATTTATTGTGCCTGAATAAAGACCCGTACGGAGGGGAAACAACACTGACCTCAGTCCGAAGTGTCCTCCCCTGGCGGAGGGTCTGTAGCAGGGCTGCTCCTGGTTAAAGAACAGCCCCCCTGCGGCCTGGGACAGCAGGACCGCCAGGACCCCCAACACCACCTGCACCACGAGGGGCCTCGCCATCGCAACAGAACAACGTGTCCCAACCGAGCTGAGGGACGGGGACTAGATGTAGACCAGACGACAGCGCGGGTCATGTGCTGCTCCTCTTCCTAGTTGGAAACGTATATGGAGCTTGTTGTCACGTGGTCAGAGGATACGTGACGTCAGGGTCCAGAGGAATAGAATAGAATAGAATAGAATCTTTATTGTCATTGTACAACAGTATAAAAATACGGTGGCACAACGAAATTGAGGCACAGCTCTCCCTTTAGTGCAAAAAGATAAATATTAAATAATAAATAACTAAAACAAGGCACATATCAACATACCAACAAAGTGTATACAAATACTATATACAAATTAGAAATTAGGGCTGTGATGAAACAGTGGGAAATCAAGCGTATGAAACAGTGGGAAATCAAGCGTATAAAAGAAATATTGCACTTTTGTTTTTGAAAAAGAAAAAGAAAAAAAAAGAAGAAAAAAAGCGTATTGCACATGTTCTTTATGAATGTGAAATTGAAAGTGGAATGACTGAATGGATTGAATGGTTGGATGGAATGGATTGACATGGTTGAATGACACGATTGTGTCAGTTATTGTTTAACAGGACTATGGCCCTGTTGTAGAAACTATCTCTGAGTCTGTTAAAGGAGGAGCCCCCTACAGAGAGGTGTGTGTGTTACAGCCCTATGGTTACAGCCATGTCAACCTATCTGCGTGGGACGTGACCCGTGCCATGTGATCTTTTATGTCTGATTATTATTGCATTGAGTCAACTGTCGGTTTTTTCTCCTTTACACAGCAATATTAGATAATTCAAAACACGTTCTCATTTATTCTGCTGCTGTTATTTTATAATGGGGCTCAGGCTGTAGAAATATTTGAAAGGTTTTCATGAAATACTGTTAGGCTCCCAGTTTAACCAGTGGTAGACAACTCCCAGTAACACCAATAGAAGACTGAGGGTGTACTGGGAAGTTTCAAGTAGAACCAGTCCATGGTGGTACTGGGCGCCCCCTTGTGGCAGCTGCTCATCAAAGACCTCAGGCTTCACAGGGTGTCTGTCTTCTGTCATCCCGTCGCCTTGTGAAGCCTTTATTCACAGTCACTCCATGTTCATCATGTACAGTAACATTGACATGTATGGCATTTAGCAGACGCTTTTATCCAAAGCGACTTACATAAAGTACATTGTCAGAAGGTGAAACATTTCATTGCTGTTAATACGATAAAGGGTCCCCAGAACAATTTTCACGCATTGACATTACTCATTGTAGTATATACCATCTCTGGCTAAGTGCCAAGTTAGAAAGAGCAATTATGAAGTGCCAAGACGTGCACCACATGAGGTGGGTTTTTGGTTTGTTTGTTTTGTAAGTCTTTTTTGTGGGAGGGTGGTCGGTAGGGCTCCTACATGAGGTTTCACGGGAGGTTTGAGGCTTCACGGAGCGTTGCCTCTGACCAACATCACGGGTTCTTACGGTTCAGTCGGCGAGTGAAAAAGCGATAGCTTCCCCTTTAATGAAGGTGGCTGAACTTCCTCTACTGATCTGCTTTCGGAGTTGCCGCTCACATTACCCCCCATCCTGCTGTTGTTACCTCCCAACCTGCAAAGTCTCACTTCCTAACCGACTGATTTTGCTTTCCTTTTCCTTACCGGCTGATCTCCGCTCCATCCGTCTGATTTCTTCTCCTACCGGGCTGATCGCTTCTCCTACCGGGCTGATCTCCCCCGCGCCCCCAGAGAGGAGCGGGAGAGGAACCAGAGAGGTTGGTGCTGTGTGTTGAACTTACTCATGTCGCTGTCATCATCATCATCTTGTTCCTACTTGCCCTATCTGTTTACTGGTTACTTTACAGGGCCACTGTTTATTTACAACTGTCTACTCATATTGCACTATTCATGTACATCCTGCACCTTAATCGCTCCTTTGCACTTCTGGTTAGAACTACATTTCGTTGTCGCTCTACTTGTACTCTGCACAATGACAATAAAGTTTAATCTAATCTAATCTAATTTAATATAATTATGTTGTTGCTGTTGTAACGTGATGGATTAAAACATAACTACAGGTTGAATAATGACCATGATCATGTTAAAGTGAAAGTGCCCTCTCCCCCACACTCTCTCTCTCTCTCTCTCTCTCTCTCTCTCTCTCTCTCTCTCTCTCTCTCTCTCTCTCTCTCTCTCTCTCTCTCTCTCTCTCTCTCTCTCTCTCTCTCTCTTTCTTCTCTTTCTTTCTCTCCTTATTATGGGTTAATATTGTCAATATTGTTTTGTTTTTTGTTTAGTATGGGTTATTATGGGCTGTTCCACATGATCACGGTTATCTCTGGAACAAGTTACATCACCGTCATGTAAACCAGTTTAATGACCTCAAAGGTCAGTGTGTAAGGTCCTGTTCTTCACTTCTGCCTCTACATAACAACTTTAGAAAACCAAGAGGCCACAGTAGTCTGGGTTAAAATGGGTTATGGTGGACCCGGTTAGTCTGAGTTAGACTGGGTTGATGTGATTTAGACTGGGTTACTGTGGATTAGACTGGGTTAATATGCTTTAGACTGGGTTAGTATGGGTTATAATGGGTTAGTATGGATAATAAGGGACACGCTGAGTTTAGTTCCAGAGACAATCTACTGAAGAAAGCTCATTTGCGTGAAGTGAAGTCTATTCTGACAGCCTACATCCATACTTCAACACAAACAATTTCCTCTACTCCATTTGCTCTACTACTAGAGATACCATCACCTGGAGGTCCTGCTCTGACGTCTTAAAGGGGCGGTGCCTACCCTGCCTGTGTGAATGGATGTGAATGCCGTTAACATGATAGCTCTAGCAGGAAGCCTCCTAGCTGTCCCCATCTTGGTGGTCACGGCAACATACTTTATCTGGCCTGCAGCCCTCATTAAGACCCATTATTGGTGAGCACACACACACACACTCACTACACACACACACACACACACACACACACACACACACACACACACATACACACACACACTCACTACACACACACACACACACACACACACACACACACACACACACACACACTACACACACACACACACACACACACACACACACACACACACACACACATCAGTAACAACACTGAGGTGTGTGCAGGTTCAGCCGGTGGCGGTATGGTCTCCAGGTGAGGTGTGTGTTCTGGGAAGACTACAGGTTCTGCTACTCCCAGCGGGGGGTCCCGGGCCGCTCCCCCTCCCTCCTGCTGCTCCATGGCTTCTCGGCTAACAAAGACGTGTGGCTGCCCTTCATAAAGGTACCCCAACATCTGGCAGCCTCCAGCCTACATCCCCATGAAGCCATGTGTACAAGTGTGTGTGTGGTGCATAGACGGTACATAACTAATGGACAAACCCTCCGTGACGTCACCCATAGGCATTCTTAACAGCGGAGATGAAGCCTAAAATTGAGCTTCTGGGCGCCGCCATCTTGGACATTTCAGTCTGTGTTCTAAGCCCGCCTACCTCCAGCCAGACCAATCAAAGCCTCGAATCCGTGAAGGTCGTGCCGTGATAACAGATGACAGCTGCCAATCAAGTTGACCACGCCCTTAATTATTCATAAAATAAATCCTTCTCTGTGCATTAAAATAATGGATTCTAAAAAAAATCACCCCCCTCACAGTTGTCATGGACTCGAACACTACTGAAAGACACCAAAACCGTTTTTTGAACCAGGCTGTAAACATGTTTATTTTGGCTGTAAAGTTGGACATTTTAACATGGGTGTCTATGGGAGTTGACTCCGTTCTGCAGCCAGCCTCAAGCGGCCAATCGAGGAACTGCAAGTTTTTGCACTTCCGCATGGGCTTCATTTTTCAGCATGGAATGTTGCCGCTTGGTGTGGTGTCTGATCAACCAATGTCTCAAGTACAAGAGTAAAGTAGCAGCATGGCAGCATGTATCTGTGTGTGTGTGTGTGTGTGTGTGTGTGTGTGATTGTGTGTGTGTGTTTGTGTGTGTGTGTGTGTGTGTGTGTAGTTCCTTCCAGACCAGCAGCATGTGGTGTGTGTGGACATGCCGGGTCACGATGGCTCCAGCCGAACCGGACCAGAGGACTACAGCATCCAGGGTCAAGTCCACCGCATACACCAGGTCAGAACAACAGGTGCACAATCAGACTACACCTGAGTCACACCCGAGTCACACCTGGGTCACACCTGAGTCACACCTGGTTTAAACCTGGTTTACACCTGAATCTCACACGGTAAGATGTACTTTATTGCTTATGATACATTCCAGTTGAGAAATAGGCCCTGGGGTGGTAGCTGGGGTAGACACTAGGGTGGTCGTTGAGATAGAGGCTAGAGGTGGCAGATTATAGTCACTGTTTGGATTGGTTTGTTTGTTTATGCACCTTCTACATCTAAACAAATTTACATTTAGGGCATTTAGCAGACACTTTTATCCAAAGCGAAGCATTTGTCATAAGAAGGTGAAACATTTCATTGCTGTTAAGACAGAATAAAATAGAACAACTTTATTTATCCCTGAGGGGAAATTAGGTCAAATACAGTAAGAAAGTCACCAGAACAAGTTTCAAGCATTTCAATTGCTAGATTAACCATTGCTAGTATACAACATCTCTGACTTAGTGCCAAGTTACAAAGAGCAATTATAGTGCTAAGTGCCAAGACGTACAACAAACAAGAGCATGGGGGGGGGACTCAAGACTCAAGTGAGTCTTGAGTCTCTTCAGGAAGATGGGGAGTGACTCCGTCGTCCTGACATTGGCAGGGAGCTCGTTCCAAAACTGAGACCCGAGGTGAGTGAGGAGTTAATGAGGGTGGTGATGAACGGTAGGATGTCGGTAGAGATGGCCTGGAGAAGGGAGGAGGGGATGGGGTCGAGAGGACAGGTGGTTGCATGGTTGGATATAACCAGTCTCTGGACCTCTTCGGAGGAGAGAAGGGTAAAGTGGTTAAGTCTGGCAGAGGTGGGAGTGGGGGGAGGGAGGATAGCTGTAGAGCTGGGGCTAGGGAGGGTAGCAGCCGAGGTAAGGGAGATGCTGATGTCCATCCCCTTCTTGGTAAAGTAGTCGGAAAAATCATCTGCAGTGACTGAGAGGGGGGGGGGGGGGTTGTGGAGGGGAGAACATGGAAAATAGTTTTCTGGGGTTGGAGGCAGAGGAGTTGATCTTGTTCCGGTAGAATGTAGATTTGGCTGCTGATACAGACAGACAGACAGACAGACAGACAGACATACTTTATTGATCCCTGAGGGAAATTGTGTAAAGGGGAGGGGGATGCGGGAATCGGTTCTCTCTTTTGAGGAAATCACCAAAATTATGCAAAACCTGTTTTCTCCAAAACAGCTGTTTTAGTATGACCATGAGGAGACTGTTGATGTGTGGAGTGATTTTGGAGTCATTATACTGTATAACAGTGGAGATATTGATTTTTGTTTGCAGTGTCTTTTATGGAATTGCAATTTGCAGACGGTCCCTAAGCACTTGTCTGACCGCCGGCTGCACGTAGAGATCAACGTTATCCGTGCAGCTCGGAGGACGGCTTGCTTTTGTAAAAAAAGGGTTTTTGGTTCTTGTAGCTCGTAGTCTATACTGTTATGATGTGAAAGAGGCATCATTTGTGTTTGAACAACGTTTCGTCTCAGACTTATTGATCCCGGAAGTCCGAATCTGTGAATATCTTTCTAACTTTACCGAAGTATATATTACATAGGAGCAGTGGGCAGCCGTGGTCAGCGCCCGGGGAGCAAGTTGGGGTTCAGTGTCTTCCTCAAGGACACTTCGACAGGCGGACAGTTGGAGGAGGGAATCGAACCGCCGACCCTACAGTTGGAGGTCGACCCGCTCTACCCACTGAGCTACTGCCGCCCTAAAGGGGAGGGGTGGAGGGGATCGGTTCTCTGCATTTGACCCATTCTATATCACATAGGAGCAGCGGGCAGGTCAGCGCCCGCCTGGGGAGCAAGTTGGGGGTCAGTGTCTGACTCAACTTCGACATGCAGACAGTTGGAGGAGGGAATCGAACCACCGACCCTACGGTTAGAGGACGACCCGCTCTACCCACTGAGCTACTGCCGCCCCAAATATGATAATGATATGGTGGAGGTGAAGTCTGAGAGGAGGTGAAGGTAGTAGGAGAGATCATCAGCACAGTCTGATTTCTTCCATTTCCTCTCAGCTGTCTGTAGCTCTGTTCTATGAGCCCGCAGAGATTCAGACAGCCAAGGAGGAGGAGGAGAAGACCGCGCAGGTCTGGATGTGAGGGGACAGAGGGAGTCCAAAGAGGAGGAGAGGGAAGACAGCAGGGTAGAGGAGGCTTCCTCAGTGGAGAGTAGTGAGAATGGTTCTGGGGGGGAGGAGAGGAGAGAGTGGAGGGGGAGAGGGTTTTCAGGTTACTGTGGGGGGCAGGAGGAACAGATGAGGGGGACTTCAAGGGGAGAGAGAAAGTGACAAAGTGGTCAGACACAGCGGGGTAACAGAGTGCACAGGCACTACTTGTGAAGACAAGGTCAAGATGGTTCTCAGCTCTGTGGGTAGGAGGAGAAGGAGAGAGTGTTGGGTCAAATGTGGTGAAAACGGTTGTAAAGTCAGATGATTGCAACTTCTCTGGCTGGATGTTGAAGTCGCCCAGGGCAACCAACGGAGTGCCGTCTTCAGGAAAGCAGCTGAGGAGGGCATCCATCTCTTCAAAGAAGTCATGGAAGGGACCGGAGGACGGTAGATGACTGCAATGTAGAGCTTGATGGGAGTGGTGACGGCAACAGTGTGGAGTTCAACTGCTGATCTGGTCAGGTGTTCCAGAGGAAGCACCCGGTAGGACCACTTGGGTGAGATGAGGAGTCCAGTCCCCCCTCCTCGCCCTGATGGTCTCGGGGTGTGTGAGAAGGAGTGGGCGGTAGAGAGGACAGCCGGAGTGGACGTGTTGTCTGGGGTGATCCAGGTTTCTGTATAGGGCAAGGAAGTGGAGGGACTGGAGGCAGGCATAGGCCGAGATGGAGTCTGCCTTCCTGACTGCTGATTGGGAGTTCCAGAGTCCGCCCATTACTTTGAGGTCAGTGCAAACGGGGAGGGACGGGTAGAGCAGATTGGAAGGGGTGGAGCATCGAGTATTGGGTTGTGGACGGCGTCTGTGTCGGGTAGATGTCCTGACATCCCAACCCCTGATAGGGGTTACACACATGGCTACAATACACAATGTGGTACACTAGGGTTAGGGTACGCAGTGGTCTCTAGAGGGACTCCCGCAGAGAGAATCCCTCAGTCTTTGTTCAACCGGTCTTTGTTTGCCGGCCCCGATGCTGATCCTGATGCAGTCATAGCTACACCCTGCAATCAAGGCTATTGTCTACAACTGAGAGGCCAAAACTGACTGGTTAACAGCTTGAGTGGCCACTTGTAGTCCTATTGTTCAACAGCAACAACAGTAATAGCAACGACAGCAGCAATAGTAACAACAGCAGAGAGTGACTACTAACTAACTGTTAGTAGTCTAGCTGTATAACTAACTGTATGAGTTCGCTCTAGTAACTGTATGAGTTAGCTCTACTAACTGTATGAGTTAGCTCTACCAACTGTATGAGTTAGCTCTACCAACTGTATGAGTTAGCTCTACTAAGTGTATGAGTTAGCTCTACCAACTGTATGAGTTAGCTCTACCAACTGTATGAGTTAGCTCTAATAACTGTATGAGTTAGCTCTACTAACTGTATGAGTTAGCTCTACCAACTGTATGAGTTAGCTCTAATAACTGTATGAGTTAGCTCTACCAACTGTATGAGTTAGATCTACCAACTGTATGAGTTAGCTCTACTAAGTGTATGAGTTAGCTCTACCAACTGAATAGCTACATCACAAGTTCTAATTCCTTATGTAGTCACCAACAGCAACTCAGTCATCAGTGTTGGGAAGGATACTTTTAAAATGTATCCAGTCACAGAATACAGAATACATGCTCAAAAATGTCTTTTGTAATGTATTCCGTTACATTACTCAATATGAGTATTGTATTCTGAATACCTTGAATACATCCACATTGAATTGCATTTTATAAGTTGTAGGAATGCGGCATCAAATCCTGCTTACTAAACAGGTCTGGTGTGTTCTTCTGTTCCAACTGGCTGAATGTGCCCAAGTCTCCCTGAAAGTGCACTATATTATAATTTGCTGTAGAGGAACAAAGACGTAAGGGTATGTTTATGTAAAAGATATGACCAACAGATGAATTGACCTATTTCCACTTTTCAGTTTCTTTATTTAGCTGTTAATATTGGAAAAATAGACAAACATAAAATATTGAGTTTCTATACAGCATGTGCTATTACATTTAACGTACCTTTTTTTTTTTTCTTTAATATTCCTCGTTGGTGTAAAATCCTTCCTGGCAATAAAACTTTCTGATTTCTGTAATGTTCTCAATGTTTGCTCCAAGGTTTCCTGGTGTGAAGTGAATAAATCCATGCTGATTTATGAATGACTATGCACACTGATGCCCTACTGTCTAGTTTGTCCAGGCGGTGGGTCTGGACAGACAACCCTTCCATCTGGTCGGCACCTCCATGGGGGGGAACGTGGCTGGGGTGTACGCTGCCCAGCACCCCACCTGCCTGGCTGCACTCACTCTCATCTGCCCTGCAGGTACAGACCACCACAGTGCTATGCTAACGTTATTCTAGAGCACTAGCATACCACCACAGTGCTAACGTTATTCTAGAGCACTAGCATACCACCACAGTGCTAACATTATTCTAGAGCACTAGCATACCACCACAGTGCTAACGTTATTCTAGAGCACTAGCATACCACCACAGTGCTAACATTATTCTAGAGCACTAGCATACCACCACAATGCTGACATTATTCTATAGCACTAGCATACCACCACAGTGCTAATGTTATTCTATAGCACTAGCATACCACCACAGTGCTAACGTTATTCTATAGCACTAGCATACCACCACAGTGCTAATGTTATTCTATAGCACTAGCATACCACCACAGTGCTAACGTTATTCTATAGCACTAGCATACCACCACAGTGCTAATGTTATTCTATAGCACTAGCATACCACCACAGTGCTAATGTTATTCTATAGCACTAGCATGCCACCACAGTACTCACATAACACGACAGGACTAGCCTAGTTACACAGTACTAACATAATACTACAGTACTAACCAAGTACCACAGGACTAAGGTTGTACTACAGCACTGACGTAGTGCCACAGTACTGACGTAACACTGCAGGACTAAGCTAGCTCTCTCCAGGGCTGGTGGTCCCCAGGGATTCTGGGTTCGTCCTTCGGCTGAGGGAGCTGAAGGAGCGTGGGGACTGGAAGCCAGAGGAAGTCCCTCTTCTCCCCTGCACCACCCAGCAGCTGGAGGAGATGCTGAGACTCTGCTCCCATAGCAACATTAGCCTACCTAGACAGGTGAGCAGTAAGCCCCGCCTCTTCACCACACTTCACCCTACAATGTTGATTTATAAATAAAATCGACATATATTTAGATTATTTACAGCCTGATGTAGAATAAAGGACCTCTCTCTCTCTTTCGAGAGGAAGAGAAAAGCAATGCTTTTTTTGTGCGTGTGTGTGTGTGTGTGTTTGTTTTTGCGCGTGCATTTGCGTGTGTGTCTGTGTTCAGATCCTGAAGGGACTGTTAGCCTCAAGACTTCAAAACAATGACTTCTACTCTCAAGGTACTACAGTGTTCATATAGCACTACTATATAGCACTACAATATTTATATTGTATTATATAAACTACAGCAATAGTACTTCCTGTGTGTTTCCAGTGTTCCGAGAGCTCACCTCTGAGCATTCATTACGATCACTGCAGGACAGCATTCATCTCATCACAGCTCCCCTACAGGTGATCTGGGGGAAGTACGACCAGGTACATATCCCTCTATGTGCCCCTCTTTGTGCCCCTATATGTAGCCCTATATAGTGAACAGTGTTTAGGTGAGGTAGGGAAAACGGAGGAGAATTAGGCACTGAAGGCATGTTCCCTGCAGGTGATTGACGTGTCGGGAGCGAGCGTGCTGCAGGAAGCACATCCTGCCTGCCAGGTGGCACTGTTGGAGCGCTGTGGACACGCCGTCACGCTGGACCGACCCAGGAAGGCCGCACAACTCGTCATGGACTTCCTGTCTGCACAGGAAGTCTACACCAAGAAAAACTGCTGATTATCTCAAACA
>JAXIVH010000024.1:4957197-5039697 GCA_036785325.1 Urophycis tenuis | reverse complement strand
CTGCATCCTCCTCCACCAGAACCTCCGCTTCCCCAACCCCCTGTTTGTAGGGGAGGAGGTGGTGGCGGAGGCGGAAGTCACCAGGGTCAGGATGGAGGTGGCCTTCCTGGCGGTGCGGTGCTCGTCCGGGGAGAAGGTGGTGATGGAGGGGGAGGTGAAGCTGATGGTGCCCCAGGAGAAAACCTAGAGGAGGAGGAGCAGGAGGAGGTGTCCAAGCTGCCCCTGGTTACTGTAGGATTAGGATTTTGTGTGTATCTGTGTGGACGCTGTGCTTAAAACGGCCCACAGGGGGCACTCCAGGCACACTCAAATAAAAATGAAACCGAATCTTTTTCCATTTCAACAGTGTGTCTTTATTGTTTCAAGCCTCGTTGTGCAATATCTAACCATCTGACTCCATATTCCAAAACGATGTGTACCAGTGGCAGTGCAAACGGGTGTTGTTCTCCCCCCCCCCGCCCCCCCGGCCGGGCCGTGCTTCCAGTAAAGATCAGCCTTCAGTGTGGAAATCATTGACACAGACCCTGAAGGGGAGGTGAGGGCATCGTGTGGTGTTCTTGTGTTGGAGCTGAACCATAAAGGCCTACACAACCCGAGGAAGCGCCGCAGCCTGTTGATTACTACAACCTTGTGTTTCCTCAGAATGGTCCCGTCAATAGCGAAGCGAACCTTTACTTTGTAAATATCCGGAAGAGTTTGTAATGACGTTTTCTACTGGGCTGTCAAGACAGACCGGACTTGCTTATTATTGATTATTGGTCACTTGGCGATCGAACGGTAGCATCCAGACAAGCGCTCCAGAGAAGCGCTCCCTGTTCTCCTCACACCGAGTGGGCCTTGGCCGGGCAGCGAGCCGGGCAGCGGGATGTGTTCGGCGGAGAAGCCGCCCGCCGGCAGGCTGTTGCTGGACGACACCGTGCCGCTGGCCGCGGTGATCGAAGCCAGCCAGAGCCTTCAGTCTCACACGGTGAGTGGGAGATGGAGGGTGACATTAATGTCGTGGGCAGTGTGTGTGGTGTTTATAACATGTCGTCTTTCTAGGAAGAAGGGCTGATTTCGTAGGCGCCGTCGCCTCACGCTGACCCTCGGTTCCGGTTGTTGTTGAGTGATCTGCTGAGCTAGCTGTTTTGGTAGCCTAGCATGCTAGTCTCTGGTCAGATGAGCTAGCTGTTCTGGTACCCTAGCATAGTGAACTGATCAGCTGAGTTAGCTATTAACCTGTCATGCTAAGGGTTGACCACCCAAATCAGTAATCTAACTGAATGCCCAGTACACAGTCCACATGTGTTGTTGTGTACTAACACTGTGTATAATAGTGTTTATTATACTGAGGTATAATAATAATAATGTTATTGGCTATCTAGCTCTACATGTGACTGTTCGTATACAACACCACTATGTTGGTTATCAAGACTCGAGGCAGAGAGCTTGTGTTTTCTCCTCAGGTCACATGTCAGCTCCAGTAGCTTCCTTCACAACACGTAGTGTGAATGAAGCACAACAGCATTCTGAACACAACAGCATTCATGTTAAAAAAAAAATAAAAAAAAATAAACACGTTCTGTAATATCGAAGGAGCTGCCTCTGCTTTCTCTTATGGTTCCTTACCCTGACACAACCATGTCAGACTAAACTCTGATAAACTACACCATGTCAGATTAACCACTGGTTAAACTATACCATATCAGACTTACTACTGGTTAAACCACACCATGTCAGACTAACCACTGGTTGGACTACACCATGTCAGATTTACCACTGGTTAAACCACACCATGTCAGATTAACCACCTGTTAAACCACATCATGTCAGACTAACCACTGGTTAAACCACACCATGTCAGACTAACCACTGGTTAAACTACACCATATCAGATTAACCACTACCACTGCAGGGTTAGGGGTTCTATTCCCTTTGTAGCTCAGTAGGTAGAGCAAGGCACCAGCACTGCAGGGTTAGGTGTCCCATTGGATGAAAGGTAGCCATGTGAAACCAAGATATTTGAGTTGAAGTTTGAGTTTGACAATGAATCAAACTGTCCTTAATTCACTAATTTCCAAAAATGCCCACAGCTGTACATTGTTTAAACAACTCAGCCAATCAGAGTGATACTTGTCCTCTCTTGTAAATCAAAAGCCTTATCTTCTCAGGACAGCCCACAGTGCCGATTTCTGCTGGTCTTTTAACATTGTTACCCAGGGGGCCACACTTCCCTCTGCACCTCCACTGTTTCTTTTCCTCAAAACCGCAAACTCCTCCCCTGAGCGCTGATTGGCTGTATCATACCTTCCCCGAGCGCTGATTGGTCATAGCATTGCAACCTTGTGGAGTCCAGACTAATCTGCAGAGAGTAAGAGAGAAGGGGAGGTCAGCTCATTACAACTGTTGGTATGAAGGACGTTCACCCCTCAACACCATAAACACTATAGGAGGCAGAGTGAAAACACTGTGAGGGCACATACATCATCACATGATGACCTCGCTCTCTGTACCATACCATCACACAGTAGTTAAAGTGTCTCTGTCTCCATCCGTTTGTCTGTCTGTGTTTTCTGTGTCTCCCTCTCTCAGGAGTACATCATCAGAGTCCAGAGGGGCGTGTCATCAGAGAACAGCTGGCAGGTTTGTGCACCAATCAGGCAGGAGATAAATCTGCTCTTAAACCCTCCCCTAATGCTACAGTGAACCATTCAGATTAGCCCTATAGATTGAGGATTAACATGTCTCAGGATCTTTTCACTCATAGTTATTAAACATATCATATAATTAATATAGTATGTCATATCGATGACTCATCATGTGTCATGTTATTACAGGTGATTCGTCGCTATAGTGACTTTGACATGCTAAACAGCAGTCTTCAGGTAAGGTACTGCATGCTTACATAGCAACATGCTAATAGAAAAATATTCTATTCTAGCTATGAAGGGTCTCTATGAAGGAATGAGAGCTTTGTTCTGTATGAAGGGATGAGAACTCTATTGTCTATGAAGGGTTTGAGAGCTCTATTCTCTATGAAAATGTGAGAGCTCTGTTCTCTATTAAGGGACAAGAGCTTGATTATCGGGGTGAGGGCTGGTGGTTTTTAATGTTCATGTTTGCATGGTTTTGACCTCTAAGCACTGTTCATGGGCAACAGGAATTCAGGTATATCTCAGCTATTGCATGTTCATATCCTCTCTAGGAATTAAACCAAATACCACATATCTCTGTCTGTCTGTCTCTCTGTCTCTGTCTGTGTGTCTGTAGGTGTCAGGGATCAGTCTGTCTTTCCCTCCTAAGAAGCTGATTGGAAACATGGACAGGGAGTTTATAGCAGAGAGACAGAGGGGCCTACAGGTCTATTTGGACTACATTACCCACAATCCCCTGCTGTCCAGCTCAGAGGCTGTCAAGAAGTTTCTGGACCCTAACAGCTACTCCTCCAACTACACTGGTGAGGGGACAGGACACCCAGCTGCAGAACAGAGGTACTGTCCTCCAAACAGCACGCTAACTCTCTCTCTCTCTCTCGCTCTCGCTCTCGCTCTCTCTCAGAAATCGCCCTCCAGCAGGTGTCTATGTTCTTCCGGTCGGACCCCAGGTGGGAAGTGGTGGAACCTCTTAAAGACATTGGTATGTGCAGACCCTGGTTAACCGGCTAGTCTACCGGTTAGACTACTGGCTAGACAAGCTGGACTACAGGTTGATGTTGTGGTTGTCAGGATGCTTGTCGTGATGATTTTGTGGTTGCTAGGGTGGGTACTGAGGAAGCAGTACTTCCTGGTGTTGTGGTTGTCATGGTGATGATGATGCTCTTGTAGTTAGGATGGAGACTGAGAAAGTAACACTTACTGATGTTGTGGTTGTCATGGTGATAGTGATGCTCTGGTTGCTAGGATGGAGACTGAGGAAGTAATACTTGCTGATGTTGTGGTTGTCGTGGTGATGTTGTGGATGCTAGGATGGAGACTGAGGAAACAGTACTTCCTGATCCGGAGCCGAGAGCAGCCCAAAGATAGACACCTGCTGAGCTGGGTAAGCCCCGCCCCTCACCTCGACACTATAGCTAATCACATGTCCACTCACATGTCCACAAACATTAGCCTACCTAGACAGGTGAGCAGTAAGCCCCGCCTCTTCACCACACTTCACTATACAATGTTGATTTATAAATAAAATCGACATATATTTAGATTATTTACAGCCTGATGTAGAATAAAGGACCTCTCTCTCTCTCTTTCGAGAGGAAGAGAGAAGCAATGCTTTGTGTGTGTGTGTGTGTGTGTGTGTGTGTGTGTGTGTGTGTGTGTGTGTGTGTGTGTGTGTGTGTGTGTGTGTGTGTGTGTGTGTGTGTGTGTGTGTGTGTGTGTGTTTAGGTGGACCTTGGACCTGATAAGTTTCTGTCAGATAAAGACTTGCAGACAGTCATGAAGCTGCTGACCTCCATGAATGTAAGTAGACACACACAGACACACACACACACACACTGATTTGTATGACTATAGTAAGCATTCTCCCCTCCCCCTCCCCCTCCTCCTCCCCTCCCCAGCACCCCTGTGTCTGCCCTCTGTTGTTTTGTAGCACCAGTGAGTCTTCAGCCCTGGTCATCAGACCCTTCAGCGAGAGAGGGACGCTACGGGACCTCATTTACAAGGTCTCTCTCTCTATCTCTCTCTCTCTCTCTAGACCGCTCCTACTCTGGTCCTCATGTCTTCGCCTGTCTGCCCTCAGTGGGTGTGGCCCATTAGCAACCACCAATCAGAAGCCTGTCCTTCAAAGAGGATGAAAAATAGAACTAATGAATGTGAAGTTTTCATAATCTCCTCAAGACCTCAACATGCTTCTGTCCCATGCCAAACAACTATGTGGAAAACTATTCTCAATGTCTGTCAGCACCACCTACGATGTGTCATTACACCAAATGTACACTAGAGCAGGGTTACTCAATAGGCGGACTCCGGTCCGGGTCCGGACCCAAACGCAATGAAATTCGGACCGAGAAAAAAAAAATCGATATTCAGGTTTCTTTTCATAGTGATCCAAGCGATATTTCATTGGCGTGTGATTTCTGGATGTACAGTTTCCAATCACGTTCTATCTCCTGCCCAATCCAAATGTCCTATCAGTGGTTGTATATAACATCACCATGGCAACTCATTGTAGCCGCGAGCGCAAGGTCTGCGAGTTTTTTTTCCCTCCGCGCGAGTCTGTCGGTCCATTAGATTTGCGAACGGTACCTGTTTCTTTAGCAAGCAAAAGTCACAGCATGCTCCAAACTTGCCAAAAAGCGAAAGGTGGATTTCGAAAATCGTGAATTTAAGAAAGAGTGGACCGACAAATATGCATTTGTGCTGCCTGCGGGGAGCACGAAACCAATGTGTTTAATCTGTAATGAGACAGTTGCCCTCGTCAAAAGTGGAAACGTGAAACGTCATTAAGAATCAAAGCATGGCCACCTCGAGCAAAATTACCCACAAAACTCTGAGGTAAGGACCAGAAAAATAAGCCAAATGCAAGCATCATACCAAGCAACACGCACTATGATAGTCAGGTCAGCCACACAACAGGAGCGTGCAACTGAAGCCTCACTGCGAGTGGCATGGGTCTTAGGCAAGCACAAAAAACCATTCACTGACGCGGAAATCGTGAAGGAGTGCATGAATGAAGTAGCAATCGCTCTGTATGAGGGAACTCAAAAAGATGACATCATACAAAAAATAAATCAAATACCCCTCTCAGATTCCACTGCAGTAAGACGAACTGAAACCCTTGCTGAAGATTTGTTGAACCAAATGAAATTAGCTGTTAAAAAGGTGAAATGCATTTCATTGGCTTTGGATGAATCCACAGACAACACAGATAATGCCCAACTTCTGGTGTTTGTCAGATTTTTTGATGAAGAGAGGGGGGCATTATTTGAAGATGTGTTAGTCCTCACAATCCTTCATGGGCATACAAGAGGGGATGACATTCATGAAGCAGTGATGGAGATGTTGAGAGACCGAGAGATAGACCTGTAGCATGTGGTTTCCTGCCACTGCAGGTGTCCCCATCTTGCAGGAAATGGCCCTGCACATTCTCACCACGTTCCCTTCAACATACTCTTGTGAGTCATCCTCTTCAACGATGACTATGTTGAACAAATACAGGAGTACACTCACTAATGAACACTTACACCAGTGTATACGCCTGGCCTTCACACCTTTTGTGCCCAGGTTTAAAGAACTGGTGGCACAAAAAATGTGTCACTTTTCACACTGATGTGGACAGAACACATCATCCTTTGGGCATAGTTCAAATGTTCTTTGTGGATTTACTGCCTTTTTTTGTTCGGAGTTCTAATTTTGTAATTAAACCGTCACTGTTCCGGACCCTGGACAGATTTGAAATTTGGTGAGTGGACCTTTTGACTTTCTAATTGAGTACCCCTGCACTAGAGGGTGATTTATCATCCAGCTATACAACCAATGAGCACAACATTTGTGGATGATAGATTGCTAAAATAAAAGTTCCCCCTTTTTTTTCAAACACTATCTGGTGAACACACCTCCTATGATCTGTAAACTCTTGAAGTGTAACAAAGTTTTCAAAAGTAGAGCGATTAGTAGTGTTAGGGCACGGTGCTCATCCCCTCCACGGCAGGGCTGCCTTTCCTGTGGTGCTGACCCCTGTGTGTGTGTGTCTGTCTGTCTGTCTGTCTGTCTGTCTGTCTGTCTGTCTGTCTGTCTGTCTGTCTCAGGTGAAGGTGCGTGAGGTGTACCTGAAGAAGTACTGTAACCCCAAGAAGAGCGAAGGTCTGGAGCTCCGACAAATCCAGCACTACGGACGCCACATACTGGAGGTACTCGCTCAATAGTTTGCCCACTCATTCATATGGTAAAAGGGTATTTTTTCAAATATATGTAATATAATAATATATAGTGAAAGTTTTCAAGTGATGATCAAAATGAGAAAGTATATATATATATATATATATATATATATATGTGATGTGTGTGTGTGCAGGGTCTGCGGTTCCTCCAGGACCAGGGGCTTCCCTACGGTCATCTCCAGTCCTCCAACGTGCTCCTGGACCAGACCCCCCCCGCGACCTCTGACCTCCTGGCCTGCAGGCTGCTGGACGTGGAGAACAGCCTGCTGGGCCTGCCTGCCTTCTACCGGCCCCTGGTCACCCTGAACCGCAGGATCAATGTATGTGTGTTCCACACTACCAAGTGTGTGTATGTGCTACAGAGCGTGTGTGCAATAATGAGTGTGTGTGTGTTCCAGACTACAGAGTGGGTGTGTATTAATGTGTGTGTTTTCCAGACTCGAGAGTGTGTGTGTATTAATGTGTGTGTTTTCCAGACTGCAGAGTGTGTGTGTATTAATGTGTGAGTGTTCCAGACTGCAGAGTGTGTGTGTTCCAGACTGCAGAGTGTGTGTGTTCCAGACTGCAGAGTGTGTGTGTATTAATGTGTGAGTGTTCCAGACTGCAGAGTGTGTGTGTTCCAGACTACAGAGTGGGTGTGTATTAATGTGTGTGTTTTCCAGACTACAGAGTGTGTGTGTATTAATGTGTGTGTTTTCCAGACTGCAGAGTGTGTGTGTATTAATGTGTGAGTGTTCCAGACTGCAGAGTGTGTGTGTTCCAGACTGCAGAGTGTGTGTGTATTAATGTGTGTTTTCCAGACTGCAGAGTGTGTGTGTATTAATGTGTGTGTGTTCCAGACTGCAGAGTGTGTGTGTATTAATGTGTGAGTTTGCTTGTGTTCCAGACTGCAGAGTGTGTGTGTATTAATGTGTTAGTGTTCCAGACTGCAGAGTGTGTGTGTATTAATGTGTGTTTTCCAGACTGCAGAGTGTGTGTGTATTAATGTGTGTGTGTTCCAGACTGCAGAGTGTGTGTGTATTAATGTGTGTGTGTTCCAGACTGCAGAGTGTGTATGTATTAATGTGTTAGTGTTCCAGACTGCAGAGTGTGTGTGTATTAATGTGTGAGTTTGCTTGTGTTCCAGACTGCAGAGTGTGTGTGTATTAATGTGTTAGTGTTCCAGACTGCAGAGTGTGTGTGTATTAATGTGTGTTTTCCAGACTGCAGAGTGTGTGTGTATTAATGTGTGTGTGTTCCAGACTGCAGAGTGTGTGTGTATTAATGTGTGTGTGTTCCAGACTGCAGAGTGTGTATGTATTAATGTGTTAGTGTTCCAGACTGCAGAGTGTGTGTGTATTAATGTGTGAGTTTGCTTGTGTTCCAGACTGCAGAGTGTGTATGTATTAATGTGTTAGTGTTCCAGACTGCAGAGTGTGTGTGTATTAATGTGTGAGTTTGCTTGTGTTCCAGACTACAGAGTGTGTGTGTATTAATGTGTTAGTGTTCCAGACTGCAGAGTGTGTGTATTAATGTGTTAGTGTTCCAGACTGCAGAGTGTGTGTGTATTAATGTGTGAGTTTGCTTGTGTTCCAGACTGCAGAGTGTGTGTGTATTAATGTGTGTGTGTTCCAGACTGCAGAGTGTGTGTGTATTAATGTGTGAGTTTGCTTGTGTTCCAGACTGCAGAGTGTGTGTGTACTAATGTGTGAGTGTTCCAGACTGCAGAGTGTGTGTGTATTAATGTGTTAGTGTTCCAGACTGCAGAGTGTGTGTGTATTAATGTGTTAGTGTTCCAGACTGCAGAGTGTGTGTGTATTAATGTGTGAGTTTGCTTGTGTTCCAGACTACAGAGTGTGTAGATGTCTTCTCCTTCGGTCTGGTTCTGTATGAGATGACCTACGGACACCCCCCCGACCCCCCTCCTGTAGACCAGTACCCCGCCTCCCCCCACCCTGACATAGGTACACACACACACACACACACACACACACACACACACACACACACACACACACACACTCACACACAGTAACGTTGTAAAACATTACAACCTACTCCTATTCTTCAGATATACATGATACACGGATATTAGAACAATTTATATTTATATCTGGTATAATATGTTATATAAATATGTACAGTATTTATGGATTAATATATTTTATAGATATGTGTGTGTGTGTGTAGTTGCTGTGCTCCAGTCAATCCTGTCAACAGAAGCATTTAAAACTGGACCCCCAACCGTCTGTCAACTCATACAGACACAGTGAGTCTCTCTCTCTCTCTCTCTCTCTCTCTCTCTCTCTCTCTCTCTCTCTCTCTCTCTCTCTCTCTCTCTCTCTCTCTCTCTCTCTCTCTCTCTCTCTCTCTCTCTCTCTCTCTCTCTCTCTCTCTCTCTCTCTCTCTCTCTCTCTCTCTCTCTCTCTCTCTCTCTCTCTCTCTCTCTCTCTCTCTCTCTCTCTCTCTCTCTCTCTCGCTCAATTTCAAGCTGTGATGGTTACCTGTCTGTTTGCAGGCTGTTTCGAGACGTACAGATGACTCTCTCTGACAAGCAGCAGTTTAAGGTAGGAGTAGCTCTGACTACTTGCCTGTCTGTCCATACTGGCACACCTGTCTCTCACCCGTCTGTCTCACCTCTCTGCCCAGACTGTGTCTATATAATGACAAACTTCCTAAATCCTTTCTTTGAGAATGTTTTCAGAATATCAGCTAGGCTCCTGTTTGTAATGCAGTGTGCACACAAACAGAGTCAGACAAACGCTAGACTGGAAGACAAGTGGAGTCACGGGTGCAGGGACTCCACCTGTGACTCCACATCATGGTTAAAGGAAGTGTGTTGGGTTAAAGGTGAAAGGTGGTGTGCTCCTCCTGTAGATCCCTAGCAGACTGAAGGAGGCGCTGCGCTCCTCTAAGGAGCTCCTGGAGAGGAGGCTACAGGAGGAGCAGCGACAGGTGAGTCCTCTCACTTACCCGTGTGTATATTATGTTGTGTGTTTGTGTTATTGTGTTATTAGTGTGTGTTATAGTGGGCTTCATGCAAGACCCTCTTATAGCCTAGAACTCTGTGACACGTCCACACCATGCAGTGTTGGGATGTGAGGGGTCAGGGGGTCAGCACCGCGACATGAAGGAGATGGTGGCCTCCTGCAGGTGGTGCAAGTTTGTTGTGTACCTCACAGGTCCTGAGGTTCTACAGGTCTGAGGTCTCTAGAGGGCCCCCTGGTGGAGTCCTCCAGTAACACTCGAGAGTAAATAGGAGAGAATGTCAGGAATCTCTGAGACCAAAATGGGAAAAAACAGACCAGGTGGAAAAATCCTCAAGTTTTCATTTAAGAGAAAAATACAACAAAGGGTGCTGCATGACGCCGTGTGTGTGTGTGTGTGTGTGTGTGTGTGTGTGTGTGTGTGTGTGTGTGTGTGTGTGTGTGTGTGTGTGTGTGTGTGTGTGTGTGTGTGTGTGTGTGTAGCTACACCAGCATCGCCGTCTGACCAGAGCCCAGTCCCACCATGGGTCAGAGGAGCAGAAGAAGAGACGCAAACTCCTGGCTAGGAAGGTACACACACACACACACACACACACACAGACAGCTACTATACTATGCACTACTAGAGAAGCAAACTCCTGGCTAGGAAGACACACAAACACACACTGAAAGGTGTGTGTTTTTGTGTATGCAATTCTTTCTGTCAACATAACCAAGTTCAACATGTGTGTGTGTGTTGCAGAAGTCCAGACAGTCGGCTTATGAAAACGAAGAGGAAACATCTGTCAAATATAACAACAACTCCGGTAAGTAATACGCATACAAACACACACGTAATGAGTAATGACAGTAATGTGGATCACTAGTTGATAATGACTGTTAACTTGCTGCTGTTTCCAGGTTCTGGAGCCAGTTCTCCTCCTACGTCCCCGTCTCCCCCCACACCCCTCTCTACCACAGGTCTGTCTGCCTGCCTGTCTGTCTATCCACCTGTCTAGCTGCTCCTGTTGACCAAGTTAACAGCTTAGAGAGATGTTATTACTAATGTAGATGGATGACAAACCTTTCAAACAAACCTTTCTAAACCTTTCATACTACATACTCCTCTCTCATTGTCTCCTATTTCCTCTCCAAACTGCTCTATACTGTTTATTTTACTGTAGGGTTTACTGTACTCTGTAACACTGCAATTGTATTGTAGAGTACTATTACTCTACAATACTACTAGAGTAGAAAATCTATATCAGAAGTACTGTGTAGTATGTATAGCAAAATGTCATACTATATAGCATTGTACAGTAGTATGTATAGTGTATTATGTATACTATTGTATCTGCTGCTATATACTGTTTTAAAGTGGTATGTAGTATTGTGTGTAGTACTGTATTGTGTAGTATGTATAGTATTGTGTGTAGTACTGTATTGTGTAGTATGTATAGCATTGTGTGTAGTATGTGCAGTACTGATGTACTACAGTGTAGTATGTGTGTGTGCAGCACAGTGTAGTACTATGTGTGTCTAGTTGACCCATCTCTCCTCTCTCCCTGCGGCCGTAGAGCATGCTCCGTTCTGACGGTAAAGTACTCATGATGATGATGGTCTTTTTGTGCTGCCTGCACCCTTCCTCCCAGCAAGCACCTGGCCTGAATACTGTGTTGCCCTTTGTAAAGTACACCCCAGTATCAGACTGCTGCTACTGCGTTGCATACTCCTGACGTGGTATCAGACTGCTGCTGCGGTGCATGGGTGGAGCTAGACACCAGCTCTGTGGACATACTGAGACGCTAGCATGACACCCTGTAGCTGCAGAGAGCTAGCAGCTTCTCCCAGTCTCTGTTTACACAGAGTACTTATTTTTTTACTAAGTATCCAAAAAGAGTGCATTGTTATTTTCACACAAAACAATAAAAAACAGACCAAAATATTGACACTGAACAATAATTTGACAGCAAGTGGTACTTACTGTACAACTAACCATGCTGGCAGCTAGCCATACTAGCACCTATCCATTCTAACAGCTAGCCCCGCTGGCAGCTAGCAATACTAACAGCTAGCTGGGGCAGCGTCTTCTAAACATGGCGCCTTCAACCCACTGACGTCTGCTTCACATCCCTCACAGGATATCACATGATATCACATGACACCTGTTCTTTATCAGTACACCTCCCTCAATCCATGTCCTCCTCAATGACCTGCACCTTCTCTAAACTTCACCCCAGTCCGTCTGTATGTTTTCCTGTCTGTCTTTCTGTCGGTCTGCTCTCAGTCCTAATATATATTGGTTGGTAGGTCCACCATGGGTAGTCCCAACATTCAGCCCAGTGTAGCCATGGAAACAGACTCAGTGATGTGGTTCTCTGCCTCCATGGTTGTTAATACTCTCCCTCTCATCTGATCCCTGCAGGACTACAGGCTCCTCCACCCCCTGCTCCTCCTGCCCCTCCCGCTCCTCCTTTGTGCCAGCCCCCTCCAGCGCCCTCCAATGGGGTCGGAGGTCGTGGGGCTCTGCTCAGCTCCATCCAGGGCTTCAGTAAAGTCCACCTGAAGAAGACGGAGACTGTGGACCACAGCCGGCCCCTTCTGTGACATCACATTGATCCCCACACCGTTACCATGGCTACGACACAACACAGCAGCCCTGCAGTGATTGGCTGGAACAGTGACCCTTCCCATCAGCCCCTAGCACTGCTGCATGATAGACATCAGACCAGACAGACCCAACACCCAGCACGCACTCAGCACCTTACACCCACGCACCACCTGACACCCACCACACCCAACAACTCATACAACACAGGCCCCGCAGGCCCCGCAGGCCCCTTGATACACCCAACACCTCCCCCCCAACACCTAACATCCATCACTTTCACTTGGACACGACCACTCAACTGCACCATGGTTCCCTGGGATCAACGCCATGGACTGCAAGACACACCATAGCCTCCCCCCTGCAGTGCCCTGTACCCTGCAGTACCCTGTAGTACCCTTCACCGCCCTGCAGTACCCTGCACCCTGCAGTACCCTGTAGTACCCTTCACCGCCCTGCAGTACCCTGCACCCTGCAGTACCCTGTAGTACCCTTCACCGCCCTGCAGTACCCTGTAGTACCCTTCACCGCCCTGCAGTACCCTGCACCCTGCAGTACCCTGTAGTACCCTTCACCGCCCTGCAGTACCCTGCACCCTGCAGTAACCTGTAGTACCCTTCACCGCCCTGCAGTTACCTGCACTATGGTCAATGGGATGCTTCTCTAAGGAGGTGGGGCATTGGACCCTGGGGCTGGACCGGATCCTATATAAGCCTTTACTGTCACCCAGGTGAACCCAGGCAGTGGGAGCAGCTAGGACCCTCCACCAACCCCTCAAATCCTTCTGGGTATCCATGCACAACAATATTGATGTATAGATATATATATAGATATATATAAATATATATAGATATATATATATCTATATACTGTATATATATATAGATATATATATAGATATATATATAAAAAGAAAGAACAGCTGTGTTGACACTATATGATGACTCTCTATAGATACTGTGTAGAGACTGTGTGTATAAAGAGAGGGCGTTAATAAACAGCTGTAATGCCATTGCTCCATTCTGGTCCATCGTGCGCCAGCTGGTTCAGAACTTCCCAATGTCACAAGTGATCTGTGTTGGAGACCAGCATAACGACGGACAACTATGGTTTAGGATGTTTCATATTTGTTCAACTGCTCCACACACAGTCACACACACATCAGGGTTTCCACCCATTACCCAAGCTGCCTATAGAACGTTGAATTGAAGTTAAGGTAACTACGTATCTCCATACAGTAACATATATACATTCAGTTTCACTAAAACAGCAAGAAAATGTTCGTGGAAATTCGTGGAAAAAAACGAATCCCATCAGGAGGGGGCACCGGCACAGGAGAGGACAGTGAGCGCTGAATGAAATCAACCGAGGTGTTAGATTAAACCAAAAGATCAATGTTTTAATATTCAGTTGTTGACAAGTGAACAGGTACAGTTCAACAGAGATACACTTGGTACAGCTTTCTCAGAAGTGCGCCCCAAGTATTGTTGGCAGACACCTTTTTATAGGGTAAGGTAAACAACTCCGAAGGTACAGATGACCCAGACAGGGACATTGAAATACTTAAGATAAGGATAGACACCACCACGTTCTTTCCCACTCTTTAAACACAGTCTCTGCTCGTTCCCAAAGCCTTGAGATCTCCTGTGGCCCAAACAGACAGGGAGTGTTGGTCAAACGTGAGGGGCAGCACTAAGGCTGTACCCAGGTCACGCAGAAGCTAAACTAGTATATAAATCATGCATCAACAGATAGAGAAAAACAGATACATAAATCAGATAACTTGCATGTCGTATAAATGCTAAAAAATTATTGGTGCTCACAAGAATGATTAGCAGAAAAAGGCCTGTGGGTTCATTTTCCATCACAAAAACCAATAGATAGATAGCTATACTTTATTGATCCCAAGCTGGGAAATTACAAAGGGGAGGGGATCGGTTCTCTGCATTTGACCCATCCTATGTTACATAGGAGCAGTAGACAGCCATGGTCAGCGCCTGGGGAGCAAGTTGGGGTTCAGTGGTTCAGTGTCTTCCTCAAGGATACTTCGACATGCGGACAGTTGGAGGAGGGACTCGAACCGCCGACGCAACGGTCAATGGACGACCCGCTCTACCCACTGAGCTACTGCTGCCCCACGCTGTCAGGCACGTCTGTATGGAGGAACACAGGAAGAGGGAAACCACAACAACTTAGCAATGGAAGCTAGAAAATGCAATTCCACACAAGGAATTACTTGTGCATAATCATTGAGATACATTTAATTGAGGTAGGGATCAAACTGCAACCCTCTGGTTGTGGAACACATGCTCTACCCACTGAACTATGCTGCCCAGCTGACAGCCTGACAGCAATTAGTGAAGTACAGGCTCAATGTTCTCTCTGAGAGATTTTTGCATTTATAATCGCAAATATCTCCAAAGTAAACCTTTGTAATACAGTTTGAATGAAACCCCGAGGTTCAGTTGTTTAGCCTCCATTAATTGAACAAATTTGGTGTGAAGAAGAATATTATGATGAAAACGATATCTAGATTGTGCATTCATACACATCAATAACACAAACCAACAGCAACATAAATGAGTAATAAGAAAATGTTTTGTATGGCATAATGCTTAGTAGCATGGTGATTCTGTAGGCCTACTACTGCACTCTGGAGAGTTTTTTTCTCAGAGAAAGGTCATAGTTTGGGTTGTAAGGCCTCAGATCAGTACACTTTTAGTTTGGAACAGCCCCACAACTGACTAAATCTGCCTTTGCAGTGTTACATCAGTAACATCAATTCTCTGTATAAGTTTGATGGTCTGGCCTTGCAGAAATAAGCCTAGGCATGCACAAACACGGGGAACATTTAAAAGTAACATCAGTATTTACTTTTACTTTACTAACTTGGACAATAAACTGGACTGGTCCACAAACTCTGAGGCCGTTTACAAGAAGGGCCATCGGCTTTACTTCCTGAGGAGGCTCAGGTCCTTCAATGTCTGCAACAACACGTTGCAGATGTTTCATCAGTCTGTTGTGGTGAGCACCATCTTCTTTGCCGCAGTGTCCTGGGGTGCGGGCATCACAACAAAGGACACCAACAGACTGAACAAACTTATTAAGAAGGCCGAGTGTGTTGTTGGCTCTGAGCTTGTCACCGTGGAGGAGGCCGTGGAGGACGGGATGCTGGCAAAAGTGCTGGCAATCATGGACAATCCCTCCCACCACCTCCACACCACACTGGACAAGCTAAAGAGCAGTTTCAGCAACAGATTAATTCAACCCCGCTGCAAAAAGGAACGATACAGAAAATAGTTCCTCCCCACTGCAATAAGACTTTACAACTCATCTGCATCTGTCAGATCCACCATCACAGTACTGGATTAAATCAACCCGTCACTGCTGTATTGCATTTTTACAATCTGCCTGTCTACAACACTGCATTTTCGTATTAATTAATTTTATTTTTATTCTTTAAAAAAAAAGTGTTTCATTTTATTAGTGCACGGGGCAAACGCACCGAGCACTGGCCCTACAGCAAAGCTGTGGAGCCAGTGCTCGGGGCGAAGCCCCGAGCACTATTGTTATACTGTGGATTTTTTCTTTTTATTATTATTCCTCTTCCTCGCTTTTTTGATTCGCTACTAGTCCTACAACTCGAAGAGTTGTAGGACAAATGATATATCAAAATGTGCGTCTTCATCGGGATCGGTGTGCTATTCGATTTCTTAAAATAATATTAATTTTTCATGAAGTTATTTGCAAAAAACTGTGAATATTTTCCCATAGAGAATGCATGGGAGGAGGTCAAAAAATAAATAGTTTTACTACTGCCTACTGCTGTCTGCTGCTCCTGCATACTTTGACCTAGAGACTCCATTTCAACTTTAAACAGTAGACAAAATTCCTGTGTATTTTATGTATATTTCCATGTTTTGATAGGTCATATACTTTTTGATCAATCACTGTTCAATAACCATGATCATTTTTGGAAAAATGATGAGATTACAATGGGTGTGTATTGCATGCCCTTATTAGGGTTACAGTGTAGCTAGAGTGGGAGAGAGCCCCAGAAAAATAAAAAAATAATGTCTTTCCACGCTGCTCCTGGCCACAGTTTACAATGTACACACGTGATTTTTTCCAACTTTGTAGACATAGGCGTTCTGTCTCTCACAATGTGTTTAAAAAATCGGAGAGATTTACAGAATTCGAATTATCAGCCTCTAAGTGCGGCCAGTCGGTGTATTCTCCTCATTGACTCCAATGCAAATATTTTCAGAGAAAAGCAGAACGGACCCCTGTTTTAAACTTGCGAGTGCCTCCGAAATATTTACTCTAGAAACATTGTAGAAACACCAAATCGTTCGGGAAGTCCTAACGGCGATGATGGTCTTGCTGTTTTTCTGGTAAGAGCTACCGTTTTGTCAGAATAAGCCCAAATGTGAGACCAGTGCCGAGGCAGAAAATGGCTGTTTTCCTCTATTCCTCTCCTCCTCGTCTCTGTCGTCATCGCGCGCGTGTGTGGGTCTAACTGTCAATTTAAATAATAACATTGTATCGATCGCGCGCAGCACCTGTACACACACACACACGCACACACACACACACACACACACACACACACACACACACACACACACACACACACACACACACACACATACACACATACACACATACATACATACATACATACATACATACACACACACACACACACACACACACACACACCGCTGCTGCTGGGAGAACTGGTTGTAGACGCGATGTTCTGGCTATGATCACGCACAGAGCTCTAATACTTTTCATTGGATAATGTGATTCAGATAGGTGCAGTTCATGGCCGTGTCTACCTGCTGAATGTAACCGCTGTGAAACAATCGGGAAATAATGTTTCATTTCGCTGATTAACGGCTTTATCGAGACCGGCGCTCGCTCTCTGTTATTGTATGCCTCTCTACCAAAGTGCTCTATCTCTCTCCGTCTCTCTCTCTTCATCGGACACAAATCAAATTAAATGTGAATGTAAAGTAAACCTAACACTAACCCTAACCTCAACGTCTCTGTCGACATTGCGCGTGCTTGCGTGTGTGGGTGCTTGCAAAACTGTCATTTTAATTCATAACATTGAGTGACACACACACACACACACACACACACACACACACACACACACACACACACACACACACACACACGTCCCGACCGCAGCAGTTGATCAGTGATGGGCAGTGAGATCTGTCTGTCTTGTCGTTGATAAATAAACTGTGAGATATCGAGTCTCCGTTGCCATGGTTACCATCTAGCGTCTCTCTCGTCATCGGACACAAATCAAATTAAATGTTGTTTCTATTTGGTGTAAATTAGGTTAATGCTTTTGTGTTTTCTTGTATTATCAGTTCAAGTTGTTGTACTTGCCTGAGAAAATCGTGGATAGTAGCGTGTTTTGTAACGTGTTGGGGGAGTGTCTCCCAGAATGCATTGCGACATTCTGGCATTCTGTTTCATAACATGTTATTGCTATTAGATAGGGTTTGGAGGCGAATTTTCAGGACATGTTGGGTTCCTTACATTTCACTGTTTCATGACGTTCAGTTTGTTGACTGCTGTTTTTGGGATCAGCACCATTACTCAAACGGCTGTGACTCTGATAGACTTTCACACTCCGGTAGCGTCACCCGTGCACTATCAAAATTTCCCTCGAGGGAATTTTTGAACTCTAGTTTATATTTTTTATTTATATTGTATCTATGTATTAATTTGTACCCGAGTTGCTATGGCGACCCAATTTCCCTCAGGGGATTAACAAAGTTTTATCTTCTTTTATTCTTTTATTATTCTTTTATTCTTTTATTATTTTTTACTAATTTGGAGTGGCTTGGTCACCTTTAGTTAGAGCTCCTCCCCACACTTTGAAATTTCACCATGATATTTTAATTTAAAATATTTGCGTAATCAATGGGAAGAAACATGTTCTTTGTTCATTGTTTAATTCAGTTCAATTAAAACTTTATTGGCATGGAAAATATACATTTATATTGCCAAAGCAGTTAAAAAAAAGTAAACAAAGGAAAAATAACAGTGTCGGTCTACTAAAATATAAAAAGCAAAATATAAAACACCAAATTATTTTATTGTCCAAATGTTATTACTGCGGGCCGCTTGTCCTTGGGAGCTTTTTGTAGTACCGCATTTCTCTTCCGGCTTTCACCCCAACAACGGTCAGTTATTGGCTCACGGTGAAGGCAAGGCGCCCTCGCGTCATCAACGACCATTGTGATTGGCTAGTATCTCTTGTGATGTGCCAAGCCCCGCCCGTCGGGTTACAGAGGACAGTGCAAAGATGGCGTCTCTGAGGTGTGTTCTCCGCTCTGGAAGGGTAAATACTACGTTTTATTTAATGTTTTATCATAATAATAGCATCATACTAAGTCGTATAGTTAATTTTCACAACATCTGGTTATCTTTTACAGAATGTCGTGTCTGTTGCGCTACGGCGGGAGTTCCACAGAAGCGCCCCGGCTTCAGTGCAGGTCTGTCGGGTGTCAGTGCTCTGTAGTGGGCTGGGGCTCCGAGCACACGAGAGTAGATCCTGATGTTGAATTTTGTACACCATAAACCTGTGATGATGTTGAATATTGTAAAACACTAATCTGAGATGAGGATTGTCTGTGGAGGTTAGGTCTGTCATGTCAGAGGACACCAGTGTGGAGAAGAAAAATGTATCTCCACCCGATGACTTCAGTATCTAATAATATATTTTAATAGATAAAGATAATATATTTGACTTGATTACTCAGAAAGTAAGCTTTCACATACAATGAATTTGCTATGGTTTATGGGTGCAGAGTACAAAATGTACCCATCTGTCTCTGTATTTTTGAAATAACTTAATGTCTATGTAACTCACAATATATTTAACTCAATCAGCATTCTGTGTTGCTGCATTTAATGATTATCCCTTCAGTATTGTGTATTATATTGTGAGTATCTGTGCGTCCAGGTGACGGTGCGTGACGCCCTGAACCAGGCCATGGATGAGGAGCTGGAGCGGGACGAGAGAGTCTTCCTCCTGGGGGAGGAGGTCGCTCAGTACGATGGAGCCTACAAGGTCAGAGGTCACTTGAAACTCACAGTAACCTCACCAAACATACACACAGTAACACCTCATCACTATGCACATGGTATCAACCACAGTGTGTGTGTGTGTGTGTGTAGGTGAGCCGAGGTCTGTGGAAGAAGTATGGAGACCAGCGCATCATCGACACTCCGATCACAGAGGTTCGTCCATGGATTTGTTATTTCTTCGTATTATTATGTTCAAAATACACAAAAAATATATTGTTTTTATGTTTTACAAGAACTGGAGGGCTGTTATTTCTTTGTTCTTTAACACAATTTCACAGACAGGTTATGTCTGTGATGTCACTTCCTATGGCTCTCCCAGCTAACTAATGCCATTTTGTGTGTGTGTGTGTGTGTGTTTCTTTACAGATGGGTTTTACTGGCATTGCGGTTGGAGCTGCTATGGTAAGCTTCCAACTGACACCCTGTCCACACACAACTGGTCTCGCCCCTGTGGTCACACACCTGTGGTCACACATACCTGTCATTTCACAGTGAGGTCACAAACACTTAAAGCCTAATGCTCACCTAATGCAAGCCTCTCTCATTTCCTTGGTCAGCTATTACCAACGCATTTTGAGACTAGGGAGTTGGTGGAGACAATGACTGCTACAGTCATTACAGCTCCAGTTCATTAAACTATGTAATCCATATTAAAACCATCACATCAGCCGTTTGTATATGTGGTTGGTGCATGCAGAACTTGGCAGAACCTAAATTCCCAAATGAAGCTTGATGCTTACAGCCTGGAAAACTACAGAAGACGTGTAAAGACACGCTGTGCTTCCTGGAGACCTGTCAGACAATATGTGGATGATGACTACTGTGTCAAGTAACTGTTGTTGTGCGATGTTTCCCTGCAGGCTGGCCTCCGGCCCATCTGTGAGTTCATGACCTTTAACTTCTCCATGCAAGCTATCGACCAGGTCATCAACTCAGCAGCGAAGACCAACTACATGTCTGCTGGCCTCCAGTCCGTACCCATTGTCTTCAGGGGTCCCAATGGAGCCTCGGCCGGCGTCGCTGCCCAACACTCCCAGTGTTTCGCTGCTTGGTAGGTTAGCATAGCATGGCAGCTCACATGGTAGCTTATCCTTAGCCTAGCGTGTGTTAATGAGCTACACTCCCAGTGTTTCGCTCCTTGGTAGGTTAGCATAGCACGGTAGCTCACATGGTAGCTTAGCCTAGCTTGTGTTAATGAGTTCTTGTGTCTTCAGGTATGGCCACTGTCCAGGGCTGAAGGTGGTGAGCCCGTGGAGTGCTGAGGACGCCAGGGGTCTGCTCAAGGCAGCTATCAGAGACGACAACCCCGGTAGGCCCCCGTCTGGCGTAGTGTAGTCCATCCTGCATGAGTGAGTGAACTCAGAGTCACCCTACATGAGTCAGAGGTTCACCCTACATGAGTCAGAGGTTCACCCTACCTGAGTTAGAGGTTCACCCTACCTGAGTCAGAGGTTCACCCTACATGAGTCAGAGGTTCACCCTACCTGAGTCAGAGGTTCAACCTACCTGGGTCAGAGGTTCAACCTACCTGGGTCAGAGGTTCAACCTACCTGAGTCAGAGGTTCAACCTACCTGAGTCAGAGGTTCAACCTACCTGAGTCAGAGGTTCAACCTACCTGAGTCAGAGGTTCAACCTACATGAGTCAGAGGTTCACCTTACACGAGTCAAAGAGGTTCACCCTACCTGAGTCAAAGAGGTTCACCCTACCTGAGTCAAAGAGGTTCACCCTACACGAGTCAGAGGTTCACCCTACATGAGTCAGAGGTTCAACCTACATGAGTCAGAGGTTCAACCTACCTGAGTCAGAGCTTCACCCTACCTGAGTCAGAGGTTCACCCAAAATGAGTTAGTTTCACCCTACACGAGTCAGAGAGGTTCACCCTACACGAGTCAGAGGTTCACCCTACCTGAGTCAGAGGTTCACCCTACATGAGTCAGAGGTTCACCCTACACGAGTCAAAGAGGTTCACCCTACACGAGTCAGAGGTTCACCTTACCTGAGTCAGTGGTTCACCCTACATGAGTCAGAGGTTCACCCTACCTGAGTCAGGTTCACCCTACATGAGTCAGAGGTTCACCCTACACGAGTCAGAGGTTCACCTTACCTGAGTCAGAGGTTCACCCTACCTGAGTCAGAGGTTCACCCTACCTGAGTCAGAGGTTCACCCAAAATGAGTTAGAGTTTCACCCTACACGAGTCAGAGGTTCACCCTACATGAGTCAGAGGTTCACCCTACCTGAGTCAGAGGTTCAACCTACATGAGTCAGAGGTTCACCTTACACGAGTCAAAGAGGTTCACCCTACCTGAGTCAAAGAGGTTCACCCTACACGAGTCAGAGGTTCACCCTACATGAGTCAGAGGTTCAACCTACATGAGTCAGAGGTTCAACCTACCTGAGTCAGAGGTTCAACCTACCTGAGTCAGAGCTTCACCCTACCTGAGTCAGAGGTTCACCCAAAATGAGTTAGAGTTTCACCCTACACGAGTCAGAGAGGTTCACCCTACACGAGTCAGAGGTTCACCCTACCTGAGTCAGAGGTTCACCCTACACGAGTCAGAGGTTCACCCTACACGAGTCAAAGAGGTTCACCCTACACGAGTCAGAGGTTCACCCTACACGAGTCAGAGGTTCACCTTACCTGAGTCAGTGGTTCACCCTACCTGAGTCAGAGGTTCACCCTACATGAGTCAGAAGTTCACCTTACCTGAGTCAAAGAGGTTCACCCTACCTGAGTCAGAGGTTCACCCTACATGAGTCAGAGGTTCACCCTACATGAGTCAAAGAGGTTCACCCTACCTGAGTCAGAGGTTCAACCTACCTGAGTCAGAGGTTCACCCTACACGAGTCAGAGGTTCACCCTACATGAGTCAGAGGTTCACCCTACCTGAGTCAGAGGTTCACCCTACATGAGTCAGAGGTTCACCCTACCTGAGTCAGAGGTTCACCCAAAATGAGTTAGAGTTTCACCCTACACGAGTCAGAGTTTCACCCTACACGAGTCAGAGGTTCACCTTACCTGAGTCAGAGGTTCACCCTACCTGAGTCAGAGGTTCGCCCAAAATGAGTTAGAGTTCACCCTACAGGAGTCAGAGAGGTTCACCCTACAGGAGTCAGAGAGGTTCACCCTACAGGAGTCAGAGAGGTTCACCCTACCTGAGTCAGAGGTTCACCCAAAATGAGTTAGAGTTTCACCTTACACGAGTCAGGTGGTTTTGCAGCCGGGCACCATGGGTTGTGGCATGGCCATCATTATCTTTTATACAGGGGTGCACTGATCAATAGATGGGGTTATGTCAACAACGCGTGGTGTAGGGATGTACGGACTGTGCACAAGCACTGATCACCAGACCTAGAGTTTTTACTGTTGCGATGCCGTCCCTTTTATCTCCCAAGGGAATTCGCGTGTGTGTTTTTGGCTGCTGTTTACATCCATCCACACGCTAACTACACCGCGGCGCTCAGTAAACTCTATGACGTCATCAGCGCGCTGGAGACCGCTCATCCTGATGCTGTTTTTATCGTTGCTGGTGACTTCAACCAGTGCAACTTACGGTCTGTACTTCCTAAATACTTCCAACACGTGGACATACCCACCCCGGGGAAAAAACACCTTGGACCACGTTTACAGCAACGTACGTGGTGCACTCCGAGCCGCCCCCCGCCCCCCCTTCGGAGACTCAGACCACATCTCTCTGTTTCTGTACCCGGCCTACAGACAAAGACTCAAGCAGTCGAACCCTGTCACCAGACAGGTTAAACTATGGACACCACAGGCTGAGAGCACTCTACAGGACTGTTTCGCCACAACGGACTGGGATGTTTTTAGAGCTGCAGCCACGCGAGGGGACTCCTCCATCAGCGTAGAGGACTACGCTGAGTATGTGACTGGGTATATTAGCACTTGTGTTGAGAACATTATACCCACCACACAAGTGAGGAGGTTCCCCAACCAGAAGCCCTGGGTAAACAGAGAGGTGCTGCATTTGTTACGTACTCGCTCTGTTGCATTTAGGTCTGGCAACGAAGTGGAGTACAGAGCTGTGCAGTACAGTCTGAAGAAGGCCATAAGAGCGGCCAAAAGACAGCACAGAGAGAAGACGGAGGACTTCTACTCTAATGCTGACCCCAGGAGAATGTGGCAATGTCTGGACCACATCACAGACTTCAGGACCAGCTCTAAAACCTCCACCATCAGCCCTTCAGACAGCCTGCCAGACGACCTCAACGCCTTCTACACCCACTTCGAGAGCCCCACCCCCACCACCTATGTGGAATACACACACACCCCGGCCACTCCTCCCCCCTCCCCCCCGCCAGTCGTCACATCAGCCCAGGTACACAAAGCCCTGAGGAGCGTCCGCCCCCGGAAAGCAGCTGGGCCGGACAACATACCAGGACGCGCCCTCAGAGCTTGTGCTAACGAGCTGGCTGATGTCCTCACCTCCATCTTCAACCTCTCCCTCAGTCAATGCATCGTCCCAAGATGCTACAAGACCACGACTGTCGTCCCCGTCCCCAAGAAGAACCCCCCATCCTGCCTGAATGACTTCCGGCCAGTAGCACTCACTCCAATCATCATGAAGTGCTTCGAGAGAGTGATACTGGCCCACATTCACAACAGCATCTCGGACACCATCGACCCCCTGCAGTACGCCTACAGGCACAACCGGTCCACCTCCGACGCCATCGCTGCCGCCCTCCATGTCTCCCTTTCCCACCTGGAAAATAAAGACTCCTACATCAGGATGCTCTTTATTGACTACAGCTCCGCCTTCAACACCGTCGTCCCCCACAAACTCACCCATAAACTGTCTGCTCTAGGACTCCACCCCTCCCTCTGCGACTGGCTGCTGGACTTCCTGACTGGCAGACCACAGTCTGTCAGGATTGGGAAAAGGACTTCAACCACTATAACCACCAACATCGGGACCCCGCAGGGCTGTGTCCTCAGCCCCATCCTCTACACCCTGTTCACCCACGACTGCGTCGCTTCCTACCCTGACAACACCATCATTAAGTTCGCCGACGACACCGCCGTGTTTGGACGCATCACTGGCGGAGACGAGGCGGACTACAGGAGGGAGGTGGACAGTCTGGTGACGTGGTGTGGAAATAACAACCTCACCCTCAACACTGACAAGACCAAAGAGATGATTGTGGACATGAGGAAGGAGAAGAGGCCTCATCAGCCACTGTTCATCCGAGGTCTTGAGGTTGAGAGGGTGAGCAACTTCAAATACCTAGGGGTCCACATCAGTGACGACCTCACCTGGACATTCAACACCACACAGGTGGTGAAGAAGGCTCAGCAGCGGCTGTACTTCCTGAGGAGGCTGAGGAAATTTGGGATGGCGCCCAAGATCCTCAGCAACTTCTACAGCTGCATCATTGAGTCTGTTTTGACCACCTGCATCACCGTGTGGTATGGCAGCTCAACTGTGTGGGACCGCAAACGCCTGCAGAGAGTGGTAAAGACTGCGTCTAAGATCACCAGGACACCACAGCCCTCTCTGCAGAGCATCTATCACCGCAGAGTCCACAGGAGAGCTGCCTCCATCACCAAAGACCCCACTCACCCCCAGCACGGACTCTTCACACTCCTGCCCTCAGGCCGGAGGTTCAGGAGTGTGAGATGCAGAACCACCCCCCCCACCCCCCCATGGACATCCTCACTGGACACTTTACCCTGTTACTTGCACTAACTTTATTTGCACAATTATGTTCAATGTTTACAGCTGCTGATGCACAATGCACATTTACAATTTCATTTCACAATTTCATCTCATTCACATCTTCTAAATTTTATATTTCTATTTTATTTTTTCTTTATTTTTATTTTATATATTTTTATTTTTTATTTTTATTTTTATTGTACAGTTTATTCTATTTAGATTTTATACATTATTTATATATGGTATCCAGTGTGGGCAGCAAAGTAAGCATTTCATTGTTCAGGGAAACAAACGTGTTTCTTTACTGCACACATGACAATAAAACCTTTGAATCCTTGAATCCTTGAATGGGGACAAACCTATTAGTAATTACTGGGTAAAACTAAATAAAAAAGGAATACTGTATTGATGAAGAACATTCGAAAGTGTCATCAAGTACAGGGGGAGTGGGGGCTGTGAATCCCTGCACTGGTTTTGGGGCGACACGGTTTGAAAATGGAACCCCTGCTCTGGATCATGTTGTCACTATGTCTCTTCCTGGTTCTCCAGTGGTGTTCCTGGAGAACGAGCTGATGTACGGTGTTCCGTTCGAGATGTCAGAGGAATCCCAGTCGAAAGACTTCACCATTCCCTTTGGCAAGGCCAAGATTGAGAGACAAGGTAGGATTGCAACCCAAACCTTGTAGAAGAATGTCTGGGAGTTAAGAGTGAATCAAACCCTGTGTATCACCTGGTATGTTACAGTGTTAGTTGACTATACAGGTACCTGGTATGTACATGTAGTAGTGGGTTATACAGGTATGTTGATACCTGGTATGGTAGTACAAAGGAAGAGCGCTACACTGCTGATTTACAGTCCCCACTTTATTTTCTGGCGTGCTGCGTGCTGACGTTTGGGCACTAGGCCTTCATCAGAGTGAGAGAAAATAAAGTGGTGACTGTAAAGCAGCAGTTTTGCGCTCTTCTTTTGTACTACTCAAAAGTTGAAACCTTGAAAAGCAGCACCTGCAAATAAGTCTTCCAAGGTGTGCAGGCCCTCGATAAATACCTGCTATGGTAACTTGGTAGTGGGTTATAGAGGTGTGGATTCACATGTATGTCACATGTACATACCAGATACCTGGTATACTAATGAGGCAGTTTATGTTAATAAGCTACATGGTGTGTGGATTATATAGAGATCTCAATGGAATGTTAATGAGGTACCAGGTTATACAGAATTCCTCTGGCATGTTAATTAGGTACCTTGTATGTTCATTAGGTACCAGGTTATACAGATTTCCCCAGGCATGTTAATTAGGCCATCCTTAAAAATGTTGTGGTTGTCCGTAACCCGACCAACCCTGTCAATTTAGGACCGACCCAAATATATACATTTTTTCCCTTTGAGTCCGACCAACATGCCGGTTGTAAACTTAGTTAAGACCGACCGTTTTTTTTTAACTCTTCAAACAACTAATGCAACTCCAATAAAACCCTATTAATTATATTTTAGTAAGTATCGCAAATATAAATTGCCTACATACACACGTTCTTTCTTTTATATTGGCTTCATTTCATCAATGGTTCACGCTTGTCTGTTATGATGGCTGCGGCTGCAGTAAAGAAAATGTTCGCAGTCACCGTTCAGAGTTATACGGGTTCAGGCACCGTAGCAATAGGTCCTACATAAAAAAAATGCATTGAAATATCTCGACACCGCTATAACGTGACGTGTTGACTGATGTGAAGGAGACCACTAAACTTTTCCGGGTTGGAGACTCAGTCAGTGACATCACAATATGCAAATTTGTTTAAATTCATAACGATGTGACCAAAATTGTACTTTTTTTTTTTACTTTAAATTTTGAAAAAAAAAATATAGACCTACCTCCCGACCCTTTTTTTATTTTTTTGGGTTGTTACTGCAAACAGAAATATTTTTAAGGATGGCCTTGGATACCTGGTATGCAGATGTTCCCTGCCATTTTAGATAGGTAGTAGTTGTGTTTTTAGAAGCAGAATGTTTCGGTAAAGAAAGTTTCCTCCTGTCCTCCAGGAAGTCACGTGACCCTGGTGTCTCACTCGCGCTACGTGAGCTTCTGCCTGGACGCCGCGGCCGTCCTGGCCAAGGAGGGCGTGGAGTGTGAGGTAATGTTGAGTAATGTTCCTCTCTCCTCCCCTGTGAGGCTGTACAGGGCGGTCAATAAAGACGGCAGGGACCTCGCTGATAACCCTCAGTTCTGTCAATGTTGTATACAATACGAGACTTGTTTTGGTGCAGTTTCATCTTTTGTGGGGTTTAACGCGGGGTCTGGGTTCTCCTGGTCCATCGGAGTGTGAATGCTGCAAAACAGAATGTAGTTGAAGCCAGTTGGCCACGGGTGGATACCCTGTAGCGCCCTCCGTAGGACGGCACCATTCAGTGTCTACCGCTAAGGACTGATGTGATGTGGTACTAGGTGGTGAACCTGCGCAGCATCCGGCCCCTGGACGTGGACTGCATCGAGGCCAGTGTGATGAAGACCAACCACCTGGTTACGGTGGAGGGAGGATGGCCACAGTTTGGAGTCGGAGCCGAGATCTGCGCTCGCATCATGGAAGGTACAAATCCATATAATCTCTGCACTGACACTGTCAGTACGTTTACATGCAGCAAGAAATTCGAATTTCTAATCGTATAAGACATCGTTCAGACTTTTAACCCCATTTAGGCCGGGAAAGCATTGCCGCATTTCTACCTTTAAAGCCGGGGGCGCTGTTGCGTTATTCTACCATTAAGGCCGGGAAAGCGTTTACGTCGTTTTTCCTGTATAAGGGTTGTTTTTCGTGTCATTGTTGAATGCCGCATTGACTAGTATTGCGTTTCACTGGGAAAGAATGCCGCATTGTTTACATAGAACTATACGTCCGAACCTAATTACGTTTCACGTGGTAAAAAAGATGTGTGACCCACCGCTCCACACTGACCCACTGACATGGTGGAAAGCAAATCAAAAAAGATACCCCCGCCTGGCAAAGTTGGCGAGCGCCTACTTGTGTGTGCCTGCAACGTCCGTGCCGTCGGAGCGCGTGTTCTCCGCTTCCGGCTTAATAGTTAATAGGCTGCGCACACGTCTCCACCCCGAACACGTTGACATGTTGATTTTTCTGAATAAAAATATGCAATAGGTTTACTTCGCTATTTCTGTTAAATCCATTCGATCTCGTTGCTGAAACTGTTTCACCCGGTTCCGCCTAACAGGCAGTTAAATGAAAAACAGCGCAGCGGTCTTTGTAAAACTGTTTGTTTGTTGTCATGCTGTAGCTGAGATAAATCGCTCAGGGAATATGCCCATTCTGTCGTGTGTGTGTGGTGGTTGAAGGACGGGGATGTCGCACGTGAGCGCGCGCGTGTGTGTGTTTTGTTTTTTTTGTTTTTTTGGGGGGGGGGGGGTCGATTTTCGTATAAAATTCGAATAGTGTCTAGCGAATTTCGAATAGTGTTTTGGACTGAAAGTCACATCCCTACTGACAAGTTGATTTGATTTGATTTGATTACTGTTTTCTAATTGAAAATAGTGCTGTTCCTGCACTTTACTTTTTACATTTTCGATTTTCGTGAAGGTGTATGTAAATAAACTCAATTTCCAAAGAAAGCCACAGGTGTAAGCTCTCAAATACTTTTTGAATTTTGTTTCTATCTGCTACAGAGGCTGAGAAATCAATAATTTAGTAGGCGTTGACACAATTGCTGAATTTCCAGAAAAACTTCAGGTTTTAGGGGGTCTTTCTGAAATCGGCCATAGGTTTTACAGGCATTCTTTTCCAGGCGTTTTAGGCCTAAATGGGTTAAAGTGCATGTAAACACCTTAATCCGACATACTTCGGACATCTCAAAATCGGATAACAACACCTAGATAATTCGTTCATAGTCGGACTTTTAACGGCATGTATACTCAGCAATCGGATCTGAATCGGATTTTGCATTCTGCACCACATAGCGTCCGGAGTCAGCCATGCTCCGGCTGTTAATCCGATTCCCTGAACGGCATGTATACTCGGACAAGTGATCCGGTCTTACGCATGTCATTATCTGATCCGATCAGAAATTCGAATTTCTTGCTGCATGTAAACGTACTGTGTGTTAGCGTGCTGAGAGAGTGTTCCCATGGTTGCCTTTTATTTCCATAGTGACAGTGTGCTACAATGGTTACAGTTAGTTTCCGCGGTTACAGTGTCCTTCTTTTCTTCTCCAGGGCCAGCATTTAACTACCTGGATGCTCCAGTCACCAGGGTAACGGGGGTGGACATCCCCATGCCCTATGCCAAGATCCTGGAGGACAACAGCCTCCCACAGATCAAGGATATCATATTCTCCATCAAGAAGACCCTGAACATCTAGAGACCACACACACATATGTGTTTAGAGAACTATAATGTAAAGCGCTATTAACAGCTGGTGTTCCAGAGATGTTAAAACCTCCTCCCCATCCCAGGATAGATCTGGTGCCAACACCGCCACAACAGAAAACAGGTTCAGTTGTTTTCTATGTGGCTTTCCTGTAAGATTTTTCACTCCATCCTAAGGTATCGGACTGAAGTTCAGAGTCCAACCTATTAGATGTTCCCTGAGAGCCGCAGTTCTGTACATACTCTCTCCCATGGCGCTGGTGTTGCTGTAAATGACTCTGTTACAAGAATAAAATCCTTCTGTCCATTTGGTCTAGTCTCTTGTGTTTAGGAGCCTCGCTCTCCCTGGCCCTTCTCTCTGAAGACCCACAGTGTGAAGGAAACGACAAGCCTGAAGTTCACCAGTCTGGACGGATTCTGCTGACCTCATCACCTGATGATGTCACTGGTGAGGTCACAAGAGTGACCTCACCCTTTAGTGACCGCACCCTCTGGTGACCTTACCCTTTAGTGACCTCATCACCTGATGGCCTCACCCTCTTGTGACCTCTGACCACTAGATGACCAATATATATATATATATATATATATATATATATATATAGTATACATACATGACCACACTAGGGCACTCAACATTGTGATTTATTTCCACGTTGCTGAAATTTGCCTGAAAAATCTTCTGTAAAATCCTGTAGTGTATGCCAGAGTTAAGGGGAACAGTTAAGCGTTGCATTGGCTGTTGCCTGAGGACGCCACCTGTCCATGTGGGGGCACCAGGTCAGCCCTCACGGCGCCCTCCTCTGGGTCACATAAGAGTGCTCCCTCGCAAAACAACGTTTCCCAAAAGTTTTAATATGAGAGGAAAAAACCAGAAGTGGCCGTGCGTATCTTTCCCTGCCTGGACCACAGGCAACAGGGAACTGCAGAATCAAATTTTGCTCAACTGATGGTTTTTCCGACAGCACTGTTATTTTAACAGCACACTCGTTTTAGAATATCACTTAGCAATGCTGTGGCTTTCAGATCCACTCATCGCTGAAGTGCTGCCGAAGTATTTGATTAATGCTCTGATATCGGAATGCAAAAGCAATGAAGAACCCTTCAGTCACCCATGTTGGGCCATGTTAGCGATGCTAGTGTTACATAAAGCCTACCATCTCACACCACTATTGCTCAGGCGGCTTCGTAATATAGCGACTGCTTATCGACAATATGTAAAGCTTGAATATGTAAAACATAGTTTTTGTAATTTGATTTTTTTATTCCAAAAAAACCCAAAGCACTGGAATACTGAATTGAGATTCGAATTCCAACCTGACAAAAGACTCAGAATATTCAGGCTCAGCACTAAGATATTCTAATTTAGCAATTAGTCACGAGAGGGTGTGGATTATGGAAAAATAAGGAATGCCTGAGAGGCGTGATAAGTCCCGAGGCGCTATCCGAGGGACTTATCACGCCTCTCAGGCGTTCCTTATTTTTCCATAATTCACACCGTCGAGTGGCTAATTGCTATTCTAAAACTGTTACCAACGCGGCAATATGAAAAATCATGTAGCAATAAAAACGCTTCCGTTTCACTAATAATTCACTGGATGCGCAACAAAGTAGTTCCCAGATACAAGGAAGTAGTTCCCGGCCAGGTTGCAGAAACAACACGTCGCTTGCAAGCAATCACTTTATTTTTAACAGCCCCTTTCCACAAGCAGTTTATCGACCATAGTTAGTCCATCCAACAAATCGAAGTTAACTTTCCATTCCATAACAAAGCAGAAAAAAGCCGGTTCCGAGTTTCTTTATTGTCGTCGTCGTTGCTATGCGCGGAGTGATATGTGAAGCGGTCAGCAGCAGCGTTGGATGGGGACAGGTGTACTTTATCGTCTCATAAGGTACACCTATCAGCCAATCAGAATCAAGCATTGGGACTAACAGTTTTAGAATATATTATTAATATGTTAATAGTAATATGATTTCAAAGGGTTAGAAAAAAAAGGTACAACTTTATCGATCCCCCATCAATAAATTCACATGGTAATACCATTATAATGTTATATCTATTCATAATCTGCCAATTGGCATTGTAGGTGGGTCCAAATAGACATGGGAAATTATCTGTTGGTTTTTGCTGACAATGTTGATTGTATTTTGAGCCGTAAAGGTTTATACAGCTTGTTGGGGGCCGATGCTGATTTCGTCTAGGGCATCAGAAAAGCTGAGGCCGGCCCTGGGTTATGGTCATGGTGAAGGGTCTTCTTTTGTGTTTTCAGCCTCTCTCTAACCCCGCCCAAGGCCCCACCCACCGCTCCTTCCAGCGAACCGAACGCCTCCCTCCCCAACCCCCGCCAACCGGCTCGCTCGGCGAACCGAACGCCTGTCCCTCTCTAACCCCGCCGCGCCCGTCGCTCCTCTCAGCAAACCAAACGTCTCTCTTTCTCTCCCTCTCTCCCCCTCTCGCTGCCTCTCTAGCCCCGCCCCGCCCACCGTCCTCCTAGCGCTGCTGTTGTTGCAGCCATTTTACTGTGAAGCGTCGCTGGAGCGGACGGAGAACCTGACGTCGCTCCGGTGAACGGTAAGCTCCGCGTCCTCTCTGCGGTCCACACGCCGCCGTGCCGCCGCGGTCACGCGTCGCGCCCCGTCGGCGGGGAGCGGAGGGCTGAGGGGGAGCAGGCTGGAGGAACACACCGAGAACACAGCCGGGGGACAGTACTGGAGCCCCCCGGCCGGCTGGGTATTGTCCGCCTGGTTCTCTTGAACGTGTAACGGGGTGTCGGCGTGAGGACGAGGCTCTGCGTGTTATTTCGAGGTGAAGAAGCGAACTAAGTTGAGCGGGAGGAGGGCTGGACCCTCGCCACGTCGGGGGGAGGGGGCGCTGCTGCGCACTGAGAGATCGTCAACGGCGGCGACAAGGCGCGAATCGTTGACGCTGTGGCTACCAAATGTGGGCGAACTGCGCCACGCGAAGTTTGGGTTGATATACCACAGTATGCTCGTTATATAACGTCATATTAATGACGACTTTTCTGAACAAAAGACAAATTGTAACACTTCTCTTGTTGAGTGTTTTCAGGCGAGAAATTGTAGATATATTGAGCTAAAGCCCGTGCGCACAAACATGCCTGTAAAATGCTAAATAATGCTTTTTAAAATGTTGCAACATTTTACAAGTTCTAAACTAATCAAGCATCAAAATACAGCCTATTGAACATAGCTTTTTTTTAATGTCTCCAGTATGGAGTGATAACGCTGCAGATGTAATTGTTTTGGCCACTGCTCAGATTATCTTCTAACAGAAGGGAAAATATCCTGTAGAAAAACAAGTGTTTGTTACCGTGGCTTGATCTACCAGCTTGTCATCGTGTCTAACCAAGGCTGCATCTGAATACTCAGTATATACTATTTCTGTTCAGTGTCTACTACTTGACCGTTAATGTAGTACGTGCGACAGCCGTGCGTAGAACGCCTCCGAACGCTTCCGAACACCACCAAAAATGCTACCGAATGTTTGGAGATGACGTATTTCCCCTCTGTGCGCAGCAGATCAGATGCCGGCAAAATTAAAAAGTCACCTCCAAAATTTACCTCATAGTTTTCCCTCTTGTCGTCGTTGCTAGTGAATTAAAATGTCTCTTTCTGCGCAAATGGCTCTTGATATCGCTGCTGTTTTTTTTTTTTTTTTTCTCCGTGGCGTTCTTCGGTTACCAGACTCCCGCTGAATTGTGGGATAGCGTAGTGTCCTACCGTTGTACACTGGCGGTAGTACGCATTCGGGAAACGTTTTGCCTACTACACAATGCATACTAAGCATTCGGACGTACTGTATTTGTCACGTACTACAAAATGCGTACCATATAGCAGTCAAGTATGAGTATTCGGATGCAGCCCAAATCTTGCTCAAGGAGACTCTGTTACAGGAAGAGAACAGGGAGGGCCGGCAAGAGTTTGTAGTGCTGTACTCCAGAAAACGTACCTCAGGCCCCTTTTAAACAAAGGGAAGACAGATATTTCCCTGTGGTTTAGCCTCTCATTAACACAAAAAACCTGTTTTTATCACAGAAATCTATTATTTCTAAAAACTCCGGCCAAAGTGGAGATTTCTGAAAACGCCGGTTATGTGTTGCTGAGTCAACTGGGAGAACAGAGTTTTAAGTTCTTAAACGTCACATTATGCACCACAAAATGCTTAATGTCATGGGAGCACCCTATGTTTACAGTTTGTGGCTATTCATAAGGGTTGATGTAAATGACAACGTTTTTGAAAACGATGTGTGCATGATGTTATTCATTAAAACGGAGGGGGGGAAATATTCTTGTCTCTAAATACCTCGCTATGTGCTATCAGTGTTCTCCAAGATTTGGGTGGAGGAAAGTTGAGACTGTGATAACAATGGAGACAACGCAGGACAACGACATTTCAGAGTGAGAATTCTCCTTCAGCGGGACTTGGTTGGACACAATAACAAACAGACTGTATCAAGCAAAAGGTGAAGAAAAAAGTGTTATTACTCTGTAGGGAAGTATGGAATTTTATACATATATGTAAGTGAGCCTACAAAAGAAATATCTAAATCAAATCAATGTTTGGTGGTACTACCCTTTGCCTTCAAACCAGCATAATTTCTCATAGGTACATTTGCACAAAGTCTGGGATTTTAGTCAGGTGTATGATCAACCAATTATGCCCCACAGGTGCTAATGATCATCAATTCCACATGTAGGTGCAAACAGTCATTAACTGAAACAGAAAGAGCTTTGTAAGAGGCTTAACACTGGATGAGGAACAGCCAAACTCTGCTACCAAGATGAGATTGTGGAAGACAGTTTCATGTCACAGGTCATACACCATGTCAAGACTGCGCACAGAAACAAGACACAAGGTAGATATACTGCATCAGCAAGGTCTCTAACAGACACAGATTTCAAAGCTGGGGTTTCAGGATGTGCTGTTCAAGCTCTTGAAGAAGCACAAAGAAACAGGCAATTTTGAAGATCATAGACGCACGCACGCAGTGGTTGGACAAGGAAACTTGGTACAGCAGATGAGAAACACATCAAGCTTATTTCCCTTTGAAATCGGAAGATGTCCAGCAGTGCAATTAGCTCAGAACTGGCAGAAACCAGTGGGACCCAGGCATACCCATCTACTGTCCGGAGAAGTCTGACCAGAACTAGTCTTTACATTTACATTTAGCGCATTTAGCAGACGCTTTTGTCCAAAGCGACTTACAATAAGTACATTTGTCAGTACATTTGGTCTTCATGGAAGATTTGCAGCCAAAAAACCATACCCCAGATGGAATCAAGGCCAAGTGACTCAATTATGCACGAAAACATAGGAACTGGGGTGCATAAAAATGGCAGCAGATGCTCTGGACTGATAAAATCAAAATTTTAAATATTTGGCTTTAGCAGAAGGCCTTTTGTTCACCGAAGGGCTGGAGAGCGGTACAATAATAAGTGTCTGCAGGCAACAGTGAATCATGGTGGAGGTTCCTTGCAAGTTTAGGGCTGCATTTCTGCAAATGGAGTTGGACATTTGGTCAGGATTAATAATGTCCTAAATGCTGAAAAATACAGGTAGATACTTATCCATCATGCTATACCATCTGGAAGGCATATCATTGGCCAAAAATATATTCTGCAGCAGCACAACGACCCCAAACATAAAGCCAATGTCATTAAAAGCTATCTTCAGCGTAAAGAAGAACAAGAAGTCCTGGAAGTGATGCTATGGCCCCCCATAGAGCCCTGATGTCAACATCATTGAGTCTGTTTCCGATTAAATGAAGTGACAGAAGGATTTGAGGGAGCCTACATCCACAGAAGATCTGTGGTTAATTCTCCAAGATGTTTGGTACAACTTACCAGAAACATTGGAACTGGGTACACTTGCACACAGTTCCCTTCAAAAACTGTGTGCAAGTGTACCGAGAAAAATGGATGCTGTTTTGAAGGCAAAGGGTTGTCACACCAATTATTGATTTGATTGAGATTTCTCTTCTGTTCATTCACTGCATTTTGTTAATTGATGAAAATTATTTATTAACACTTACATTTTTGAAAGCATTCTTAGTTTACAGCATGCATCTTCGCACGCTACTATGCTTTTTTCACACATCCCTAAAACTTCTGCAGAGTACTGAGATATATATATATATTATTTATTTAAAAAATCTAAAGTTCTCCATTAATGTTGAATGTTGCTTAATGTATTAATGTGTTATACTAAAAAACTAACTTTACATGGCAAAATGACACAAACATAAAAGCAAACATAGCATATGGGGGTTATCCCAAAATTATTTGATGATTTGTTTAATCATTTACATTTGTGGTTTATGTGTACATTACAATTGTTTTTCACAAACAGACAATCTATAGCTTTGTATAGCTTTGTTATGTTTAAGAAAGACAAAGCAAACAGTAACCCCATAGCAACCATGAAACACCTAGCAACCAGTAAATGCATACAGCCTATAACCACAGAAAACCGGCACTACATAGCAATCTAACTACCGAAAACGGATGCTAAATAGTAAATTACCTACCGAAAACAATCGCTACATAGAAAGCTAATGCAGCAAAAAAGGCTCACAAAATATTTTAAGATAGAAAACATGTCTGGGTGGTTTTGGTCCCTTTTGGCACATGGCTTAAAGGGGTAGTTAAGAATTTTGGACATAGGACTTCGTTTCCAAGATTGGAGACGTTTTCAACAATTTTCATTCAGTCAGTCAACTCTGCAAGTTGAAGGACTGAATGAAATTTGTTGAAAACGTCTCCAATGATAAATAACACACTGGCTAACTTGGAAATTAGGTCCTATGTCCAAAATTATGAACGACCCCTTTAATTCTAACTAGACTAGACAACGATTAGACTAAGTAGAAGGAATCAGTGTCAAAAAGCTAGCTTGATTAAGCTTTCAAGAAAACTATAATTTGGTTGCCCAGCCTGAGTTACCACAAAAACACCTACATTTTAAACTAAAGACCTGATTCTCATTGGCTGTCATCATATTCATATTATACACTAATTAAAACATGATTATATGAATATTGTATTCAATTTCTGCCAAGTCTGTTCCACTAGATGCCACCAAATTCTAAAAAGTCACCTTTAATATGTGCTGTGATGACATTTTATGGAATGAGAATGAAATTCTCAGACAGCTAGCAGTCACAAGAGGTGTTCCCGTCCCTTGCAGGCGAAGTGGTGCATACACTTAACCAAGCAATTAGTGTAATTGACACTGACATCATTGAATAAGCTATCAACACAAAACTTTATACACGTTAAGGGAGGGGTTATCTATGTACATGGCAAGTTTCCAGTCCCTGGCATCTTCTGAAGCTGACTTGTGATTGATAGAATAATGTTTACCTTATCATTACCATATTTAGAATTTGCCATAACTTGTTATAGGTTATTTTAATGTAATCAAAAATCCCTTCAATTTATGATCAGACACGTCCATAGAGCATATGTACCAAATTGTGTGTCATTTGATCCAGTGGTAATTTCCCACGTGACCCCCCTCTTCCACTCCCTCCACTGCCTACAAAGCTGTTAATGGAACTGCCCATACCTACCTCCAAGCATTAGTGAAACACCACACCCCTTCTCGAGCACTCTGCTCAACTACCTCAGCTGGTCGACTGGTACCTCCATCACTAAAAGAAGGAAAAGGTCGGATAGCAAAATCACACTCTTCTCCATTTTGGCACTGCAGTGGTAGAACGAGCTCCCTGCCAATGTCAGGACTGCAGAGTCACTCCCCATATTGCAGAAGAGACTCAAGACTCACTTGTTCAGAGTTCACCAAAAAATCCCCCCCCCCAAAAAAAACAACAACCAAAAAACTACCCTCATGCTCTTTCTTGTATGTTGTACGTCTTGGCACTTTATAATTGCTCTTTGTAACTTGGCACTTAGCGGGAGATGTTGTATACTAGCAATGGTTAATTTAGCAATTGAAATGCTTTAAACTTGTTCTGGTGACTTTCTTACTGTATTAACAGCAATGAAATGTTTCACCTTCCTCTGACAAATGTACGTACGTTTTGTAAGTCGCTTTGGATAAAAGTGTCTGCTAAATGCCCTAAATGTAAATGCTAGTTTAGATTTTAGTTTTTTACATTTTCAACAAACCTTCACTTTACAGAGAAAACTGTCCAGATAGCCATTATGGGTCAAAGAGGCAAACATATTCTGCATGTAAAATAAGGCCTGTCCACCCAAGTTTCAGAAATGTTGGGTAGCCGGGCTGATGGTTTGACTTTGCCCCAAGTTATAGTGAAATTACAAACTGTCGTGAAAAATGTTAAAAGCTTCGATCAGCTGAGCTATATAGTCCACTACAATGAAAATACCTAAACCCTACAATAACAATGGGTATCCACAGATACTCTGTGTTAGAGAATCTTTCCAGTTTCCATATAATATATATTTATTTTGCTCATGCGTTGGCAATGTTCACGTTTTCTGGTCCAACTAATTTGAGATAGGTGGTAAACCAAGGCTATCCAACCAATGTGTGACAAACATTTGAAGGCTAAGGTGTAGACTTGCTTTGGACACGACTGTCGCAAAGAGCTCACATCACACTCAACTTTCAGCACATGACATTCAATGAAATGTGTGTGTGTGTGATTGGGTTAACTTACTGTTTAAGCTCTAGCTAGGAATAATACTCCCCAATGCTAGCTTTATTATCTTCTAGATAAACATGGTACCAGCTAGTGTTTACCCTATTGTTGTGCTCCATCCAAACATGGTACTACCTACCCAACACAGAAGGGAAAACTCCTCAGGTCCAGTATCAGTTGTCTATTTACACCTAAAGGAAAAGGCTCACTCGTTTGAGGACAGCAATGTCAAAATCCTGGACAGAGAGGACAGATGGTTTGAAAGAGGGGTAAAAGAAGCCATCTATGTCAAAGTGGAAAAGCCATCTCTCAACAGGGGAGGGGGTCTGAGACATCAGTTATCCCCCATCTACAATGCTGCACTTTCAGCCATTCCCAGGAGGGTGAACAACAAAGGCTGCCCAAAACAAACCTCAAGTGGCTCTATGGAACAGAACGACTGTCGTTCACTGGTAACTGCACATCATACCTAACGACTGTTGTTCTCCAGTGGCCCCACCCACCCCTAATGATCATCTTCCACCAAGATGACTCACAGGCCCCAAACAATGGTCAGGTGAAGCTACACTAATGATCTATTGTTTTAGGAGTTTGGTGGGTGGACACCTCCACTGAGGTTAAATACCTGGGTCTAACTCCACTGTCTGTCAGACTAGTCAGACTGATGCGTTACGAACTGATGAAGCCGCCTGGATAAGAGGCGAAACGTCTTCACAGACAAATCTAAGTCCAGTTGCGTTCGATTTAACTGTTGGCCGAATTAAACATGACCTAGTGTGTACCCTATTATTGTCCTCCATCTAAACATGCCACTACCTTGTTCTAACTCTGTTATTATCCTCTAGCTAAACATGATGCTACTTAACGCCAACTCCACTATTATTCTCTAGCTAAACAATCAAACCAAACTAAACAAGACCAAATTGTCAATCGTCAAGTCCCAAAAAGACAGGAAGTCAGAAACCCTGAAAACCCTGTTTTCACTTCTCTTTGACACCATGATAAGATAAGATAAGATATACTTTATTCATCCCAGCAGAGAAATTTAGGTGTTCCAGCAGCCAATATACACACAACACAACACATTTATACATACATATTCCACCTATACAAAACATGAGCCCACAATACATAGCCTAGGCTAGAAAAAGTGGAATGGATGGTCCACGTGCATTAGTAGATGTTACTCATAGATAACAGTACAACAAGTTTGCAAATACAGGTGTGTAAATAAACAGGTGTGTAAACATGCATATGCAAAAATACAGTTTGATATATACATACAGTATAAGCAGCTTAAGCTAAAGTTTAAATAAATATTCCGATCCGATCCAGTATCGGTATCGGGCTCCGATACCGACGTAATACGCGGATCGGAAATTTCCGATCCAACCTCCGGAGATTTCCGATCCATGAGCATGTCTGTGTCTGCCGGGCTGTTGCTGAAAATGTGGAGTGGATTTCCTGAACGAAGGTGTGTCTCACTCAGAGGCGGAGTAATACCTGCACGTCAGTTCAGGAAGTCCGTTCCACAGTTTGCCGCTAGACAGGTGGGCAGTGAGCAGCACTGAGGTTAACCTCCTTTGAACCACAACATGTCCGCGGTGTGGAAACATTTCACGTTGGAAACACCAAAAAGCAAAACTGCAACGTGCAACGTGTGTAAAGGCTGGGTTATGCTTCGCTTATACTTCCGCGTCGACGCGACGCTGGGGGACGGCGGACCCACGGCGGACCCTTTACGGACCCTTTACGTCCTCGACGTGCACCTCCCCAAATCCTAGACGCACGTCGAGGCGACGCCGTCCCAACGCGTTGGCTTTGGCTGTGAATGGTCCGCGAACTACATTGGCTGGAGATCGCTTTTCCGGTTTCCACTCGTAAACACCGCCTTGATAAACGCTTCGACTGATTGGCGACAACATATATATATATATATAACTTTTGCCTTCATTATCCGTATGTAATGACCAGAATGGTCATTCTGGTCCCTCTACCGGTGTGGCAATGAATTGCATTTCGAGACGTAAACCCCACGCAATCCCTCCGCAGAAGTATCACGGGCTCATGACGGCGTCCGATCAACGGCGTGGCCATTGCGTGATCATGACGCAATCCCTACGCAGAAGCATAAACCAGCCTTAAGGCTGTTGTACAGAGGGGAGGAAGCACCGCCGCGACCTTCAACACAACGAACTTAATTAAACATTTAAAAAAGCACCACACTACAGAGCACCAGGATTTTATAGCCGCGAGGCAGAACGACGAATGCAGCTGTCTCTGCGTTCGTCGTTTGTACATATCATATTTGCCTGTAGAGAGGAGTTTATTACAGCCACAGTTAAAATGGATAATATAATATTAAAGTAAATAGAACTCATCGGAATGGTATCGGTATCGGCAGATATTAAAATTCAGATATCGGGATCGGATCGGAAGTGAAAAAATGTGGATCGGTGCATCCCTAGTGAAGAGGAAAGGGGACAGCACAGTCCCCTGCAGTGCTCCTGTGCCACTGACTGCCTGGGAGGTGTGGCAGCATTTTGTTAAAAAGGGTTAGGGTTAGGTACAGATATGTAGGCATGTCATCTAAAAATGCTAGGTATTAGTTCTTTTTTTCAGGTTGTCTGCCTTAGGATGCTTCGTCCACTTTCGTGTCTAACAACTGCTAGGCTTTGAGTGTGAACATATCGCAATAGGCACCTTAGGCACTAATAAACCTAAAATTGAATCTCCCAGCGCGCGTTGTCTCTCCACTACACACAACTCTGTGCAACTTGGTGCTCAGCTGCTCATCTGGCACGAAACCTGCTACACGTTGAAGCTTTGCTGTCAGCGGTTCGAACTCGGACTGGAAGAGTGGAACTGAAACCCACTGACTTCCTCCATGCAGCACTTGTGATATTTTGGCTACCAGGCCGAGCAGAGTGTGCACTGCACTGTGGCCCATTTAGTTCATCTAGAGATATTTTTTCCCCCATCGACTCGATTGGTTGAAGAGTAGGTCGGATTTCAGTCTACCAAGATTTACTTTGGTTGACTGCAGCCGTACTATTATTATCCTCAAACTCCTGGTGATGCTGCCAAAGCTAGTAGAGCCACTCCTGGTGACGGCAGTGTGACAGGAAACAGACTGCAGTACCATGTTGAATGGAGCTCAATAAAGAGATCAAATAAGAATGTCTATTTCAGCTGTCCATGGGCTGTTCACTGCTACTATGCAAATAACATAACAAATGTACTTGTTATTATGAGGCCATCCTTAAAAATATTTCTGCTTGTGGTAACAACCCAAAAAAAAAAAAAAAATGGGTCGGTAGGTAGGTTTGGTCATGGTGAATACGTTGTTATGAATTTAAACAAATTTGCATATTGTGACATCACTGACTGTGTCTCCAACCCGTAAAAGTTTAGTGGTCTCCTTCACATCAGTCGACACGTCACGTTATAGCGGTGTCGAGATATTTCAATGCATTTTTTTTTTATGTAGGACCTATTTAGAGATGCACCGATTACAAGTTTCCAGGCCGATTCCGATTTCCGATTTTTCATCGAGTTTGACCTGCCGATACCGATTTTAGCCGATTCCGATTAAATTTTTTCTAAACACTTTACAGCAAACACAAAGATTTAATTTGAATCTTTTCTTTATTAGACATTTATTTGAACAGATAATTGCTATCACTATAAAAATAGCACTGTATAAATTACTCCTGGTGTAGGAAGTTAACACACATCTAAAGTGCAGTGTTATGGAAGAACCATTTCCTTCTTTTCATATCCAATATTCAACAACTAAACTTCGGTATGAAAACAGAGAAAACAGAACCGGTAATGGCAATAAAATAAATATATAAACAAACAAAATTGAAATGAATAGCCTTGCAATATCAAGATATACAAACAACACAGAAACATATATAAAACATCACAGTTCTACATTGAATTACGCCCCGGCGAGGTTCACTCCGAGCGCCAGCCCCCCCCCCCCCAAGAAAAAAACACTTTTTTTTTTACACAAACACAGCTGCAGGGGGCGACAATTTGCCAATTCCCCACATAGTGACATGATAGATAGACTATAGAGAAGCGCTTCGCGGCACAGATTATTATTATTATTTTTTTTTTTAAAGTTCTCATGCCGCCCCCCCCCAAAGTGCCGCCCCGTGCCTAAAACCGCCACTGCGTGTGATGCTGATGTTGCCCGATGTTAATGAAGCGGCGCCCGAGAGCATTTGACCGGCATAAAATCGGCATATGCCAGACTGACCGGCCGGTCGCCGGTCATGGCCGATCACGTGAAAATCGGCCGATTCCGGTCACCGGCCAATCTATCGGTGCATCTCCAGACCTATTGCTACGGTGCCTGAACCTGTGTAACTTTGAATGGTGACTGCGAACATTTTCTTTACTACAGCCGCAGCCATCATAACAGACAAGCGTGAACCATTGATGAAATGAAGCCAATATAAAAGAAAGAACGTAGCCTGTGTGTGTATGTAGGCAATTTATATTCGCGATACTTACTAAAATATAATTAATAGGGTTTTATTGCATGAAGAGTAAAAAAAAAAAAAAAACGGTCGGTCTTAACGCAAGTTTACAACCGGCAAGTCGGTCGGACTAAAAGGGAGTGAACAATTATTAGTCAATACACATTGATGGTTGTGATATCAGCTTCTTTTCAGAGCAGTGCCACTTACATCTGGGTGAGCTGATGTTGGTTCAACATTGGTTTGGTTCATCGCCTCATGAATATTTAACATCAAGGGTACTGTAGGTGAAATTTAAGAGGTATAATTTGAGCATAGTCTGTTGGAGATGGCCGAGCTCTCCATCAGCTATTCTTTAGTGAAGTGCTTTGTGAGAATATCCGTTCCAGTTGACTGTGCCTGCCCCTGTATGAGCCAATTTAGATACAACTCCTGGCATTTCTGCCCAATCAGGGCATCTCGTGAATATTTTGCATCTAGGATACATGTTTCACTTTAGTTAAACGTTCTCAGATTAATTGGACTGCAGCTCCAATTAAGTTACTTAAAGTGATGGTTCGGAGTAAAATTCACCCTGAGGTGATTTCCACCAATAATCCAGCCAAATACCCCCTCAGATGCATTTTTAGCGACGGTCAATATTTATCAAGTTTAGGGGTATCAGCCGAATGGCTTAGTATTGGAGTGTCCGGTACAATGTGTATATCTCATAAATTACCCCACTAATAATGCATGGATTGTTACCCAACTTCTGTAGTAGTACATATATGGTCTGTACTCACAAAAAGAGGCATTTTAAAGTTTGTAAGTACACCAGGAGTTTATTTAAAGGAGCACTTTTCTGATAGCTTCAACTCGCTGTTGCTAAGGCTACCGCTGCATCGACGTCTCTTCCGTCTTCCCGGATAAGTTCGTAAAAGTCCTCTTCAAAACTCACAAGTGTAAGGAAAAAGTTAGTGAATTCAACACTCCATCGAAATGTATTGACAACTGGAATAATTGAATACTTGAAATTAGAGTGTTGAATTCACTAACTTTTTCGTTACACTTGTGAGTTTTGAAGAGGACTTTTACGAACTTATCTGGAAAGACGGAAGAGACGTCGACGCAAATTTAGTAGCACATATATTTACTTGTTGTTGACTGTCATTTTAACTGGTTCCTCTTCCAGTAAGGGGCATGTCAGGTTACAATATACTGTATGAATACAATGTTCATGTTAAACTCCATGGTACACATGGTACATTAACGGTGTAATTATGTCATTGAATTTCTTATATACAGTACAGGCCAAAAGTTTGGACACACCAGTTCATTTCTGCATTGAACTCCATTATAATCAGCTTCATGAAATAATCACCTGGAATGCTCTACAGTCATTATTAGTGTAAAAAAATAAGTCAAGATGTGCAGTGTGCAATATGTAGCCATCATTACAGAAGTTAAATTCTTTAAAAATTCAAAAATGTAAACATTTTCTAAAACAAAGCATTGTATTATGATCACATTTACTTGTGTGTGCTAAACCATGAAAGAGTAAAAAAAAGCATTGCGGTTTATATTTTAGGCTCTTTAAAACTGCCAACTTTTATTGTGTTCACACAGAATTTTGCACACTTGGGATTCTCTCAATAACTTTTTAATTAGAAATTGGAAATGGTTTTCACTGAACACTAAAATGTTCCCATAGTTGTTGAGCATATCTTGACTGATTTCTGTGCACTCATAATGATCATCGAGCATTCAAGATCATTATTTCATGAAGTTGATTATAATGGAGTTCAATGCAGAAATTAACTGGTCTGTCCAAACGTTTGGCCTGCACTGTATGTAGACACATAAAGCCTTATGATACTTTAATTGACCAACCAATTACATGTTGGGAGTTGGAACTTACTGCTGTCCAAAAACAATATTCCCTAGTGTCTGACGTATCCAGTGTAATAGCATTTTAGTAAGGCTAATGTTTATTAATAATAATAATACATTTTATTTAAAAGCGCCTTTCATGTCACTCAAAGACAGTAAGTACAGAATAAATTAAAATCACATAATGAAATATAAATCACATGTTAAAAAGGACCATGGTAAAAAAGATCAACATAATAAGAAATAAATATAGATAGGGCAAGTATAACAGGAAGCAAGGATGTTAGAGGGAGTAGGCAGTCCGGAACAGGTGGGTTTTAAGGCGTGATTTAAAAACGGGGAGAGAGTCACAGTTCCGGAGGTCAGGTGGCAAGAAGTTCCAGAGCTGTGGAGCAGAGCGACTGAAGGCTCTGCCTCCGATTGTGCTGAGGCGGGCAGGGGGCACAGAGAGGTAGATGGAGGAGGAGGATCTAAGGGAACAAGTGGGGATGGTGATGTGCAGGAGGTCGGACAGGTAGGGAGGCGCGAGGTTGTGGATGGCCATGAATGTGAACAGGAGGAGTTTGTAAGTGATGCGGTGAGTTACAGGAAGCCATTGGAGGTCCTGGAGGACAGGGGTGATGTGGTGGTATGTGGGGGTCTTTTTTGATGATGCGGGCGGCAGAGTTTTGGACCAGTTGGAGTTTACGGAGGGATTTGTGAGGGAGGCCAAAGAGGAGAGAATTGCAATAGCCCAGGCGGGAGGTGACGAGGCTGTGGACAAGGATGGCGGTGGTGTGGGGGGTGAGGGAGGGGCGGAGTCTGTTTATCTTGCGGAGATGGAAATATGCGGTGCGGGTAATGGTGTTGATGTGAGAGTGGAAGGAAAGTGTGCTGTCGAGGATGACACCCAAGCTCTTTACCTGAGGGGAGGGGGAAACTGAGGAGCTGTCGATGGTGAGAGAGAAGGTGTTGACTTTAGCTAGGGTGGATTTAGTGCAGAGGAGGAGGATTTCAGTTTTATTGAAGTTAAGTTTAAGGAAGTTTGAGGTGAACCAGGTTTTTAATTCAGAAAGACAAGAGGTGAGGGAGGGGGGTGCGAATGATGAATTCGGTTTGCAGGACAGGTAGAGCTGGGTGTCATCTGTGAAGCAATGACACACCTGCAGTGACTGGGAAGGGATTAGAGGTGAAAGATTTGAGCTGTACGAACTGGGTGCGGCCTGTGAGGTAGGAGTGGAACCAACTGAGGGGAGTGTGGCCGCCAGTACGCTGTAATACACTGTGATCGCGCTTCACCTCTTCCCATTGTTACTTCAGAGCGTTTGTTGAGTGTCTCTTTAATATCCAGTGTCATTTGAACGTATAAACCCAAACACTACCACAGCAGCGCTATGCTGCTGTCCAGTTTGGATGTCGGGATGGCCTTTACTGGAAAATGTAAAACTTGGTGAACCTGCGGGGAAATCCATGAAGCGCTTCTCGTCCGCCCAGTGCCATTTCAGCAGACTTATTTTACCACAAAATATTTAGCGGGAAAGTGAAATCTGAAGTGTTGAAATCTGAGCTGTGAGCTGATCTGGCCAGTCGGCACATTAATGTTAAAATGCTGTGGCAACAAGTCAGTCCTTAACCTCCAAGGCATGTCTTTTTCTCTGGCTGGGGGAGTTATTAAATACTAAAAAGTAAATGTTCATTTAGTTTGACATCTGAATAGTTCAATATTGTGTAGTGTTTATGCTAGCTGTTCCTAATAGTTTTCAGTTAATGTGATTACCTGAAAATGTCGTTTTTAGTGGACCTATAGTGGGTAGAGCGTGTTGTCCACTAACCCAAGGATTGGTGGTTCGATCCCCGCCTCCAACTGTCCACATGTTAAACCCCATAAATGTACTGATTGTAAGTCGCTTTGGACAAAACTGTCTGCTAAATGCCCTTCTTTCTTAGTAGTTAGTAGTAGAACATATTTCTCTTTGCACACAATCATTTTTTACTACCTGCTAACCAGTAATGTAAATACATAAATGAAAAAACAAATAAATGTTGTTTATTTAGTTTTTTAAATATGATCACTTTCTGTGTTACGCTTTTTCACTGAAATGCCCATTCCTGTATTTATCTTGTCGTTGATGATTAGCTATACCATGCCAAAGCTATGACTACACACTATAGCTAGTCCTGTAGTGTGAACTGTACACCATGGATAGTCGTTTAATATTAAAGGATCTGGCCGGTTTATTAAGACATCCACATGTTTTAGTGATGGCACTGGTACTGTAGACTTTTTCATTTGGTGGCACCCCAACAAATTTTTTGGCCACGTTGCTTTGTGGCTGTGGTTCACCAACTGCCCAATTTCTACCTCCTACCCCCGACTTTCTCCAGAAGAATGATATCCTACCTTTAGTTATCAAACAGGGAAACTGCCTTCAAGTCTCCCAGACACTGATGTATTGAAGCTCCAGTTGCTTATCATAATCCCACTCATCTGCGAACTGCCATTCGCTCCACGATTTTACCCTTGTATTAGGAGTGTGGAACTCCATTATAATTGAATCCTCTCAAGACATTGGATAATTCGGTGAAAGGATAAAGTCTTCACTAGACTTAGGTATAATAGGTAGAGGATAGAACCCATCTCCCAACTCGTCTTTTTTTCCTACATAATTCTTAATGGAAAAAAAGCTTTTGTTTGTTGTATTTCTGTTTTTCTCGCCTTTTAATAACATTTATTCCGGATGTAAATGGAGTCCTCTTCGAAGGCTGATTGGACGACACCAAACAAGCCCACATTGTGCCTGCGTCTGAAAGGCTTGCTAACTCTGTTTGCTGCAGAGAGTTACACAATGGTACAAATTAGGTCAGTCATCAGGTATTTTACCATGAAACTGGGAGCTAATTCATCCCTAGTAGGCATCCTATCCATTACCCAGCCAGTTATTTCCTCTGTTGACCTCCTGACTGACATCACTTCCTGTGTCTCCTCCATCAGGACCCGGCAGCATGGCTAACATGCTGACCCGCCCGGCAGTGCTTCGACCCTTGACCTTTGCCACGGAGGAGAAGCAGGCTCTCCACTCGTGGAGCCGTGTCTCGTCTGCGGGCCAAAGCGTGGTCCTGGAGGCCCTCAAGATCCTGGGCCCCAAGCTGGGGACCCCACATCCCAGTGTCCCAGCACAGCTCAGCACCAGAAGACCCAACAGCCCCCAGGACTTTCTCAGCCCCAGACCCAACGGCCAGCAGGACCTGGCCATTGGGTCTGAGAAGGTCCTGGCTGGGGGGGCCAGGCCCCGGGAGCTCCCCAGCACCCAGGAGCTGCTGATCTTCCTGCAGGAGCTGCGGGAGGAGGGCCACCAGGCCACAGTGCTGCGCAGTAAGGATGTGTATGGCTACCGCTCGGTGCTCAGCTGCCCCCTCACCCAGGACAAACTACGGGCTCTGGAGAAGAGCCAGAGACCCACCGCCAAGCGGAGGGGCCGGAAGCCCCCGGCCCGGAAGAGGGAGGTGCATCCCTCATGGAGGACTGTCCAGAGGAGCAGCCCCAGGATTCAAGGCACCTGCCCTCCAGAAGCCCCCCTCTGCCCCCCCTCGACCATGAGCAGGACGGCCGGCAAGGCGGAGCCCGGTTCCCCTCAGCCCTGCCTCAGACTGACCAGCCTCCAGGGCCTGCCCGGCGCCCCCACTGCCAGGCTCCAGATCCACACCAGCTGGGAGCCATCGTCGGGACCCCACTTGCAGCAGCACCTCCCAACCCCCCCAGCACTCTCGGGGATCCCGCTCCACCCTTCCCAGACCAACGGTGAGGCCCCCACCTCTGCTGCAGTGGCCCTACTGAGACACCAGAGCCTCTCCTGCCCTGTCCGCCACGATGGGGCCCTGATTGGAGACTCGGCTCCGGTCCTATGCGGCCCCCACGCTGAGCTCGGCAGCCATGGAGTCCACGGGGCCCACCCGCAGGGCAGCAGCAGCCGAAGGGGCCTGGCCAGTCTGAGGAAGAAGGTGATCAAGGTAGACCACTCCCGGTCGGTGGCGGATGCCAGGAGGAAAGCCCAGAAGATCCTGCAGCTGGACCTGTCTCCCGTCATCCACATCCAGCCCATGCTGATTAAGAACTGCTGGCACCTCCAGTGACCCCAGAACACACTTCCCCTGTTTCCCGCCTCAGGGCCTCTGGCTCTGGTCTCCCTGGGTATATCCTGGGCTCCTCCTGGGTTCTCCATGGTTTGTCCATGGGTTCCTCCTGGGTTCTCCATGGGTTCTCCCTAGTCTCCCAGTCTCTGGTCCCACGCTGGTTGACCCATGCTGCTATACTCCTCATGGCTGCCCGGGGCATGGTTCCTACTGATCATGTGACCTCCTGGCTGGCCATGTGACCTCCTAGCTGGTCATGTGATGTCCTAGCCTCTGCTGGGTAGGTCAACGGCAGTGTCTCCACGGCACCTCTCCATGACCATTCCAGATAATCCAAACACTTTCTAGTTGGTAGTTTTTTAAACAGAAGATTAAGTTAATTTTAATAAGTTTTGAGGTCTTCGGGTTGTTCTCCACGCCAGGAAGACTTACCTGGAACTTCCTGTTTGTTCTGTGTATTTCATACTTATTTGAAATAAAAGTTAAATAAAACACAATGGAAATGTGTTTGGATCATGTTTTTACAAAACGCCTTTGAGTGGTGTTCCTGTGGACGTCGGAGGTTCACGAGGGAACGACGACAACCACGTTGAAGCTCCTCGTAGTGTGGTGCATGGTCACTGGCGCTCGGTTGCAGCAGTTGCTATGACAACGACCCTTGGCCTGAGAAAAGGTTAATATTGAGACCAGTCTGAGTTTAACAACACATTGACGCAGGAATTAAAGTATTACAAACACCCTAGAATTAACCAGTAGGAATACTAAACCATAGAACTGACCAGTAGAGTATGAAGTAGAACACTAAACCCTAGAACTGACCAGTAGAGTATGAAGTAGAACACTAAACTCTAGAACTGACCAGTAGAGTATGAAGTAGAACACTAAACTCTAGAACTGACCAGTAGGATATAGAAGTAGAATACTCAACCCTAGCGCTGACTGGTCTACAGGTGTGTTTTTCCAGCACAGAGTGTATTAATTCAACCCCCAACGTCTTCACTAGTCTCACTGGATTCTACTAACTTGGCACTGAGTACCAGATGAAAGCAGATCATTAAGCTCACTTCTTTTTGTAATAGCTCATAATCAACATTTTTCATAAAACTAAGTAATTGAATGTATTTTTTTGTGTGTAGTTAAAGGGATAATATAAATTCTGCCACTGGGCATCTCCAAATAAAGGGGGTAGTTTGAGGACCTTGTGAAGTAGGATGTGGTACCTATTATACCTTTAAGTCCTACAATTCTCTTTGTGTACCTTGAGAAGTCTTACATAAACATTTACATTTAGGGCATTTGACAGATGCTTTTATCCAAAGCGACTTACAAAGAGTACATTTGTCATAAGAAGGTGGAACATTTAATTGCTGCTAATACATTAAGAAAGTCACCAGAACAAGTTTCAAGCATTTCAATTGCTAGATTTACCATTGCTAGTATACAACATCTTTGACTAACTGCCAAGTTACAATGAGCGATCAAAGTGCCAAATTACAAAGCGATTAAAGTGCCAAGACATACAACAAATAAGAGCATGACGGTAGGGTTATGCAGGGTTCAGATGAACTCTGAACAAGTTGGTCTTGAGTCTCTTCCGGAAGATGGGGAGTGACTCTGCAGTCCTGACATTAGGCGAGTTTCAGATCGTTTGCATTTGCGCATTTGTTGCAACGAGACTTGAGAAGATCCGGCGGAACTCGTCATAATCACGTCAAGTTCCCGTCTGGTCAAGGCGGACACAGGTGAACTTCTCGTCAACAACTTCCGTTCTTCGTAGCAGACGAGTTGAGGCATTGGATCTCCCCTTACTGATGCAGGCTGAGGAGCAAATGCGATGAATTTTCTGCATGCACAATGGCTTGGCTATGTGGAGAAATGTGTAAATAAAATAAATAAAATAAAAAATGCATGATGAGTGATGAAGTGAAAGTTCACAAAATCGTCTCTTTTTAATCTCTTTTTAATATGCAGTTTGGGAGAGGGCACCAGACACGCCTCTCTGAAAGGTGTAACGTCACTTCTGACGTGGATAATTTCATTTCGGTATTCCAACCAACCAGGGCAAAGTTGAGAGGATGTTGAGGGGAGTGTCTTATGTCCGCACTTGCTCGAGAGAACATGGCCAGAAAAGCAGGCGGAAGTTGTTTTCCTGAAAACACGCGAGTTTTGAAGCCAGGTGAATCGTCGCATCGGAAGTTCATCAGAGGTATTTTTGACGTTTTCATCCCAGAATGCATTCTGAAGCATGGCAAACGAAGCCGCATGCCTCATCTGAAACTCGCCTATTGGTAGGGAGCTCGTTCCACCACTGTGGTGCAAAAACGGAGAAGAGTTGCGATTTTGCCGACCTTTTCCTCCTTTTAGTAATGGAGGTACCAGTCGACCAGCTGAGGTAGTTGAGCGGAGTGCTCGAGCAGGGGCGTGATGATTCACTAATGTTTGGAGGTAGGTAGGGGCAGTTCCATTGACGGCTTTGTAGGCCAGTAGCATCGTCTTGAATTTGATGCGAGCCACTACAGGAAGCCAGTGGAGGTCTTGGAAGAGGGGGGTCACGTGGGAGAATTTGTTTCAGTTGAACACAAGGCATGCTGCAGCGTTCTGGATCCGCTGCAACGGTTGAATCGCGGTTGCAGGGAGTCCAGCTAAGAGTGAGTTGCAGTAGTCAAGGCGGGAGATGACAAGTGCTTGGATCAGGAGCTGTGTTGCTTCCCTTGTGAGGAAAGGCCGGATCCTGCAGATGTTGTAGAAAGCAAATCTACAGGAGCGGGTCACTGCAGTGATGTTTGCAGTGCAGGACAATTGGTTGTCAACTATCACGCCCAGGTTCCTTGCGGTCGGTGAGGCAGATACTGTGATGCCCTCGACCAAGACCAGCAGGTCCCTCTGAGGGCAGTCTGTCGACTCATTGATCTTGAGTTGATGCACAGCCTTGAAGTGGTATCCTCAGATGAGCCTACGGCTGCAGTGTTGTGAATGTTATGAACTCGTGAATGTTATGAGCTGGGTGTCGTCACACTGTTGATATCTCTGGGAAAAATGGCCGCTTATCCTCAAAGGTGTGGCGAAAGGAAACAGAAATCTCCAAGATTTACACCTTAAAATAAATTTATTATGATTCTTGGTAGAGGTAAGAACTTCAGACTATGGCAACAGATGAACACATGGAAGTGGCCATCAACTTAAATAGACAAGCACAGACAACACAGTAGACAATGGACACCATCACTAACCATAACCCTAACCCAAGACAATCAACCCTAATCCGAACACTAACCCTAGACAATGAACCCTAAACCTAACACTAACCCTAGACAATCAACCCTAATCCTAACACTAACCCTAGACAATCAACCGTAACCTAACACTAACCCTAGACAATGAACCCAAACAAGAACACTAACTCTAGCCAATGAACCCTAATCCTAACACTAACCCCCTAGACAATGAACTCTAATCCTAACACTAACCCCCTAGACAATGAACTCTAATCCTAACACTAATCCTAGACAATGAACCTGAACCTTAACACTAACCCTAGACAATGAACCCTAATACGAACCCTAACACTAACCATATCCTTAACCACAACCCTAATCCTAATCCTAACCCTAACCCTACACAATGAACCTGAAGCCTAACACTAACCCTAGCATGGTAAGGCTAAACTTTACAGCATGTGAGGCTGTAAAGTTTCCTTACATGCTAAGTAGCCTAACAAGCCATGAGGCATAACATGCTAAGTAACCTAATAGCTTAATAGGCTAACATGTTCAGTAGCCACATACTAAGTAGCCAAATACGTCTTTAGGTCTGTCTGTAGAAGTCTGTGGGTCTGAGATCATTGAGACAGACTAAAAGAACACACTCTTTTATTGATAGATAGATCTTTACATTCAAAGAACTTTGATCTAAAATACTTTGAGGAAACGTATCTGTTATCTTTGCATTCTGGGTTAAAACCATGATGAGAACAAGCTACCAATATCACTATCGATGTATAATACCATGTAACCCTATTCAGAGTAACCACTTCTTCTTGCAACCCTGCATTATTGTATTGTTAGCCTTTCCTCTGAATGTGAAACCAGATGCTATTTCCGCTCGGATGGAACCAAAACGTCTGTTTTCTTCTGGTTCTACTGCATCCCCTCCCCAATAGAGGACGGATCTACAAGGTCAGGAGCCGCTGAGTCCTGGAAGAGAAACACACCATGTAGTTACCACATCTAACCCATTACTAACGACATGCAGTTGATCAGACTCTGTAAGGAATCTGGGAGTCATCTTTGATCAGCATATGTCCTTCAGCTCATATATGAAGCAAATTTTGAGGACTGCCTTCTTTCACTGACGTATCATTGCAAAATTCCGGCACATCCTGTCTCAAAAGGATGCTGAAAGATTAGTCCATGTGTTTGTTACATCTCGGCTGGACTACTACAACTCCCTATTATGAGGCTATTCCAATAAGTCTCTAAAGACTTAACAGCTGATCCAGAATGCTGCTGCTCGTGTTCTGACAGGAACCACGAAATGAGATCACATTACTTCAACATTAGCTGCTCCACACTGGTTCCCCGTAAAACACAGAATATAATCTGAAATCCTTCTCCTAACCTACAAAGCTCTTAATGGTCAGACACCATCATATCTTATAATACCGTACTATCCACTAGACCACTGCACTCCTTGACTGAAGGGACTTGTGGTTCCTAGAATATCTAAAGGTAAATTAGGAGCAAGAGCCTTCAGCTATCAAGGTCCTCTCATGTGGAACCGGACCCCAGTTTGGGTTCGGGAGGCAGACACCCTGTCTACATTCAAGAGTAAACTTAAAGCCTTCCTCCTCGATAAGGCTTATTGTTAAGGCTATTCAGGTTCACACTTAACCACTACTATGTCACTAACTCACACTTTGTCCCCAGAGTCTTGTGCTCTCTCGCCCATGCAGGTGCCTCTGGGACCATCTGATGCCTCCATTTCCATTTATTTTCATTTCCTATAGAATCTGTTCTTTTTACTTGTAATATCATTATTGTTATTGTTATCATTACTAATGTTATTATTGTTTCTATTTATCATTGTTATTATCATACACTATTCATATTTACCATCACTATTTCTGCTGCTATCGCTATTGATGTTTTCACTGCCGCTACCATTGCGGCTTGTTACATATATATATATATATAAAACTGAACTGAAAATTGAGTAGTTAAGATGCGTAACACTTAAGGTTAAGGTTAGGCCCACGTTATAACATAGTGATTAGAGGCCCATGTTACAACAGTGATTAGAGGCCCATGTAACAACATGATGATAGAGGCCCATGTATCAACATGATGATAGAGGCTCATGTTACAATATAGTGAATAGAGGCCCATGTAACAACATGATGATAGAGGCCCATGTTACAACATAGTAATTAGAGGCCCATGTAACAACATGGTGATAGAGGCCCATGTTACAACAGAGTAATTAGAGGCCCATGTTACAACATAGTGATTAGAGGCCCATGTTACAACATAGTAATTAGAGGCCCATGTTACAACATAGTGATTAGAGGCCCATGTTACAACATAGTAATTAGAGGCCCATGTTAACAACATGGTGATAGATGCCCATGTAACAACAGCATAGAGGCCCAGGGTGACAATGTGTCTGTTTGTGTGTAGTAATAGTGACAGTGTGTGTTTATGTGTACTGACAGTGTTTTCGCAGTACAGAGGGTTTTCCATGGACATCATGGATGCTGGGATGGCGTCAGTCTCATTCTGAAACACAAATACAACACATGTCCTTTGGTGTGGCTTTGATATGGATAAGTATGATTTATATGACGTTTGTATTTTTTGGACAAATGATTGATTTAGTTAGTAGCCGTGTAATAAGCGGGATAATCACGATGATCTGTTGGGGTTTATTTCCTGATAATGACATTTATACATTATCCCATATAATACCATCATATATATGTATAGAAGAAGAAAAAGAAGAAGAAGAAGAAGAATTACTCTTTTGATCCTGTGAGGGAAATTTTGGTCTCTGTATTTAACCCAATCGTGAATTAGTGAAACACAGTGATGGTGAGGCACACAGTGAGGTGAAGCACACACTTAAACCCGATGCAGTGAGCTGCCTGCAACAGCGGCGCTCGGGGAGCAGTGAGGGGTTAGGTGCCTTGCTCACTTCAGTCGTTCGTACTGGTCGGGCTTAGAACCGGCAACCCTCCGGTTTCAAGTCCGAAGCCCTAACCAGTAGGCCGCGGCTGCCCCTAAATCGAGTGTGTGTGGGGGGGAACTTACTTTGAAGTAGTGGAAGTTGAAGGGGTTTTTCTGACGTCTCCACAGGAAGTAGCCCCCACCTCCCGCCGCCAGCCCACACAACAGAAGAACTACAAAGATGGCGGACATACTGCTGGAGGCGGTGGGGCTTGTAGAGCTAGAGGTCTTTACCTGTCACACACAGGAGTTCACATGGTTGATAGGTAACCCTGGGTTACAACATCACGTTGTTGTTGCTTAGAAACTGACTTCTTGACCACATGCAGGGTGCTGTAAAGACCTACTGGTTATACTGGGAGAGAGATACCTACTGGTTATACTAAGAGAACTACTGGTTTACTGGGAGACCTGCTGGTTATACTGGGAGACCTACTGGTTATACTGGGAGAACTACCGGTTTACTGGGAGACCTGCTGGTTATACTGGGAGACCTACTGGTTATACTGGGAGAACTACCGGTTTACTGGGAGACCTGCTGGTTATACTGGGAGACCTACTGGTTATACTGGGAGAACTACCGGTTTACTGGGAGACCTGCTGGTTATACTGGGAGACCTACTGGTTATACTGGGAGAACTACCGGTTATACTGGGAGACCTACTGGTTATACTGGGAGAACTACCGGTTATACTGGGAGACCTACTGGTTATACAGGGAGAACTACCGGTTTACTGGGAGACCTACTGGTTATACAGGGAGAACTACCGGTTTACTGGGAGACCTACTGGTTATACTGGGAGAGCATGACCTACTGGTTATACTGGGAGAACTACCGGTTTACTGGGAGACCTACTGGTTATACTGGGAGACCTACTGGTTATACTGGGAGAGCTACTGGTTATACTGGGAGAGCATGACATACTGGTTATACTGGGAGACCTACTGGTTATACTGGGAGACCTACAGGTTATACTGGGAGAACTACTGGTTTACTTGGAGACCTGGTTATACTGGGAGACCTACTGGTTATACTGGGAGAGCATGACATACTGGATATACTGGTAGACCTACTGGTTATACTGGGAGAGCATGACATACTGGTTATACTGGGAGAACTACTGGTTATACTGGTAGAGCATGACATACTGGTTATACTGGGAGACCTACTGGTTATATTCCGTGTAGAGCATGACATACTGGTTATACTGGGAAACCTACTGGTTATACTGGGAGAACTACTGGTTATACTGGGAGACCTACTGGTTTACTGGGAGAGAGACCTACCTGTGGGGCTGGGGCATGGAGAGGAGCTTGGATCACGTGGATGATCCCGTTTGTGGCAGGAACATCCCAGTCCAACAGCAGCTGCTGGTTCACCAGTTTATTAGTCTGTCAAGATAACCAATAACCTCATCAGTAACCTGGTCTATAACCGCACCAATAATATGGTTAATAACATGGTCAATAACCTGGTCAACTAGCTGATCAAATACCTGGTCATTTACTTGATCAATTACGTGATCAAATACCTGAACAATAATGTGAGTGAGTGAGTGTGTCTATGTGTGTCTCACCGGGTTGGTGCCGTGGGTAACGATCAGGTTGGCTCCCAGCCAGGTGCGGACTGTTTCCTGGTGGCGGAGGTCCTGGTAGAGACGCCTGCTGTGATTGGCTGACACATGATACTCTATATCTCTGCCTGACAGAGTCTACAGACACACACACACACACACACACACATACACACGCTAGTTATACTTGTAGTTGTACTGGTAGTTATACTGGTAGCACCATCAGTAGTTCTACTGGTAGTACTGGTACCTGATTGGCCAGGAAGCCGTCATTGTGAGGAACAAAGAGCATGACGTCAGATCCTCCACTAGACAGGAAGTCCAGAAGCTCTCTACCTTTCACTGATGACCCACTGTAACCCAGGATGAACTACAGACAGGCAGGTAGGTCAGTAAACAGACAGACAGATAAGTAGGTAGATAGCCAGACTGACGGACAGGTTAGATAGACGGACAAACAGGTCGGTGTTAGCCTTAAGACTTAACTCAACCACCATCTCTAACCCACACGCTAAACTGAACTATATTTTAGTCTCCTGAATCAGATCTACAGGACACAAGGTGTAACTACACGCCTTTCAGTTTCTGGTTTCTGGCCTAGGCTCTGTGCCTTCTCCCCCCAGAAGTTCTGCTGTAGCATAGTAGGACTTCTGGATACCAGAGTACCTCTAACCTGATACCTAAACTAACCAGTTCTAAACTAAACCATCTCTTACCTAATACCTTAACTAAACCATCTATAACCTTGTATCTGAACCTAACTATCGGTAACCTAGCATTTGAAGATAACCATCTCTAACCTCATACCTAACCTAACTATATCTGACCTAATACCTAAACTAAACCATCTCTTAATACCTTAACTAAACCATCTATAACCTTGTATCTGAACCTAACTATCGGTAACCTAGCATTTGAAGATAACCATCTCTAACCTAGTACCTGGAGCTAAGTATCTGTAACCTAGCACCTGAAGCTAACTATCTCTAACCTAGCATCTGGAGCTAGCCTGACTGTAGTGTTGGCATTAGTGGAGGTCTCCTACCTTGTAGAAGAGGCTGTAGTTGGTGTTTGTTGCCAGGACACTGATAACAACACCGTTACAGAATCCTCCATCACCCACATAACCACTGTTACACACACAAGACACATCTACACACACAAATGAAATTACATTGACAGTTAAAGTTGTAACTCTGTCATACAGCTACACAGGTAGTACTTGTGTCTTTCATAGGCCCTGTTTACTAAAGCAAATTGCATTCTTGAAACAAAGAGCAAAAAGAGATGTTCTACTATTCTATCATTTTGGAAGTACCTACTGGCAGTACAGGCCATGGTAGCTCTCCTATGTCAATGGAAATGGAGTGGTGGGCATTTAATTGGTTGCAATCTGCAAACTCACCCCTAGGTGCTACTAAATCCTACACACCACCCCTTTAAAGGCAGTCTCAAAGGGCTTAGCAGGTCACATTATATGACATTAGCGGTAATGATCAGAGGATTCAGAGGAGCTTTTGTAAACAGGGCCATAGATTAATGTAGATGGGGTAGATGTCTGTCTGTCTGTCTGTCTGCATGCATCAATACCTGTCTGTTTTTCTGTCCGTATCAGTACATGTCTGCCTGAAGCAATACCTGTTTGCCTGTAGCAGTAGGCGTCGTACTTGCTGGAGGGTGAGACAGGCTCCTTGTACAGCACCACTCCAACATGGTTTTCTCCACAGCGGGGGGAGGGCTGGGTGATAGGGTAGCCCACCTGGCCCCCCTGCAGCCACCCTGCTATACACAGGTGCATCCCCAGCTACACACACACACACATACCTAAATTGATATATATATATATATATATATATATATATATCTCTTAAGATTCATCTCTCAAGACTAACATCACAAAGATATTGTCTTAAGGTTACAGAGGCGGCTGGCCCATAGAGGGCGATAGGGCACCGCCCCCCCTTGACCCACAATAAATAAATATGTGTGTGTGTGTGTGTGTGTGTACCTGCTGTGCATCTGATAGCTGTTTGAAGCTAGCTAGCGTAGCTCCCTGCTGACTGCAGGCAGTCTGAGCCTCCGTCAGGTTCATCTGGTACCTGACCCACTGGGGGGAGGGGAGGTAGAACACCCCTGCTGTACGGGCTGAACACACACACGCACGCACGCATGCACATACACACACACACGCACGCACGCACGCACGCACATATACACACACACACACGCACGCACGCACACACATATACACACACACGCACGCACGCACACACACACAAAATGTCATTATAGTATTTTAAATAGTATTTTATGTAATATTTGATATGTTTTTTACTTATTTATTTATATACTGTTACTGATTTACATAGTTTGTATTGTAGTATTTTATATCGTTTGTATTATCCTATTGTGTATAGATGGTCGATATGGAACAACATCTTCTCTAGATCTCAATGGAAACATCCATCGCAGTATCACTAGTTACCTAGCAACCTCCCAGACTCGAGCCAAAATGTCTGTCTGACTCTTCCCTGACGACTTCAATGATTTTAATTCAATAAACATGTTCAAAACACTTACGTTAACTAAGCTGCTATGTACCCTAACATGTTAGACACAATCAAATGTTCAGTGCACTAGGTTTTCACTTCACTAAGATGTCTTCACGTTACTATTTATTTAGCTTGGCGGCCATCTTGAACTTTAAGCAATGTTGACGGTAGCTTGTTGACAGTTGCTTAGCAACAGTAACTTATACTGAGAAGCGCAGCCTGCCAAATAGTTTTGACCATGGCTACCCATGCTGCCGCTGGCCCACTGCTGTGTGCCCACATGTTGCTCGTGTTCACCACAAAATGGCTGTTTCCCACAAAACCCTGAGCTAAAATCAGGAGAGATTCCAGACCTAGACTACAAACTAACAGCTAGAAACAGTATATAGCCAGCGTCATTGCACAGTGTAAATGACCAACAAGTGAATAAGGCTGTGAATGGATGGATGATGGATTCCCCCAATTATTCGCATACCTCCCAAGGCCCATGCAAAATCTGCTGCTAATTATTTTTAAAGTGACACAAAAACTGAAATCCATCTCACCTGATGCCCCAAACATTACATTTGGAGATAGTCATTGTAATGTGAAGAAATCGTTTGACATGTATTGCCGCCATTTATGTACACCACAACGAAACTAGACCTGTTATGGCTCCATCAAGGTGTCATTAAGTCTGATAAGGGACTCTCACTGGGATCCTTGGACCATAGCCAGCCAGCGTGTATGCCCATATACGGGGCGGTGTGGAGAGGGAGAAGGGGTTCAAAGGAGGTGAAGATGTTGACTGCTTGAGTGCCTGCCTGAGTACTGGGTGCTGGACCATGGACCGGACACTCGCCTGATGATCATGTCTGGCCTTCCTACTGTTTGGGCAGATTTCTATCAGACGTGGCACAATCGGGCGTCAACCATTTATCTAATAAGAGGTGGGTTTAATAGGATGACTCTACAGAGGCGTGCCCTATGGGAGAGTGGTTGAGGCTTTTTCAAAACCACCTAAGATGGCTTCCGCTAATTTGTCACACGTTTCATTGCTCTGATTGGTTGTAGGCCTATCCAATTGGGTATAGAGGAATTACAGTCTGCGCTTGTTGATAACAGCCCTTTGGAATGGAGAATGAAGGGAGGGGTTCCAGACTAATATGATCTGTGTATTGGTCTGGCGATGTCAGGCTACAGAATTCTAAGAATCTACTGACAATATCACCTATCTGCTTTTGTATAGATTGTCTGATCTCTACCAGAGATGTAAACAGCTTCCTCATAACAAACTGTGGGTTTCGAAAGTAGTGAAGGGTGCTTTTAGTGAAAGGAAAATTGCTTCTAATGATGTTAATTTTAATGCAGAGATGGTAGAAAAAAGGAGGAGAGGTAAAGCTGAGGAATAAGGAAAATATTAAGGCAGAGCTCAGCAGGAACAACCTAAGGAGTGTGCAGTGGTATGCAGTATGAAAACTATGACAGGGTCCCATGATAACAGACGCAGGGAGCCCAGACCCTTGGCTTTAATAAAGATAGCAGCAGGCTGATGAGTTCCAATGTAATTCATTATTTACTCTAAATATGCCCAATTCCTTTTGTCCCAAACAAGTGTTGCAATGTTGGTCTAATGCTGACGCATATGTTGTTTATTGTGTTATTACGGTTGGCTGCTCTCTTATATGTTCTTACTGTGGGCTTCAGGTGTCGTGTTTTTGATGTGGTCAAACCAAATTTACACTACCTGGACAAGATTTGAACTTGAACTGAATGTATAGATGGACAAGAGCAGGATGTGTAACCACGATAAGGATGGATGAGAGCAGGATGTGTTACCATGGTAATGATGGATGAGGGCAGGATGTGTTACCATGGTAATGATAAACGAGAGCAGGAATTGTTACCATGGTAATGATGGATGAGAGCAGGATGTGTTACCATAGTAATGATGGATGAGAGCAGGATGTGTTACCATGGTAATGATGGATGAGGGCAGGATGTGTTACCATGGTAATGATAAACGAGAGCAGGAATTGTTACCATGGTAATGATGGATGAGAGCAGGATGTGTTACCATAGTAATGATGGATGAGGGCAGGATGTGTTACCATGGTAATGAGGATGAGGGCAGGATGTGTTACCATGGTAATGATACACGAGAGCAGGAAGTGTTACCATGGTAATGATGAATGGGAGCAGGATATGTTAGCATGGTAATGATGGATGAGAGCAGGATGTGTTACAGGCACGTAGCCACATGAGGGCCAATGTGGGCCAGTGTCACTATGATTGGCAGCTGGCCCACCCTATCAGAAGTGCCTGGCATTTACTTGAAATTCAAGGAATGAAAAAAATAGTCCATAATAATGTCATACAAAATTGTGTGAGATCAATTTAGTTTCAATAAAGTATAATCATTTTCAAATATTTAAAATAATGCTCTTTTTGTTCATTTTTAATATTCTGCGCTTCATTTTGATAGGGTAAAGCTATATAGGCGGCTGCAGCGTGCGTCTGTTAAGGCCTAGTTATGCTTCGTTTATGCTTCCGCGTCGACGCGACGCGTTGGGACGGCGGACCCACGGCGGACCCTTTGCGGACCCTTTACGTCCTCGACGTGCACCTCCCCAAATCCTAGACGCGCGTCGAGGCGACGCCATCCCAACGCATATATATATATAATATATATATATATATGTCCGTATGTAAAAAAGTTCACAGAAATGAAGGCTAAAGTTTTATATATAGGCCTATATATGCCTTCATTTAATTTCTGTAAACTTTTTTTAACTCGCTAGTAACGCTAGTAAAATCCGTATGTAATGGCCAGAATGGTCTGGTCCCTCTACCGGTGTGGCAATGAATTGCATTTTGAGACGTAAATCCAACGCAATCCCTCCGTTGAAGTATCACGGGCTCATGGCGGTGTCTGAGCAACGGCGTGGCCATTGCGTGATGACGACGCGATCCCTACGCAGAAGTATAAACCAGGCTTTAGGTGTCAACAATCGCTGGAGGCTCACAATTCTCACAATCAATCACACTCAGCACGCACGCACCGAATTGAAAATCCCTGAACTGTTTGTTGAACTCAATAGCCTTCTTTTTTAGAAGTTCTCTTATGTTTTGTAATTTTGATTAGTAGGCTACCTTCAGAATCAATGTATAGTTTTTTTTTTTTTTTGTAACATACAAAGCGCTCACAATCGCCTACAACCTAATGATGGATGAGAGCAGGATGTGTTGCCATAGTAATGATGGATGAGGGCAGGATGTGTTACCATGGTAATGATAAACGAGAGCAGGAAGTGATACCATGGTAATGATAAACGAGAGCAGGAAGTGTTACCATGGTAATGCAGGTCCTTGCAGGAGGCTTGGGCGTGGCAGCCTCCGTTGTCTTCCAGGCAGCGATCCGCTGGTGGCACCACCCTCTCCAAACACTGGACACCATTACCCACGTACCCCGGCTGACACTCACACTGACGCTGGCTCTGGAGACCAGACACAGGCTCATTAGCCATGTACCCCAGCTTACTCACACTGGCTCTGGAGACCAGACACAGGCTCATTAGCCATGTACCCCAGCTTACTCACACTGGCTCTGGAGACTAGACACAGGCTCATTAGCCATGTACCCCAGCTTACTCACACTGGCTCTGGAGACCAGACACAGGCTCAGACAGACAGACAAACAGACAAACAGACAAACAGACAGACACACAGACGGGCAGGTGAAGAGAAATGTAGGCAGGCAGACAGACAGACTGACCGGTCCAGTAAACTTGCAGGTGGCAAAGTCACTGCATCCCCCGTTCAGCTCCTCCATACACCTGGTTTACACACACAGGTAACGTGTTCATACGTATCTAAATATGGACGTAAATATGTCAATACGTCATATTCACTGTAGCTGTATGGCCTTCTAGTTGGCACCTACTAACCTGCTCGCACCTGCTAACGAGCTAGCCATACAGCTACAGTAAATATGAGGTGCTGAGAGGACTTCACCTGTTGATGGGCTCACAGGAGTATCCATCTCCACGGTAACCGGAGTGACAGGAGCAGTTGGTCTGCCAACTGGTTTGGTTACAGTTGGCATTCAGGTGACAGCCACCATTATACTCTGAACACAGATCTGGAACTACATGGAAAATCACTCATTTAATATCTACTATTTTACACAATAATCACTACTGTACACAATAATCGAGAATCACTACAGTTAAACAATCACAACTGTTAGAAATTAGTCACTGACAGTAATATCACACCAAAAGACCCAGCGGTGTGAGGCTGGGCCTGGTGTGAGGCTGGTGTGAAGATTGCGTGGGCCTAAGTGCGAGGCTGGGCCTGGTACAACCCACCTGGTATTGGGCTGCAGTAGGTCCCATTCCCCTCAAAGCGATTTCTACACTGACAGCCGCTCCCAGGAACACACTCTGCCTCCTCATGGCAGTTCTCGCACTCCACTGGTAGCTGGTCTGGAGGAGCACACCGGGGTTACACCACACTATACACTACAGATCTCCTTTATGAAGATAACACTACACACATTATACACACTACACCCATCGATTTCAGCCCCATGATAGAAAATGTCAAAATAAAAGACATACTGATTGAATGATTGATTACGTGATTGGCTTATTGAGTGGTTGATCACCTAGCTTCTTCTGATTGATTCAGTAATTGATCACCTAGTTTCTTTTGATGAGTTGATTGATTAATTCATTGATCAACTAGTTTCTTCTGATTAGGTGGTTGATTAATTCATTGATCACCTAGTTTCTTCTGGCAGTATTTCCCGTACCAGCCTGTCTCACAGTAACAGTCTCCAGAGCCCTCCAGTCCATCGTCACATCTGCCATGGATACACTCACACTCTGACACACACACACACACACATTATATTATCAATATATACATTTACATTATATATGTATCTACCCACCATATGGGCACACATGGGCAGCCACCTTGGTATTACCTGTGCAGTTGTTGCCATGGTGATCGGGTTTACACAGCTCACAGGCACTTCCTCTGAATCCCTTGTTGCAGGTGCACGTGCCCTGACCGTTCCTGCCATCCCAGCAGGTACCATGGTTACCACAGGGGGCGGCCAGCCCGCCTGGACACACTGCAACACAGGAGGTGCATCACATACCAGTACTAATGAAGTACCAGTATTACAGTACAAAGTACCAGTTCTACATGATGAAGTACTCATACTACAGGAACTAGAACTGAATGAATATGTCTAGGATCAGTGTAGTATCAGTCCTATGAAGACACCTTGGCAGTCAGCTCCGTAGTGCCCTGGGCAGCACTGGGCTTTCCACACCAACTGCTGGCAGACCCTTTGGCAGAGATGGCGTGGTTGATGTCTGCTAAATGGGTATCGAAGTTCTGAGCACTCCTCCACCTTGCCCTCAAGGAGGAGACCAAACAGACGGTTATGCCAGACAGACAGGGAGACAGGCGGACACACAGACAGGCAGTTACAGACAGACACAGACATGACAAACACATACTGTGTCCACTGAGTTGAAGGGGCAGCGTAGGGTGCCGAAGCAGAATCCACAGCGGCCCTGAATAAAGTCAGAAACAACAATAATCTGATTAGACAGTTTAGATAGTAATCTAATTAGACAATAAACTGATTAGACTGTAATCGGAATAGAGAGTAGTCTGATTAGACAGTAATCTGATTAGACACTAATATGATTAGATAGTAATCTGATTAGACAGTAATCTGATTAGACACTAATATGATTAGATAGTAATCTGATTAGACACTAATATGATTAGACAGTAATCTGATTAGACAGTACTATGATTAGACAGTAATCTGATTAGACGCTAATATGATTAGATAGTAATCTGATTAGACAGTAATCTGATTAGACAGTACTATGATTAGACAGTAATCTGATTAGACACTAATATGATTAGATAGTAATCTAATTAGACAGTAATCTGATTAGACAGTACTATGATTAGACAGTATTCAGATTAGACAGTAATCTGATTAGATAGTAATCTGATTAGACAATAGTACTTTGATTGTCTTCTTCTCCAGTCCATCGCAGTGCGCTCCAAGTCCAGGTGGCTCCAGTAATTGGTCAATTCCGTAAGCCACGCCCTCTTTGAAGGTCATGAGCCGTTCAACCACCCTCGCACCATTAACCACCAAATCCCCCTGCACGCCAAAAACACAGTGCTTGTATTGTGTGTGTATGCGCGTTTATGTGTGTGTGTGTGTGTGTGTGTGTGTGTGTTCTCACCACCAGGTTCTTGTTGCAGGTGAATCGGAGCATGGAGCCATGCATGGACCGGAAGTCGGAGCCGGCCAATACCTACACACACACACACACACACAAACACACACGCACACACACACACACACACAAACACACACACACACACACACACACACACACACACAAACAAATATACACACACATGCAGACACACACACACACAAGACAGGAGGAGGAGGAGGGGTCGATGAGGAGGAGGTGGAAGGATAACTAGACGAGGAGGAGTCGGGCGTTAGGGGCCAAGCGCCATCTCTGATTGGTCTAAAAGCTACACAAATAAATCAACAAAATATCAATATCAATATCAATATTTTGATCATAATAGGCCTATATAAAATATCTATATATAAAAGCACATAGATGTTTGTAAAAATAGAATAAATAATCCTAGAATCAATGTATTCTGCGTAGCATGTGTCAGTTGATAATCAGAACCGTGTTGAGCAGGGCGGGCCGCGGGGCCTCTGCTCTCAGACCACCAGGTGGCGACGTGGGGACGCCGTACAGAGCAGCAGCCCGGGCTGGAGCCCAGCTCTGTGCACTGGGGGTGGAGTTATGAGCGCTGTGTGTTTGAGGTGCTGGTGGCTGAGGCAGCCCCGCGGTCCAGCCTTTACAGGGCACGCTGTGATCAACCAATCAGACAACAGGTAACCTCCCCATTCCTGGTGTAGCAGTCACTCAACATATTCAGTAATAATGTGATGTCATTGAGTTGAGGAGGAGAGGAAGAGAGGAGAGGAGAGAGAGAGGAGGAGCAAGAGAGAGGAGAGAGAGAAGGAGGAGGAGGAGAGGAGAGAGAGAAAGAGGAGGAGAGGAGGAGGCGAGTTAATGGATAAAAAGGTAGAAAATGTAAGATTTAAATAACTCACTTCATTATATTGCTGACGAAGCCACACACACACAGATTAGAATAATAGACAGGTACCATTGTGGAGTGGACCATGTGGGCCTCCAGGATGTCCTGAAGCTGCTGGTTGTGTTGTGAGGCGCTGAGCCAGCGCTGCCTGGCCTCAGGGAGGCGCTGCAGGGCCTCGTCTGTGGGCCACAGCATGATGAAGGGCTGGAGGCGATGCAGCTGGAGCATCGGCAGCAGCCCGGACTCCTGCACACAGCATCCATTATCCAGTTATTACAGTGTAACATACAGAGTTATACATCCATTATCCAGTTATTACAGTGTAACATACAGAATTATACATCCATTATCCAGTTATTACAGTGTAACATACAGAATTATACATCCATTATCCAGTTATTACAGTGTAACATACAGAGTTATACATCCATTATCCAGTTATTACAGTGTAACATACAGAATTATACATCCATTATCCAGTTATTACAGTGTAACATACAGAATTATACATCCATTATCCAGTTATTACAGTGTAACATACAGAATTATACATCATTATTCAGTTATTACAGTGTAACATACAGAATTATACATCCATTATTCAGTTATTACAGTGTAACATACAGAATTATACATCCATTATCCAGTTATTATAGTGCAACATACACAGCATCCATTATTACAATGTAATATACTATAAACAATCTGTAGAAGTAATGATGTAGTATTAATCATTATTAGTAGGAATGATTATCAATTATTAAGATATTGTAGATATTTTTTGTAGTAATTATATAGTATTTATGATTAGTAGTTAGCAGCTTGGGATTAATAAAGTATTTCTAATTCTATTTCTATTATTCTAAGTAATGATGTAGTATTAATGATTAGTAGTAGTAATGGGAATGACTAGTAGTAATCCCAGAGTATTACCTCCATCAGCTGGCCAAACCGGCTGTAGCCATAAACTTTTACTGCTGTTGTAAAATTCATCTGGAAAGTAAAAAACAATGAGTCTATGTGTGACCACACCAAACCAGACCAGACTAAACCAGTCCAGACCAGAACAGACCACACCAAACCAGACCGGACCAGACCAGGCCAGACCAAACCAGACCAGCCCAAACCAGACAGGACCACACCAAACCAAACCAGACCAGACCAGACCACACCAAACCAAACCAAACCAAACCAAACCAAACCAAACCAAACCAGACCAGACCAGACCACACCAAACCAAACTGTACCAGGCCAACGGGACCACCCCAAAACAAAACAAAGCCATACCAAACACACCCACATCCACACCAACCTACACTCCAACCCAACACATCCACACCAACCATCCTACACTCCACCCAACACATCCACACCAACCATCCTACACTCCACCCAACACATCCTCACCAACCATCCTACACTCCACCCAACACATCCACAACAACCTACACTCCACCCAAAACATCCACAACAACCTACACTCCACCCAACACATCCACACCAACGTACACCCCACCCAACACATCCACACCAACCATCCTACACTCCATCCAACACATCCACACCAAGCATTCTACACTCCACCCAACACATCCACACCAACCATCCTACACTGCACCCAACACATCCTCACCAACCATCCTACACTCCACCCAACACATCCTCACCAACAATCCTACACTCCACCCAACACATTCACAACAACATACACTCCACCCAACACATCCACAACAACCATCCTTTACTCTACCCAACACATCCTCACCAACCTACACTCCACCCAACACATCCACACCAACCATCCTACACTCCACCCAACACATCCTCACCAACCTACACTCCACCCAACACATCCACACCAACCATCCTACACTCCACCCAACACATCCTCACCAACCTACACTCCACCCAACACATCCACAACAACCATCCTACACTCCACCCAACACATCCTCACCAACCTACACTCCACCCAACACATCCACACCAACCATCCTACACCCCACCCAACACATCCACACCAACCATCCTACACTCCACCCAACACATCCACACCAACCATCCTACACTCCACCCAACACATCCACAACAACCATCCTACACTCCACCAAACACATCCCCACCAACCATCCTACACTCCACCCAACACATTCACAACAACATACACTCCACCCAACACATCCACAACAACCATCCTTTACTCTACCCAACACATCCTCACCAACCTACACTCCACCCAACACATCCACACCAACCATCCTACACTCCACCCAACACATCCTCACCAACCTACACTCCACCCAACACATCCACACCAACCATCCTACACTCCACCCAACACATCCTCACCAACCTACACTCCACCCAACACATCCTCACCAACCTACACTCCACCCAACACATCCACACCAACCATCCTACACCCCACCCAACACATCCACACCAACCATCCTATACTCCACCCAACACATCCACACCAACCATCCTACACCCCACCCAACACATCCACACCAACCATCCTACACTCCAGCCAACACATCCTCACCAACCATCCTACACTCCACCCAACACATCCACAACAACCTACACTCCACCCAACACATCCACACCAACCTACACCCCACCCAACACATCCACACCAACCATCCTACACTCCACCCAACACATCCACAACAACCATCCTACACTCCACCCAACACATCCTCACCAACCTACACTCCACCAAACACATCCACAACAACCATCCTTCACTCTATCCAACACATCCTCACCAACCTACACTCCACCCAACACATCCACACCAACCGTCCTACACTCCACCCAACACATCCTCACCAACCTACACTCCACCCAACACATCCACACCAACCATCCTACACCCCACCCAAAACATCCACACCAACCATCCTAAACTCCACCCAACACATCCACACCAACCATCCTACACTCCACCCAACACATCCATAACAACCATCCTACACTCCACCCAACACATCCTCACCAACCATCCTACATTCCACCCCACACATCCACAAAAACCTACACTCCACCCAACACATCCACACCAACCTACACCCCACCCAACCATCCTACACTCCACCCAACACATCCACACCAACCATCCTACACTCCACCAAACACATCCTCACCAACCTACACTCCACCCAACACATCCACAACAACCATCCTACACTCCACCTAACACATCCTCACCAACCTACACTCCACCCAACACATCCTCACCAACCCCCACTCAACCAAACCACACCACGCCAAACAGCCAAACCACTTGATTCAAAGCAACCAAAATACTCCAATGAAATCAACACAAAGCAGACAGGCAGAAAGGCAGACAGACAGACAGCTACATACATCTTTCCTCAGGGAGGGTTTGGTCCCTAGAGAATATGGAGTCAGGACTTTGTCCACATAATGAATAATGCCATCAGTAGTGACATTAGTTCCTGTAACCCTGGACCTGTTGTTGATGTACACATCACCCTACAGACAGGCAATAGACAGACCAACAGAGATAGAGACAGACAGACAAACAGAGATAAAGACAGACAGACACATACAGAGAGACAGACAGACAGACAGATAGACAGAAAGGATAATTCATATTTAATAATTTAAAATATTCAGGTTCAAACCAAGAGAACTGTTTTACTTGAATGTGTGTGTGTGTGTGTGTGTGTGTGTGTGTGTGTGTGTGTGTGTGTGTGTGTGTGTGTGTGTTTGTGTGTTACCTGTTGCAGAGTGAAATCAAGAGTGTATCCAGAGAGAGACATTGCCTGGTTGGTTGTTTTCAGGTCACTGAAACTGAGGACCTCACAGGAGACAATGTGGGTCTGAACCAGCTGTTTGACCAGACCCCGAGACGACCACTCTGACAGCTGGACAACAGTACTAGTTAGTTTGACACCTTCATAATAGTTATTAATACTAGTTAGTAATACATATTGTTGATGAGCAGTGGAAATTATCACCAATAACCAGGAGTAGTTAACCCAGTGACTAGAGTGTTTGTGTGCCAGGTGTTCATACGTACAGGGAAGTCTTTGACCGCTGTACTATCAGGGACAAACACTGTCATTGGACGCTTGGAGTTAAAATAGTCTGTCAACCCCTGCTAACAAAACAAAACAGGCTAAAAGACACAATATACTCTACTTGGGCCCCTGCGAGCCAGCTCAGTAAAACTTTGTTGTACTGGTCATATACTTGTATTAGTATAGTATACATAGTAGTATACATACTTAGTAGTATACAGTAGTAGTAAACATAGTATTGTACAATATACTCACATACATTATTCGACGGAAGAAGACGTTATTTGCGTTATATTGGAGCTCCTTATTGAGAAACAGACAGAAAGACAGACTATTGGAGATGTTTTGTACATGTATGTATTTAGACTAATCGGTCAGCTGGTCACATGACTCACCTGCAATGTGGTTCCCTGGCAGGCTCCATGGCGGATTGCTATTGGAGAACAGACACACACACCCTACACACACATATGTGCATTCACACACACATGCACACACACATGCACACACACATGCACACACACGCACATACACAGGCACACACATGCACACGCACCATAAATGCACGCACACATAAACAACGCGTGTGCATTAAACTAGATCAAATGAGATTAGATTAGACTAGATCAACTGAGATCAGAGTAGATTAGACTAGATCAAATGAAACAAAATTAAGATAGATAAGGTTAAAATAGACCAGATGAGACCAGATGAGTGGACTCACACTTCTGCAGTCCATGATACTGGAACATCTGCGCCCTGACCCAGAGTAGCCCCGCAAGCAGGAACACACCGTCTAAACACACGCACACACACACACACACACACCACACACACACACACACACACACACACACACACACACACACACACACACACACACACACACACACACACACACACACACACACACACACGCAGGCATTCACACATGCAGTTAGCCAAGAACAGCCAGGTATAATAGAATACAGCTATTAGAGAAAAGCAGACCGCAGCTATCAGAGAACAGCTGATGGAAGCCAGCAGAGAGCTTTAGGATGAGGAGGAACAGCTGATGGAAGCCAGCAGAGAGCGTTAGGATGAGGAGGAACAGCTGATAGAAGCCAGCAGAGAGCGTTAGGATGAGGAGGAACAGGAGGAACAGCTGATGGAAGCCAGCAGAGAGCGTTAGGATGAGGAGGAACAGGAGGAACAGCTGATAGAAGCCAGCAGAGAGCATCAGGATGAGGAGGAACAGGAGGAACAGCTGATAGAAGCCAGCAGAGAGCATCAGGATGAGGAGGAAGAGGAGGAACAGCTGATGGATGCCAGCAGAGAGCGTCAGGATGAGGAGGAACAGGAGGATCTGATGGAAGCCAGCAGAGAGCGTCAGGATGAGGAGGAACAGGAGGATCTGATGGAAGCCAGCAGAGAGCGTCAGGATGAGGAGGAACAGGAGAAACAGCTGATGGAAGCCAGCAGAGAGCGTCAGGATGAGGAGGAACAGCGGAGGCCTTACAGTATTCGGGCCAGTTCTCCTACATTCTGCATTCTGGTCACAGCCGCCATTGTTAAACAGACAGCCATCCACCTCTGAAGACAGAACACAGCATGACCAAGGAATGGATGTCTTAGTTAGCATTAGTCTTACTGTTTAGTGACTGTTAGGTGTGGGTTGTTAGTTAGTGTAGTTATGTAAGCTAGGATACGTTAGTGTTATTTATTGTAGTGAGTGTTGGGTTAGTTAGTGTAGATATTGTAGGTATACTTAGTTAGTGTAGTCAGTGTAAGACAGGGTTAGTTAGTGTAGATATTGTAGGTATGCTTAGTTAGTGTAGTCAGTGTAACATAGGGTTAGTTAGTGTAGATATTGTAGGTATGGGTAGTTAGTGTAGTAAGTGTAAGGTAGTGTTAGTTAGTGTAGGTATTGGGTAGTTAGTGTGGTTAGTGTAAGGTAGGGTTAGTTAGTGTAAGGTAGGTTTAGTTGGTATAAGGTAAGGTCAGTTAGTCTAAGGTAGGTTTAGTTGGTATAAGGTAAGGTCAGTTAGTGTAAGGTAGGTTTAGTTGGTATAAGGTAAGGTCAGTTAGTGTAAGGTAGGGTTAGTTGGTATAAGGTAGGGTTAGTTAGTGTAAGGTAGGGTTAGTTGGTATAAGGTAGGGTTAGTTAGTGTAAGGTAGGGTTAGTTGGTATAAGGTAGGGTTAGTTAGTGTAAGGTAGGGTTAGTTGGTATAAGGTAGGGTTAGTTAGTGTAAGGTAGGGTTAGTTGGTATAAGGTAGGGTTAGTTAGTGTAAGGTAGGGTTAGTTGGTATAAGGTAGGGTTAGTGACTCTGGTAGAGGTCTAACTACCTAGACAGACCACTCCATCCCCAGTGAAGGCCTCCTTACAGCTACAGGTCCGGTGGGTTGGGGACACCTGGGTGCAGGTGGCGGAGGGTGAACAGCCTCCGTTGTTCCATCCACACAGGTCCATCACTGCAGAGACAGCGGGCCGCTCAGCATGCTGCTGCGGGCCTCTGTTGGCTTCTACAGCTACTTGCACAACACTGTACCGCACCGCCGTTTAGTATGTGTTCCCGCTGGGTCCACAACGCTACCAGGGCGCACATTCTTTCTCAATGGCGGTACAATGGGTCCAGCAACAGTTCCAAAATCAAAAGCGCAACAAATCGATCAAAACATTGGTCAAATAAACAAACGCAAAAACAAGATAAGATAATGGGACACCCCATCTTGGTCAATCACTTACTTAATTTACATGCCAATAAAGCTCTTGCATTGATTTTCATTGAAAGACATTGTAGTGTTAGCTATGTGTAAGCTACTGTATGTGTTAGCAGCCATGTGTCAGTTATGTGTTTTGAGGTATGTGTTTACAATGTGTTAGCTATATGTAAACAGCTATGTGTTAGCTGCTACTTGTCAGCTATCATGTACTTGTTAGCTGTGTAATACATCTGGTAGCAGGGTGCTGACCTTCACAGGAAGTCCCGTTTCCTTTGTATCCTGCAGTACAGACACACACTGGACTGGAGCCCTGTGGGCCAGCAATACAGCTGGAAACAAGACCACACCACAAGAACCGCACCGTCAGAACCACAGCATCAGTACCAAGACCACAACAGATAGACAGATAGACACAGGCAGACAGACAGACAGACAGACAGATCTTACTTTGCGTTCTCATCACAGATTCCTCCACAAGCGTCGTCTTTGATTTCTGAGTGACAGAATACACACACTTAGAAATACACTCTTACAAATACACACTTAGAAATACACACTTACAAATACAGATTTAGAAATACACACTGAAAATACACTCACAAATAGCCACTAAGAAATACACACTCGGAAATACACACTCAGAAATAAACACCAGAAGTACACCAGGTTACCAAGGTCACCAGGTTACCAAGGTCACTAGGGTTACCAAGGTGACCCAAGACAGATCACTCACCTACAGAACAGGAAGTTCCTTTCCAGCCTTTAAGACACACACACCTTCCACTTCCTGCTAGACCATCCTCACACTCCCCGTGGTCACACACACACTCTACACACACACATACACACGCACGCACACACACACACACACACACACACATAGTGGTCAGTTCAATTCATTACATTCATTTAGGCTCTTTTCCATAGGGGGGGTTCTCCTGGTGTGTTCTACCGGTTGGTTCAACTATATTCTACTGGTGGGTTATACTGGTGGTTTCCACTGTATTCCACTGTGTGTTTGGCTGGTTCTAAAGGTTTCGTACTGGAGGAACAGTTGGTTCCATAGCGGCCTGGCTCGCAGTCCTCACACGCGGTGCCATGGAAACCTTCGTAGCAACGGCACTCTCCATCGCCAAGGTTACCGTCCTGACAGCGTCCATGGTTGGAGCACGGGCTGCCATCCTCCCCAGGACATTTGAAACACTCATGGCCGTAGTAACCAGGGCAACAGGATTGGTCCTATCCAGGGAGCAGGCGGAGACACAAGGTTGGCATGGGAACCAAACCGGACCTCAAGTCATCCATCGGTGAGGTGGTTACCTTGACAACCGTGAAGCACTTCAAGGAGCAGCCGGGGACCAGCTTCCTGCGACTGCCAACCCGCTTCCTGAAGCGGCAGTTAGACAACATGTTGTCTGGAAACTTAGCCCAGATCTGAAACACACACAAGAGGTCAGCCTGCCTGCCCGTCGGCCCGCCTGTCTGTCTGTCTGTCTGTCTGTCTGTCTTACTGGTTTGTATCTGCTGACACATTTGGGAGGGCCATCACAATCAGAACACCTGCCCTGCAGGGCGAGAGAGAGAGAGAGAGAGAGAGAGGATTAGATGCTACAGTGCAATAGTAGTTTAGAGACAGTATTAGTAGAGTAAAGTACAATCGAGTAGAGCACAGGTGTCAAACTCAGGCCGGGGGCCAAATCATGGTGTAATAATATTTGTCCCACAAGATCATATTAAAGCTGGCCACCAGTATATAGTGTATACACCGCAAATACTACAAATCCCAGAAAGCTTTGTTAGTGCGTTGGCGCGTCAGCCGAGAGCGCCAAGTGCCTCTCCTTCTCTGTTGAGGATCATTAGCATCCATACTACCAGTCACCTCGGACCAACTTCATCCAGCCCTCCCCAACAATGGTCAAACAAAAGATGGAAAACAGGAGCTTTCAAGACAGGTGGGAGGCAGAAGGCTGATGTGTGTTTTATTTTAAATTCTATTTCTCATGTGTTATATGTTGTTCCAGATTCAATGTTTACGCAAAAATAAAGTTTGTTTCTATATGAAAAGGTTCAACATTATATATCTGGAGAGAAGGGAAAACATGCACAATTGCAGTAAATTTTTCAATAAATATTGAGTTTGGCCCGCGACTTCGTCCCAGTTTTTAATTTTGGCCCACTGTAAATTTGAGTTTGACACCCCTGGCAGTAGAGAGTACAATGCAGCAGAGTAGAGTATAATGCATTAGAGTCAATACAGTACAGTATAGTATATTATAATAGAGTAAAGTACAGTAGAGGTCAGTACTCTACTCCACTGAGTACAGAGGACAGAGTACGGCAGGGTACAGGAGAACAGAGGTTCTTACCTTCATCTGCATGTGGACACTTTGGCTGCAGCGGTTCTTCTGAACTTTGAGGACCTGACTTAGAAACAGGACAACGCCAAACTGTGTCTCTACATAACCATCTTCTACCAGAGCATCATTCACCCAGAGCTGGAGGAGAAGACCAACCAGACAGGAGCCGAGAGAGGAGAGGAGAGGACAGATGTATTTATTCATCAGACACACACTCAAATATTGTTGTGTAAACACAAATGAAAACACAAATGATCTTACAGGAACAATATCTGGGTTTGACGAATGCCTGAAGCACAATCAGTGAACAGGAGATTCCTATGGAATGGAGACCTAATAATATCTTCAGGACCTGGAGCAGGGCTGCTTTCCATCGTCAGCTAGACCACCTCTACACCACGGGGTTTCATTGGGATTATGGACACATTCAGCAGGTGGAGCTGGTGGTACCTGGTTGTTTTTAAAGTTGAGCTGCTGAGATGGTTCCTGATTGTTTGTAAGGTGGAGCTGCTGAGATGGTACCTGGTTGTTTTTAAGGTGGAGCTGTAGAGATGGTACCTAATTGTTTTTAAGGTGGAGCTGCTGAGATGGTACCGGATTGTTTTTAAGGTGGAGCTGCTGAGATGGTACCTGATTGTTTTTAAAGTGGAGCTGTAGAGATGGTACCTAATTGTTTTTAAGGTGGAGCTGTTGAGATGATACCTGGTTGTTTTTAAGGAGGAGCTGTTGAGATGGTACCTGATTGTTTTAAGGTGGAGCTGTTGAGATGATACCTGGTTGTTTTTAAGGAGGAGCTGTTGAGATGATACCTGATTGTTTTAAGGTGGAGCTGTTGAGATGATACCTGGTTGTTTGTAAGGTGGAGCTGTTGAGATGGTACCTGATTGTTTTTAAGGAGGAGCTGTTGAGATGGTACCTGCGGTGGCAGCTGGTGAAGAATATTCTAGGTGGGGCTGTGCCATATTCAGTCAATTTCAGTAACTATCCCAATACATTGAACAAACTACAGGAAACGAGTGCTCCGTGAAATAGTCAATAATTATTGAATGCCAATATTAAAAAGTTGAGGCATTCTAACACAAAACATAAACAACATATTGCACAAACACAAGCTTTCAATTTTCTCATTTGAAATTGAATTTGTAGTCACATTGGGCTCTATGAAATTACAGTAAAAATTTTATATACTAAACAATCAAGAAAATAATCAGCAGATTAATAGGTAGTGAAAATTAAGGACTAAAAAATACTAAGGTCAACTATATACAACTGTATACAACTATATACAGACTCGCCCTGACTCGCCCCTGCATTCGCTCGCTTGGGACGATAAAGGAATCGCCCATATCGGCTTGGATTTGAGGACGCTGATTGGCCAAATTTTATGTCACGCTTTTACATCTTAAATTAGTAATTGGCTAAACAGTTACACAGACCCGCCTTCTTGGGGCGATTTCTCCATCGCCCCAGAGCTGTTGAAGCATGGGACACGGGACGTGTAGGAAAAGCATACATCTTGCACAGATGATTTTCTATCATATTTGACACATATTACTGGGTACAGTCATATTTCAAACACACAAATATCAACAATTTGTATAATTTATTATTATTAGTTTTTTATTGTGGGTTAAGGGGGGTGGGTGCCCTACCGCCCTCTATGGGCCAGCCGCCACTGGGTACCTGGTTATTTTTAAGGTGGAGCTGTTGAGATGGTACCTGATTGTTTTTAAGGAGGAGCTGTTGAGATGGTACCTGGTTGTTTTTTTTTTTTTTAATTGTATTTTTATTTTGGAAGGCATGATAGACACACAGTGCATGTACAAAAACAACATTTCCCCTTCCATCTTTTAAAAGTAGTGTCAGAACAGAATGTACAGAGCGCATCCACAATTTTCACCAGCCTTGAACAGTCTGACACTTCAACTATATACAAGAACCTATGGGGGGCCCACCTGCCGCTGCTGTCACATAGATAACGCAAATAAAAATGAATAAACAAAAGAGTAAATGCAAACAGTGTTGTGGTGCCTGGGAGATCATATAAAGTCAGTCCTCATTGGGGTTATAAATATTAACCAGCTATTCCAGATTTGGTCAAACCTTTCCTTCTGTGTTCTTAATAGATAGGTTAGCTTTTCCAATCTGAATATTTCTAGGACAATTCCAAACCAGTCCTCAAGTGTAGGTGGGGTTGGGCTAAGCCATCTCCTCGTGATCGCCTTTTTGCTTGCCACCAGGAGGATTTGCATTAACTTAATATCTCTCCTCAGTTCCAGAAATGAAATATTGCCCAGGTACAAGGATTCAAAATTCAAAGGTATTTGAGAATTAAAAACACTGCCTAATGACTTTTGAACATCTTTCCAAAATACACTGAGCTTGGGACATTCCCAGAAAATATGGTGGTGGTGGTTAGCCACCGTTCAAAGCAATGAACATGATCTTTTTGTATAAGTGTGGAGAATGTTGTAAGACCAGTCTTTGACCATGATTTAAAGCTAGAGTCACCTCTGTTGGGAATGAAATCCAAGTCATATGCAAACCATCTGAACATTCTCATCATTTTATGTATCTCACAATTATCGTTCACCCTCTGCCAAATTCGAAGTGTATGATTTAACCAAGGATTTCCCAACCTTTCTAAGCGGTTCATCAAACCCCTGTCAGCAATTACAGCTTGAATGGGGAACTGGTTTGAGAAGTTAGACTCCAGCTCCTTCCATTTAGCCATATATGTTTCATTAAGCCAGTAGAGCAGCGGGACTATTTGTGCAGCAAAGTAAAAGTTTTTCAGACAAGGGAGGCCCAGCCCCCCTTTCTCCTTGGCCAATTGAAGGGTCGAGTACCTAATTCTTGGCTTTTGGCCTTGCCAAATAAATCTGGAGATCCATTTATCCCACTCGCGGAATTGATTATCAGATACCTCGAATGGAAGGTTCCTGAACAAGTAAAGTAACCGAGGCAATATATTCATTTTAATTGCGCATATTCTTGAGCTCAAGCTCAAGAAAGGCACCAGATTCCATCTATGTAGGTCTGCTTTTATCTTTAAAGATAATGGATAATAGTTTGCCTACCTGGTTGTTTTTAAGGTGGAACTGCAGCTGATATTCATGCCCCAGTAGAGTCTCTTGCACCATTCCATATCTCAGTTTGGCAGGAAATAAAGCCTCCTTAAGAACATGGTACCTGAAGACAGAGGGGTCCTGATACACACACACAGACACACACACACACACACACACACACACACACACAGACACACACACACACACACACACACACACACACACACACACACACACACACACACACACACACAGTGGTCAGTTCAATTAATTCTATTCACTTAGTCTCTATTCTGTAGGGGGGGTTCAACTGTATTCTACTGGTTGGAAGTTGGGATTAGACCTACCAGGAGGGTGGAGTTAGTGGAGCTCAGGTGCTCTCTGACTGCGTGGTCAGTTGGCAGCAGGAGGGTGAAGGCAGACGTCTTCAGATCCTCCGTAAGGTTGTAGAGCTACACACACACACACACACACACACGCACGCACGCACGCTCGCACAAACACAAACACGCACAAACACGCACACACACACACACACACAATACACACACACACACACACACACACACAGATATGTACACACATTCGAATTGCTTGCTCTCTGACTGGTTGGTTAGGTGTTTGATGAGTGGTCCTACCAGGCTGTATTGTCTGAATAAGGTGAAGTTTAACGTGGAGTTTAAAAATGCCATCAGGGTGGGGGGTTCAGGTGGAAGATCAGACCGAGGCGGAGCCAAAATCTGTGGGACAGAGAATCACAAAGTTAGACGTGCTCCCTAATGACCTGTCTTTGCACTGTCCAACCCTGCCTGCTCCCTGTCTCTGTACTGTCTAACTCTTACCTGCTCCTTAATGACCTGTCTCTGTACTGTCAAACTCTTACCTGCTCCTTAATGACCTGTCTCTGTACTGTCTAACCCCTACCTGCTCCCTAATGACCTGTCTCTGTACTGTCTAACTCTTACCTGCTCCTTAATGACCTGTCTCTGTACTGTCAAACTCTTACCTGCTCCTTAATGACCTGTCTCTGTACTGTCCAACCCTGCCTGCTTCCTATTGACCTGTCTCTGTACTGTCTAACTCTTACCTGCTCCTTAATGACCTGTCTCTGTACTGTCAAACTCTTACCTGCTCCTTAATGACCTGTCTCTGTACTGTCAAACTCTTACCTGCTCCTTAATGACCTGTCTCTGTACTGTCTAACTCTTACCTGCTCCTTAATGACCTGTCTCTGTACTGTCCAACCCTGCCTGCTTCCTATTGACCTGTCTCCGTACTGTCTAACTCCTACCTGCTCCTTAATGACCTGTCTCTGTACTGTCTAACCCCTACCTGCTCCTTAATGACCTGTCTCTGTACTGTCTAACCACTATCTGCTCCCTAATGACCTGTCTTTGTACAGTCCAACCCTACCTGCTCCCTAATTACCCATCTCTGTACTGTCTAACCACTGTCTGCTCCCTAATGACCTGTTTATGTACTTTCTAACCCCTACCTTCTCCTTAATGACTTGTCTCTGTACTGTCTAACCCTACCTGCTCCTTAATGACCTGTCTCTGTAGTCTGTACTGTCTAACCCTACCTGCTCCCTAATGACCTGTCTCTGTACTGTCTAACCCCTACCTGCTCCCTAATGACCTGTCTCTGTATTGTCTAACCCTACCTGCTCCTTAATGACCTGTCTCTGTACTGTCTAACCCCTACCTGCTCCATAATGACCTGTCTCTGTATTGTCTAACCCTACCTGCTCCCTAATGACCTGTCTCTGTATTGTCTAACCCTACCTGCTCCCTAATGACCTGTCTCTGTATTATCTAACCCCTACCTGCTCCCTAATGACCTGTCTCTGTATTGTACCCCAGCCTCCTCCTTCGTGATAGCTGTCCTATCTTCTGTCACCTGGTCGATGATGTGGATGTATCCGTTGTGAGCAGGAAGGTTGGCATTCAGGATGGAGGCGTTTCCCACACAGACAGTCTGAACAACACAATATTCAGATAGTAATATACATATGATATGATATGATAATGATATGATAATGATAATATGATTAAGCTTTGAGGTAAGGGACTAAGCTTTGAGGTAAGGATGAGGGTTCAGGGTAAAACTTAAGGTACAGGTTAAAGGGTCAAGGGTTCATTGTTCAGGGTCAAGCGTCAAGGGTTAAGGGCAGTTTCTGAGACCCTGTTGTTGCTGCTGATGGTCCAGGAGGTGGGGGGGCTGAGGGACGGGAGGGTGTGGCCCACCAGACCCTCCAAGGCCTCCACAGACCAGAGCCCTGGAAGCATGTGAGCTCTGCACACACACACACACACACACACACACACACACACACACACACACACACACAATGTGGAAGTTACTCTTATAGTTCACCTTGGTGGTAGTTCATGTGTGTGGTAGTTGCTGTGTGTGGTAGTTGCTGTGTGTGGTAGTTGCTGTGTGTGGTAGTTGCTGTGGGTGGTAGTTGCTGTGGGTGGTAGTTGCTGTGGGTGGTAGTTGCTGTGTGTGGTAGTTGCTGTGTGTGGTAGTTGCTGTGGGTGGTAGTTGCTGTGGGTGGTAGTTGCTGTGTGTGGTAGTTGCTGTGGGTGGTAGTTGATCTTACTTCAGGAGGTGTGTGATGCGACGTCGGTGACCCCAGAAGTCCATCTCCGAGGTGAAGCTGCGCCACTGGTTGTTGGTGGGAACCAACACTGTGATGTTGGTCAGGTCTAGAGAGGTCCAGTCCACCTGACACACACACACACACACGCAATCACGCACACAAGCACACACATACACACACACACACACACACACACACGCATGTACACACATACACACAGACACACGCACATGTACACACACACACACACGTACACAAACACACACACACAAGCACACACATACACACACACACACACACGCACACACACACACACACACACACACACACACACACACACACACATACACACACACACACACACACGCACACACACACACACACACACACACACACACACACACACACACACACACACACACACACATGTACACACAAACACACACGCACACACACACACACACACAGATATCACTATACATTATGACATAATACATTATTGCATCATAATGTATACGATATGATATCATGATTATAAATAAGATAAACTTAATTGTCTACCTGAATTAAACGATTAAATTCCTGCATCTTCAGGTTAGAATCCAGTTCCTACACACACACACACACACACACACACACACACATTTCATTAAACACTACAAAGTCAAGTATGGGGGACAATGTTACATATGAGGATAGAATGTGTGTATACAAAGTAGAGTTAATTTAACTTAGTTTCATGAAATCATGAAACCATTCATCGTCTGTATTCAGATGTTGTTCTGATTGGTCATCATTGGCCCATGGCCGCAGTAGGAAGTGTGGGAGTCTAATGGTATATTAGCTGTATTACCAGGGGCGGTCTTACCATTAAGGCACAGTAGGCAATTGTCTTAGGCCCCCGACCAGCTGGGGGGCCACGGCCACAGGCCACTAACCCACACCATTACCATTGTAAATTATAATAGCGTTTTAGACAAATAAATAAATACAAAAAAAAAAATCATATTATCGCCCCCCACCCCGTGCACTACAATGGACTGTTCTATGACCGTGAAAGAGGAATGAGTGCAGGAGAACCAGGAAATTGACACGTTTGTTTACGTTAGTGAATGAGATGCCAGTTGAAGGGGAAGTGAAGTGGAATGGTCCAAGCGGTTAAGATGAAAAGAGAAGGAGGAAGGAAACCCACACATATGTCGCCACACTACCAAAAGGTATCCAATTTCTTTACACTTTCGGTGCCACCACCACTGGTTGACAGAAATAACAACGTTGAGCCAGAAATTGCTGCACTCTCAGACTCAGAGCCTAGTTCCAGCGGGATAGCAGTAGCATCAGGACGTTATGGGGATAACAAAGAGACACAACCCGCAGTTACAGAGTCAGCAGACAGCTCAGTGGAGTCGGTGGAAGAGCTTATACTGACCGAGTGCCAAAGTGAGTGTAGAGTGAGTGTCATTTGTTAGACTCGTAATATACATTTGGATTTATTGTGTTGTTCATTTCTAAG
>JAXIVH010000024.1:4952197-4954697 GCA_036785325.1 Urophycis tenuis | reverse complement strand
ATGTGACAGCCACCGTTGTTTTTACGACAGGGATCTATGCGCTCACATGAGACTCCGTCTCCCTGGAAACCACTTTTACACTTGCACTCATTCTGCGCACACAAAAACACAGACATTGTCAAAGCTTGATGGCCACAGGACGTAGCAATGGGCCTTTAGCCGTTAGCTGTTAGTGAGGCCTTGATATGCTAACATTATGTTTGCCGTTAGAAGCCTCAGACATATTTTTGCCTCAGTCTTATCCTTATTACAGCCTTACACTTGGCCTAGAATTAGCTGTATACTATCCTTAGCATTAACCTAGCCTCAAACCTGCTAGCCTGAGCATAGCATAAATGTATCCTTGCTCAGACATACCTTAGCCTTATCTATATCTTATCCTAGCCTAGTCTTTTCCTAGCTTCATCCTTATACTTCACATCATACTAGCCATAGCCGTAGCCATAGCCATAGCCAAAGTCATATCCATAACATTAGCCTTAGCATAGCCTTAGCCTAGCCTAGCCTTATCTTAGCCATAGCCATAGCCATACGTGTAGCTTTATCCTAGAGGTAGAAGGTCTGACCTGGGCTGGTCCAACGACGTAACAGTCGGCGTCAGGGCTACAGCCTCCCCTGCTGGCCAGGTCACAGTTATTAACCTCCATACACACCAAGCCATCACCAGACCAACCCGTGTTACACACACATGACACATTCAGCACAGACACAAACACACACTCGGCCTGGGGTTGAGGGAGAGAGAGAGAGAGAGGTAGGGTCAGTGTATGGATTTTCTATTATTCTATTATTTTTCTGTGTTTTAACATTGAGGGATTTAATCCCAGAACAACTAGTCTCCTACTGGTTGTACTGGTTATACTGGCAGTTGCCCAGTATAGTCAGTATAACCAGTATAACCAGCCCAAACAAGACAATTTACACCAGTGCATAAACAAGATAAATGACTAATAATAAGGCTAGTTCCACCAGTATTTAACCAGCAAAACCAGTATCATTTATTTAGTTATTGTATTTAAAATGGATCAGTTATAAGGGGATCACATAACATACATATCACCATTTGATGTGCTGTACCAGAATATGACTTTAAGCTTACTCATATCTGTAGTCCTAGTACTACCTGTAGTCCTAGTACTAGCTGTAGTTCTAGTACTAGCTGCAGTCCTAGTACTAGCTGTAGTTTTAGTAATATCTGTAGTCCTAGTACTAGCTGTAGTTAGTCCTAGTACTATCTGTAGTCCTAGTAATAGCTGTAGTCCTAGTACTGTCTGTAGTCCTAGTACTATCTGTAGTCCTAGTACTAGCTGTAGTCCTAGTGCTAGCTGTAGTCCTAGTACTATCTGTAGTCCTAGTACTAGCTGTAGTCCTAGTACTAGCTGCAGTCCTAGTACTAGCTGTAGTTCTAGTAATATCTGTAGTCCTAGTACTAGCTGTAGTCCTAATACTATCTGTAGTCCTAGTACTAGCTGTAGTCCTAGTACTGTCTGTAGTCCTAGTACTATCTGTAGTCCTAGTACTAGCTGTAGTCCTAGTACTATCTGTAGTCCTAGTACTAGCTGCAGTCCTAGTACTATCTGTAGTCCTAGTACTAGTACTAGTGTGGAAGGCAGCAGCCTGTACTTACGTTGGGGTCACAGCCTCCTCGGTTCCTCAGGCAGGGGTTGACCGGTGAGCAGGACAGACCATCGCCCTCAAAGCCTTCCTTACACACACACCTAGAGTACACACAGTATTACAGTACTGTACAAGTACTACACACCTAGAGTACACAACATAGTAGTAGTAGTAGTAGTAATAGTATATACGGTAGTATTATGTAGCAGTAGTATATACACTGGTAGTAGTAGTAGTAGTACATACAGTATTATGTAGTAGTAGTAGTAGTAGTAGTAGTACATACAGTATTATGTAGTAGTAGTAGTAGTAGTAGTACATACAGTATTATTATTATTATTATTATTATTATGTAGTAGTAGTAGTACTACAGACAGCATCATGTAGTAGTGTACAGCAGTAGAACATACATAGTATCCGGCCCAGACTCCACACAGAGGCCGTGGAGGTGACAGTGTCTGTACAGGCCATCCGCCGTGCACGGCGCTCTGGTCTGGTCGCACAGGCGCCCAGAGAAGCCCTCTAAACAGGACCCCTGCCGGCACACTCCCTCGCTGTGAAGGCTGTTATCACACACACCGTGCACACACACACAGTCTGACACACACACACACACACACACACACACACACACACACACACACACACACACACACACACACACACACACACACACATTATGCACTCAGGATGACAGAATGCTTTCTCCCTCCTGTCTCTCGGCTTTCTGCCTGCTTGTCTTTCAGTCTGTCTGTGTCTCTCCCTCCTGTCTCCTGTCTGTCTGTCTGTCTATCTGTCCGTGTGTCTCACTCCTGTCTCCTGTCTGTCTGTCTGTGTGTCTCACTCTGTCTCTCTGTGTCCTGTCTGTCTCACTCCTGTCGCT
>JAXIVH010000024.1:4819697-4947197 GCA_036785325.1 Urophycis tenuis | reverse complement strand
TACCATAGCAACGCCTCCCGTCTCCAATCTGACCTGACGCACACTCACACCTGGCAGAGACACAATGTCACAGCCTGGCTCCTTTTACTTGTATCTTTTAATCTTCCATACTGAATAATGATATGTTGTATTTGTGTTAATAGCTTTATTGTCTCACATGGGCATGCCGTCCAGCTGGGTCCGACAGAGAGCGCTGCTGTCACAGGTGTCCAGTGAGCAGGCGGACACCAGGACACAGCCCGCCTTGGGGGAGGAGCCTAATGGGGCCATGCCTTGCATGCACTCACAACTTGACTAGAGAGACAGACAGAGAGACAAGAGAAAGAGGGACACACACACACACACAGACTACGTGAATACTGTGTTCTGTATACAGTCCTGCAGTACTGTAATACTAGAGCTGTTACAGAGAGCTATTTTAGAGTCTTAGAGAATGTCGACATGCAATACCGTGCCTGAGCACCAGTGGTTACTCTACGGGTTGAGAACACAGCGCTGTTCACTGTAGCACTGAGGCTACAGTGAACAGCGCTGTTGTCACTGTAGCACTGAGGCTACAGTGAACAGCGCTGTCACTGTACCACTGAGGCTACAGTGAACAGCGCTGTTGTCACTGTAGCACTGAGGCTACAGTGAACAGCGCTGTCACTGTAGCACTGAGGCTACAGTGAACAGCGCTGTTGTCACTGTAGCACTGAGGCTACAGTGAACAGCGCTGTTGTCACTGTAGCACTGAGGCTACAGTGAACAGCGCTGTTGTCACTGTAGCACTGAGGCTACAGTGAACAGCGCTGTTGTCACTGTAGCACTGAGGCTACAGTGAACAGCGCTGTTGTCACTGTAGCACTGAGGCTACAGTGAACAGCGCTGTCACTGTACCACTGAGGCTACAGTGAACAGCGCCGTTGTCACTGTACCACTGAGGCTACAGTGAACAGCGCCGTTGTCACTGTAGCACTGAGGCTACAGTGAACAGCGCTGTCACTGTACCACTGAGGCTACAGTGAACAGCGCTGTTGTCACTGTAGCACTGAGGCTACAGTGAACAGCGCTGTCACTGTACCACGGAGGCTACAGTGAACAGCGCTGTTGTCACTAGCACTGAGGCTACAGTGAACAGCGCTGTTCACTGTAGCACTGAGGCTACACGCTGCTAAACCCCCGCTTCAGTCTTCCCTAGATAGACGTCATTTCAACAAACCCGGCCCATGTCTACCAGGCCGTTCTACCACGTCTTCACAGTGACAGGAGGAATTGAACAGCTGACCGTCGCTTCAGTCGGCAGCTCTCTCTTTGCTCCCCTGTCCGTGCTCAATAGCGCCCCTGGTGTCCGCGTGTCGTATCTTTGGTAATACTGTGGACTGCAGTACTTTGTCAATACTGTAGTTCTGTGGAGTACTGCAACGTGAGTACCTTGTTGGGGCCTTTGAACACGCAAACTGTGGAATTCCGAGGGCAGTCTCCATTGTTGACGGAGCAAGGATTTATGGGTAGGCAGACCCTCCCATCACCAAGGTAACCTGCTTTACAGCGACACTGCACCTTGGAGCCCACCACGGAGCAGTCTGCGTCGGGGTGGCAGTCTCTCGCTGAACACACACCTGGTTACCATGGCAACACAAAACAACTCGTGAGCACGGCAACACACTTCAACGAGTGACCACTGCACCACAACCCATGAGGTGCCTCTCGGACCCAGGGTCAGAGCATGGTGCAACGTTCACAAACTGGCAAAAACACGGTACATAGCGCAGACATCTTAGATGTAATGCCTGCTTCCTCCAAACCACGGCCGTATTTCAGTCACAGTGACAGTTACTTACTCATGCAGGTGTTGAGAGTAGGGCTCTTCCTGTGTCCAGGTAGACAGACACAGCCAGTCTGGGCTCCAGAGCCCCCACAGTACGAGTAGGAACTGCAGTTTCTGCAGTGGTCACTGACTAGAAACACACACACACACACACACACACACATAAATTGGTAGATGGATAAGGAGTAATAAAGTAAATATAAAGAAATGTAAACAAATATTGCTGAAATTTGTGAAGCCTAGCTATCAGCAATCTATCTGGGTGTGGTTACCTTGGTTACAGCGAGGGCCACTGTAGGGGGGCTGACATAGACACTCTCCAGAACCTTCTGGACCTTTACTACACTCTCCATTCACACAGTCACATACTACACACACACACACACACACACACACAGATCACAGAGAAACACAAGTCACAGATCAGATAAACAAACAGACAGACAGAGAGATAGACAGATGAGGTACCTTTATCACAGTTGGATCCATAAGCATGCTGACTCTGACATTCATGACAAGCAAATCCAGAAAATCCTTTCTGAAAAGGAAGAGAGGGAGAGAGAGGTGGTATTATGCACATGGATGGCAGTGAGACAGACAGGCAGACAGACATACAGACAGACAGCTAGGCAGAGAGACTCGCTACTCACATCACACAGACAGGTTCCATTGCCTTGGTCACCATCCAGACATGCTCCATGGAAGTTACACTTCTTCCCTGACCAGCTGGGACACGCTACACACACACACACACACACACACACACACACAAACACAGGTGGTGTAAACCAGTATGCCACAAGGGTAGGTTGTGGGTCCTCTTGAACTGGGGCAGAGGTTCTCTCTATGCTGATGACATGTGTGTATGTGTGCTTGAGTGTGTATGTGTGTGTGTGTGTGTGTGTGTGTGTGTGTGTGTGTGTGTGTGTGCATATGTGTGTGCACATGTGTGTGTGCATGAGTGTGTGCTTGTGTGTGTGTATGTGTGTGAGTGTGAACCTACCTAGACAGAGAGGACCCCAGTGTCCAGCGCAGCACTCTGATTGGACGACAGATTTGACACAGACACGGCTACATCCTCTTAGCTCCACCTGTGTTCTGCCAAGCTGCACCACGTACCTAAACACACCGGCCAATCACAACACATGCTAGATCTGCTCAATCACCAGATGCTTCTGGGATGTGAGGGAGGTGTGACAGTGGGTGGGGGTGCACCAGGTGTCTACCTGCAGGAGGAGTAGTGCGGAGCAGTGGGCGAGGGGGGGGTGAGGGTGTAGCCCGGGGGGCAGTGGACAGAGGGGGCGGCAGCACAGGAGGTGCAGGGCGTCTGGAAGGAGATGATGTGGGTGCGGTCACAACGGGACGCCCCCTGCTGGACACACACACACACACACACACAAAGACACACACACACACACACACACACACACACACACACACACAAATGAATACCAACATACATTTTAACAGAGATTCCCAGAGATTTAACAGAGATACAGAGATTCCCAGACGGTCAGGTTTAGATGTAGCCTATGTACACACTACATCAGACGTAGATCAGCCAAGATTTCTGTTCAACTCATGGAGAGAGGCTTTGAGGCTTTCTGAGTGGAACGCGGCTCAAGCAACAGAATGGATGTCAACGGCTTGCCAACGCACCTACACTAGTGTTTCACTGCACATGTCATTGAACATCGAGTGGAAGATATCTCAAAAAATGTTCCCCACTCTCTGATATGCTGCTTGGTGTAGTCCAGAGAGGTCCAGGTGGGTGTACACACTGTAGAGGAAAACAGGGTGACCGTAAAACACATCGGTGAGCAGGGGGATGTTTTGTCTTTCACTTGACGTCCCATGAGTGTGAGATAGGGGGCAGGAGACGCGCTCTGCTGCCCCCTAGAGGCAGCAGAGCAGATGGTCTCTTTGGTTTCCGCTTCAGAGCCCTTTCGTACGGTGGGCAGGATGTGTCAAGCAAACTGCACATCCAAAACGCTGTGCAAATTCAATTAAAAAAGCTCATTCATGGAAAACACAAATGCTTGAACCACAAAACAAATGCAAAAGCCACTGTGGACTGTCTACACATGAGGATAATAAATTACGACTCGTTTGAGGAGTTTTATTAGAGATTACAACGTAGGCCAATTTCACTTTTTTTTAAAAATAACCTCAACCAGAATTGTGAAACGGAGGTCCGCAGTTTGTGTGGCAAGAACATCAAATGCTTGTGTGCTGTTGTATGATTGTATGCAGTGTGCGAAATACCCATCAATATTCGGGGGGGTCCCCATCTCCCGATTGTTGCGCAATATCGATCTAAATTTTCTTATGCAGTAGGTCTATAGCATACTTAACGCCTATTATCGCACGTCCCCTATTATTGCACAATTTCTGGTTTATCATACGATTGCGAGCAACCAGCAACAGATAAAAGAAAGGATAAAGGTTCTCATACAAGACAGGTATTTAAGCTAAGTAGGCCTATGCCAAAAATGGGTTCTGTAGGCTAGACCTTACTTATCAATATAAAACACTGTAGAACATTTATGTGTCCATTTCAGCATGGAACACTCACCGGCACGACAAAAAAACCTTCAAAGTGGCCGTGTGCGATAATGGGGCTACATGAGTCGACCCCAGTATTATCATAGATAATTTTAACAATGTTAATTTCCGCGGAAAAACGACTCGTTCATGGGAAAGTAAACATAAACGTGATCAAGAAACTGGTATTTTACACTTTGAACATAGCCTGGGAATTCCCATGCTGCTTTGCGCGCGATTTCATTCTCACTGCAAAGACAGTCTGGAAACCACCGCCCTTATTTTCCCCTGAGTTAGGGAACCAATCACAGAACGGGGGGGCAGCAATACGATGACGGCGTCTATGCACGACACCGAAGCTTGTAGCGTGTTAATCCAACATGGCAGCGGACACAACGTTACCGTTCGCTGCAGCTTTAGAAAGTGTATTAAGTAGCTTTTGTAGCAATTAATTTAATTTTAGTAGCTAATTTTTAGTAGCAATTGGCTATGAATCGCGCGCAAAGCAGCATGTGAAGAACCAGACGCCATTTGATAGACATTCGTAGTGCCCAATAAACGGCTCTAGGCATTCGTAAACCACGCCTCAAATACGAGAAAATGCACACCTAGTTCCCAGACCACCATCTCATCGAGATGTGGACGCGTCAGCCAGGCTACTTTGAACATAGAATTTCCCCACAACTCGAGCGATAATAGGCGCAAGTATACGCAAACATTACTATATTTCATGGATGCAAGCCGAGATAATCAGTCTAATAGCCTACATGACAAACAAAATTTGAGACCCTCCTCAAATTTTGCTTTTGAGTCTTTCAGGGGGTCTCATGGGTTAATCGGGGGGGTCGAGCACCCCCGAGCCCCCCTGTATTATGCACACTGATTGTATGATTGATTACCACATTGATTTTAGTTAATAAAACTTTTCTCAACCATCTTTTAACTGAACTGAAACTCTGGTAGATCATCTGGTAGAATTTCATATGACTTGGCTTGTAGCTGGGCAGCGACTCCACTGGCTTGATTCTTACCACAGTAACTTGGGACCTGAAGTTTAAGACCTGAGACTTGTGGTACCTGAAGTTTAAGACCTGAGACTTGTGGTACTTGAAATTTAAGACCTGAGACTTGTGGGACCTGAGGTTTAAGACCTGAGATTTGTGGGACCTGAAGTTTAAGACCTGAGACTTGTGGGACCTGAAGTTTAAGACCTGTGACTTGTGGCACCTGAAGTTTAAGACCTGAGACTTGTGGGACCTGAAGTTTAAGACCTGAGACTTGTGGGACCTGAGGTTTAAGACCTGAGACTTGTGGGACCTGAGGTTTAAGACCTGAGACTTGTGGGACCTGAAGTTTAAGACCTGAGACTTGTGGGACCTGAGGTTTAAGACCTGAGACTTGTGGGACCTGAAGTTTAAGACCTGAGACTTGTGGGACCTGAAGTTTAAGACCTGAGACTTGTGGGACCTGAAGTTTAAGACCTGAGACTTGTGGGACCTGAAGTTTAAGACCTGAGACTTGTGGGACCTGAGGTTTAAGACCTGAGACTTGTGGGACCTGAAGTTTAAGACCTGAGACTTGTGGGACCTGAAGTTTAAGACCTGAGACTTGTGGGACCTGAAGTTTAAGACCTGAGACTTGTGGGACCTGAAGATTAAGACCTGAGACTTGTGGGACCTGAAGTTTAAGACCTGAGACTTGTGGGACCTGAAGTTTAAGACCTGAGACTTGTGGGACCTGAAGTTTAAGACCTGAGACTTGTGGGACCTGAAGTTTAAGACCTGAGACTTGTGGGACCTACTCCCATCTCTGGTCAGTGCTGTCTTTGTGGGTTTGCTGCTGCTCATCTGTGGGAGTGAACCAGGCAGATGGTTATGAGTTGTGTGTTGTTGTGTTGATCGCTTGTGTAAAGAGACAGTTACCACCAGCTGCACAGCTTTTGGTTCAAGTCCTTCAGAGCTGAGGAGGAAATGGAGTGTGATTTTGTGTGTGTGTGTGTGTGTGTGTGTGTGTGTGTGTGTGTGTGTGTGTGTGAGAGAGTTTGTGTGTTTGTGTGTGTGTGTGTGTGTGTGTGTGTTTGTGTGTGTGTGTGTGTGTGTACCTGCTGTTTGGAAGCTCCTACACACAGTAGTATCAGCAGAATTATGGAATTTCCTGCTGATTTCTTGAAGAAAACCATCCTGACAGCCCTGCGTCAAACACACCGACATCACATTAACATCACACCAACATCACACCAATAGCACACAAACATCACACTATCATCACATTAACATCACACCAATAGCACACTAACATCACACTATCATCACATTAACATAACACCAACATCACACCAATAGCACACTAACATCACACTATCACCACATTAACATCACACCAACATCACACCAATAGCACACTAACATCACACTATCATCACATTAACATCACGCCAATAGCACACCAACATCACACCAATATCACACTAACATCACACCAACATCACACCAATATTAAACTAACATCACACCAATATTACACTAACATCACACCAACATCACATCAATATTACACTAACATCACACCAACATCACATCAATATTACACTAACATCACACCAACATCACATCAATATTACACTAACATCACACCGATATCACGCTAACATCACATTAACATCACACCAACATCAGTAGTAAACAGTAACAACAACAGTAGCAAACTAACGATGTAACTACTATATAACTTATATATCAGTATTGAATCAATGAAGTAAATGCTATATAATATATACAGTATTATCGGCTGGTATTGTATATGCTTTTTACTATATAATACTTTTTACTTTTTATACTGCTATGTATACTATACTATACTATATACAAAAACTAACCAGGCAGCAGCAGACTCGTCCAGGAAGCACCCTCTCCTCTTCTCAGACTGTGACCTCAACTAAACACTCCCTTCACCTCCCCTCTCCTCTAGCACCTCCTCTAGCACCTCCCCTCTCCTGCAGCACCTCCTCTAGCACCTCCCCTCTCCTCTAGCACCTCCTCTATCATCTCTCCTCTAGCACCTCCTCTAGCACCTCCCCTCTCCTGCAGCACCTCCTCTAGCACCTCCCCTCTCCTCTAGCACCTCCTCTAGCACCTCCCCTCTCCTGTAGCACCTCCTCTAGCACCTCCCCTCTCCTATAGCACCTCCCCTAGTAACTCTTCTAACACTTTACAGACATCAGACAGACAGACAGACAGACCTGTGGGCGGCAGTAGCTCAGTGGGTAGATCGGGTGGACAGAGCAGGTTGTCCACTAACCATAGGGTCAGCGGTTCGATCCCCTTGATCCCCCTTCTCCAACTGTCCACATGTCGAACCACACAAATGTACTGATTTCAAGTCGCTTTGGACAAAAGCGTCCGCTAAATGCCTCTTTTCCTTAATACAATTTTGCCTCTTGCAAAGTCAACCGAAAGTGTGGGAGACTGAGAGTGGGAGTGACAAAGGGAGAGAGGGGGAGAGGAGAAGCAGTATTCTAAGATTGGGAGAAAACTTCCCTGTCAGGAAGGATGGGTGTGGCTTATCGTGGGGCTTCTAGGCCTGTGATCACAGATATGCTCGGTCAGCTGACCACTCTTTTAATCTCTTTCTCTACTCTTGTCTCTCCCCTCTTTCTGTCTCTCCTCCTCTCTCTCTTTCTCCTGCACTCTCTCCTAACTCCCTCCTACCTCCCTCTCTCTCTCTCTCTCTCTCTCTCTCTCTCTCTCTAGATGTGGCATTAGAGATAGAGGAGATCAGTAACAAAGAGTATTCATTCTTACTGAAAACAAGATACTAATGTCAAACATGAGCTTGCAGATTCATCTGGTTCCAAGGCTGGGGATTAGAACTTCTAACCCTCAGAAGCAACATTGGGTAAAAGTGACTTTTGATTGGCTGCCAACCTGTGCTCTGTGTCAAGTTATTGTTTAGAGTCTTTGACCCAATGTCTTTCTGTACCTACTGAGAAACACAGGATTAGAACTCCCCAACCTTGGAGTTAGTGCCTTGCTCAACCTATGGAGCTACAGTGAGAATATAAGCCCTAACCATACAATGATAGTGACTTGCTCTATACCGAGCAACTCAGGGAATACAACCCTTAACCCTACAGAGATAGTGCCTTGTTCTTGCCCTGGCACTCTAGATGATCCCAGGCTGACACAGCAGACCATGTGTGCTCTGGAAGGTAAGAGCATTGCGCTGAGCAGACACCATTCATGTTCAACCTCCCAGTACAGGAAGTCACCCCTGAACCAGTGTTCAGAATGTACGTAGAGCGAGACCCTTGTCTGAACACTAAATGGAACTTTTCCCCACTGCAATCAAAAGAGCTCATGACCAGCACATTTAACACTCAAGAATTCTACCTGCTTGCCTCTCAGTCTCCCTGTGAGCACGCGCAGAGGTGTGAAAAACACCAACTTGTCAATATCTTAGTTTGTGGACCCTATTGGAGAAAGCCACCAAGCATGGGCAGTTCACATGCACTAACTTGTGTTGGACTAACCCTGCGCACAGCTATTGAATTGGAACAGAATGGATGTCAACGGCTTGCCAACGCACCTACACCATTATTTCACTGCACGTCATTGAACATCGAGTGGAAGATATCTCAAAAAACGTTCCCCGCTCTCTGATATGCTGCTTGGTGTAGTCCAGAGAGGTCCAGGTGGGTGTACACACTGTAGAGGAAAACGGGGTGACTGTAAAACAGTCACATCGGTGAGCAGGGGGATGTTTTGTCTTTCACTTGCCTATAGAGGCAGCAGACCAGCTGGTCACTTTGGCTTCCACTTTCAAGCCCTTTGGTGCGGTTAGTTTCTGTGTCTCTCTCTCTCTATAAGGGGCATTAGCGATAGAGGAGATCAGTAACAAAGAGTATTCATTCTTACTGAAAACAACATACTAATGTCAAGCATGAGCTTGCAGATTCATCTGGTTCCACAGCTGGGGATTAGAACCTCTAACCCTCAGAAGCAACATTGGGTAAAAGTGACTTTTGATTGGCTGCCAACCTGTGCTCTGTGTCAAGTTATTGTTTAGATTGTTTATTCTTTGACCCAATGTCTTTCTGTACCTACTGAGAAACACAGGATTAGGACCCCCCAACCTTGGAGTTAGTGCCTTGCTCAACCTACGGAGCTACAGTGGGAATATAACCCCTAAACCTGCAGTGATAGTGCCTTGCTCTTTCCCTGGCACTCTGGATGATCCAAAGCTGACACAGCAGACCATGTGAGAAATGGGACATCAGAGTGTTCAACCTCCCAGTACAGGAAGTCACAAGGCAAACAGGAAGTAAACGGGAAATAGCTTTGTGTTTTGGAGGAAGAGCAGCAATGTGTTCCGCTGACAGTGAGAATACAGATAAGCGCTGACCCAACAACGTACTGATTCTACAGGTAAAACTGGTTCATACTGGATCAAACCGGTTCTGCTGGTTACGAGTTAGTTAAGACCGTAGGCCTTGAGAAATATGTAAGTTTTTAGGTGCCTTTTGAAAGTGCCGACTGAAGCGGCTAAGGGCGATAGAGTTCCAGAGAGTGGGGGCTGCCACACTGAAAGATCTGTCACCGAAGGTCCGCTGGCTGGTGCGGGGGTGATGAGCAGGCCCGTGTCAGAGGACCGCAGATCCCGGCATAGAGTATAGGGGTGAAGGAGGTCAATCAGGTACTGAGGAGCAAGGTGATGGAGGGATTTATAGGTGAGGAGGAGGATCTTGTAGGAGATGCGGGACTTGACCAGAAGCCAGTGAAGGTGGATGAGAGAGGGGGCGATGTGCTGCCAGGGCTTGATGCGGGTGAGAACCCTGACAGCTGAGTTCTGTACATACTGGAGCCTGGCCAGGACTTTGCTGGGCACCCCAAACAGTCATTTCAATAATCCAGCCGGGAGGCGATGAAGGCATGTATGAGGGTCTCTGTCATGGAGTCAGAGAGTGATGGTCAGAGGCGGGATGTTTTTGAGGAGGTAGAAGCCAGATTCGGTGAGGGTTTTGATGTGTGATTGGAATGAGAGGGAGGAGTCCAGGATAACACCCAGGTTGCAAACTTCTGGGGATGGGCGGATGGAGCAGCCGTCGATGTCCAGGAGAAGATCTCCAACCGTCTGGAGCAGTGCGTTGGAAGCCATAACCATGAGCTCTGTTTTGTTGCTGTTGAGTTTGAGTAGGTTGGATGACATCCAGGATTTTATGCTGTGCAGACAGTGGACAGGGGACTGTAGATGGAGCTGAGTAGGTGGTTTGGTGCTGAGATAAAGCTGGGTGTCGTCAGCATAGCAGTGAAAGCTCAGGCATGGTGACGGATGATCTGACCAAGGGGGAGCATGTCGATGGTGAAGAGGAGGGGTCCAAGTTTGACTGATTTGTACTGACTTCTGGTTTCACTGGTTTATACTGTTTTGCACTGGTACCACTGTCTCTACAGAGACCCCGACAGCATCCTAGTTGATTTGGTGAGACATGTTCTCTTGGTTGTGGTGGCTCTAATTATACTGCTTCATCCTGCAGTGTATGGTTTCTACTGGTTGAAGTGGTTTATAGTGGTTAGTTCTGTATTATATTGGTTATACTGGGTGCTGACCAGTTATATATATATAATCAATTGAATAAAAAAATTAAACTCAAAAACACCAGAAACTGTCTGCTAAATAGACCCACTTAATAAAATATCAAAGACAATAATAACACCAGCAAACTGTTAATTTATTATAAAATAATAAAAAAATCTTTGTTGAGCTGGAGATCCACATTGCAAACAATAATATGCATATTAATCTTTACAAATGTCTTTGTATCCACAGGAATATCCCTAAACACACACACACACACACACACACACACACGGCATTTAGCAGACGCTTTTTTCCAATGCAATGCTTCAGTTTCAGAAGTAGTCCCAGTTAAAAACACTCACTTCTTCGGTCCGTGATTCTGTCAGTCATACTTCCTGTGTCCATGATTCCATTGGCTCGTGTTGCTGTCAATCAGGGCAGTCATCAATCAATGTTTTAGATCCCGCCCACAGCTGGACACAGCCAATCAATGTTGAGACACTGAGCTTCACCGGCCACTCAGCCAGTGAGCTCCAGGGGCAGCTCCCGGCTGCACAGCGCCTCCCACTGGCGCGCCAGCAGGGCCAGCAGGCGCTCCCTGCTTTCGGCCGCCGGCACAAAGATGCACCATGTGACCTCCTGGGCCCCGGCCCCGCCCCCCGGGCTAGGCCCCTCCCCCTGGCTGAAGTGGTCCACATGGAGGGGGGGCAGCAGGTCCGGTCCCGGAAGCTCGTCCAGAACCAGGGTCAGGGCCTGAGGGTATGTCTGGTACCCCAGCAACACACGCTCCACGTCTCGAATCCTCCGGGCCTCACGCACCTGGTACCGTTCCCTGGTGGACAAGAATATATTATTATTATTACCATTATCATTATTACCATTATTATTACCACCATTGTTATTCCCACAATTTCTTTCTTTCTTTCTTATCTTCTCTCCAAAACTTTGCCGCTTAACTACTTTGTCATTCTTTGTGCTAGAAACTTCATTCAAACTTTAAAACATTCAGCTACTTTAGGAATTAAAGGGTCTATTTTTATATAGTTTTTATAGCTTTTCAGATATTAAAGTTTTATTATTGAAAGTTTTTGTCCCATTGAAATTAATGATGGAATGTTCAGTTGTTAGAGTGATGGCAGTTGGTGATTTGAAAATATCCACATATTTTATAAACTGCCGCCACTCCTACAATTTTCACAGTACTTTCACATATTATACATCAAAAGGTTCATGTTTTCATGCTGTCACTTACATTCAATATCTAAGGGATACCATTTATAGTTTTATTAATGTTTGTTTGACACTCACTCTTCCAATATGCACACATACCTGTTTTCTAACTTGTCGATAGTCCTAGAATCTGTAAGCTACACGGACATATTATATATCAAACTGTTTGTCTGTTTCCCTGAATTCCTACGGTGTAGATATAAGCTGTGACATGTATACTTTTTTGAGAGTCCTCAAAGAGAATAGTGGCAGTTTGGAGAGAAGCAGAGTGAGGGACAAAGTGACAGTTGCAATCACTACACACGCAGCCTCCCCCCACTGGAGGGGAGGGAGGGGGGGGGGGGGGGGGGGGTCCTGGAGGACTGGGTTGGGAACCACTGACCTAGTGCACTCTATCACAGACATCAATGCAGATGATTATAAAAGGACCCAGGCAAAGGAGGAATGGCATTCTGCGTTAGAATTAAGCAACACAGCTGTTTTGCTTAAGCAATACATCCTGTTGCGGTCAGCTAGCCCACTTCACATTTTCTTCAGGAAATGTACTTTCTAGTTATTATCATCATCATCATCATCATCATCATTATTATACCTGGTAGTGCTCCCTGGTGGACAGTATTATTATGTTATATATATAATGTATATTATTATAAATACATTATATTTTAAAACAAACAAACTTTTATGATATTATATTTTACCATATTCTTGTGATTATATTACAAAATAGTGCTCTCTGATGAACAATATTATTTAATCTATATTTAAAAGAAAGCGTTGTGATTGGCTGCTGACCTGCAGGGTGGTTCCTTGGCAAAGTCGGGCAGGGGATAACTGACATAGTCCTCGTCCAATAGGAAGATGTGGGAGGCGGTCAGAACCAAAGTCCTGGGGTGGAGCCATGGAGAGGGGGTGGAGTCATGGTATGGAAGGTCACGGCCTGATCTTTCTGGAAGATCTGAAACCTGGACCTACACAGAAGAAGGTATCAGATATGAATAATATTATAATTACTTAGCAAGTCGTTTGGTAAGAGATAGTTAGAGTAAGACTCAACCATCTCTAACCTACTGTTGTGCAGCAAGAGAAAAGCACCTCCGACAACAAGAAGTGTGTCAATTAAAAAGGAAGTTCACTGGTGTCAACAGGAAGTGTGTCAGACTGAGCAGGAAGCCAGACCTGGAAGACCAGCAGGTAGAGCAGAATGTTGAACGAGGAGGCTGGGCTCTTCCGGTCGGCCACGATGAAAGTCAGGTCCCCCATCTCATCCTCACTGGGGTAGATGAACCTCACCCTGCTGCTGTGGACCAGCTCGTAGTTCTGCATCTTACCTGCAGGGGAGACACGCAGCACACAGGGGCTGTCTGGTCTGAGAGCACTCTCACACCAGAGCCGTCTGGTCTGTTCAGAAGGAACAACGGAGCTTCTCCTCCGATAGTCTGGTTTGTTTGGGGCGGTGCTCTACCTGGCCCAGTACTGCCCTATCTGGCCCAGTTAACTCTACCTGATCCTACACTGCTCTACCTGGTTCAACACTGCTCTACCTGGTCCTACACTGCTCTACCTGGTTCAACACTGCTCTACCTGGTCCTACACTGCTCTACCTGGTTCAACACTGATCTACCTGGTCCTACACTGCTCTACCTGGTTCAACACTGCTCTACCTGGTCCTACACTGCTCTACCTGGTTCAACACTGCTCTACCTGGTTCAACACTGCTCTACCTGGTCCTACACTGCTCTACCTGGTTCAACACTGCTCTACCTGGTCCTACACTGCTCTACCTGGTTCAACACTGCTCTACCTGGTTCAACACTGCTCTACCTGGTCCTACACTGCTCTACCTGGTCCTACACTGCTCTACCTGGTCCTACACTGCCCTACCTGGCCAAGTTTGCTCTACCTGGTCCTGACCTGCTCTACGTGATCTAGAACTGGTGTGGTGTACCTGAGGTGGTGTTGGTGAACTGGGTGTAGAAGTCCTGTTCAGCCGGTTCTGGGTCCGCTCTGGTCTGGTCCAGACTGAGGGCAGACATCAGCTCCTTCAGGAAGCAGGATGTCCCATAACTGTCCCTGCTCACACAACACACTACCTGGCATGCACTACCTCCTACACACACACACACACACACACACACACACACACACACACACACACACACACACACACACACACACACACACACACACACACACACACACACACACACACACACACACACACACACACACACACACCATGTTGAATTCAAAACCCTTCAGTGTCTTACCGCCATGCATTGGTAAGTATCACACATTACAAAGAAATACACATTTTGATCAGTTTAGACATGTTTGAGGCACCTTCTTATTGTACCACTAGTCATTTTGTAGAGATGCGTTTTGTATCCGTCTGTGCTTACAGAGTTTGAAAGGAACTTCATGTATAACTTCATAACTTCATGTATAACTTCATGGATAACTTCATGGATAACTTCATGGATAACTTCATAACTTCATGGATAACTTCATAACTTCATGGATAACTTTATAACTTCATGGATAACGTTGTAAACACATTGGGACCTATGAGGCGGAAGTACTGGTCGAACAGTCCCACGTTGACAGACAGCAGGTCAGACAGGCTGATGGACAAACAGACACACAGACACAGCTCCTGGTCTCTTTGGTCCACTGTGTCCCATTCTACAGAGAGAGACAGGCAGGGAGAGAGACAGTGGGACTCTGTATTAAACACGACATTTACAGAACATTTCTGTGGTCATACGTCTACGTGGTTTGGACCAATCAGAGACGTGTCTCACCAGATGGAAGGCTGAGCGAGGAGGCCGAGTCTTCCAGCAGGAAGTAGATGGCTTTGTTGGACAGCAGGAGACAGGAAGTGAGCTCAGTCTCCGGAGAGGTGTAGAAAATAACAGACAGCCATAAAACCTGTCTGACCTCCTCCCCTTCCCACTGCGCGCGCGCACACACACACACACACACACACACACACACACACACAAAAACAAATGTATTTGCTTTTCCAATACCCTATTATAAACAACAGCTCGGCATTCAATACAACTGTTCCCTCCAGGGACTGAGGACAGAACACCTCCATGTGTAGATGGTTCTGGACCTCCCGACGGGAAGAACCCAGGTGGTGCTGATGGTGGGTTGGCAGCCACACCTCATCATCACTGACCCTCAGCACTGGGCCCCCCCAAGGGGTTTGAGGAGGACCTGAGCCCCCTGCTGTTCTCCCTCTGGAGACACGCCCTACACAGGTAAACATCTCCATACAGCAGCCCTGATCATCGGTCTGAGGCCTCTCCACGGTCACCCACCTGAGCTATGGAGCTCTGGAAGAGGGCCTGCAGTGCAGGGCCCGGTAGCCCAGCCAGGAGCGCCTGTCCTGGGGAGAGGCTGTGGAGGAGGTGGGGTGGGGGTTGGTTCTCCTCACTCAGCTTCTGGAGCTCAGAGCTGTGGGGGTGGGGGTGGGGCGAGTAAAGCTCAGTTAGACTGTGCCATCTAACTGGGGGATGGGAGGGGGGTATATGGGTTTGACCAAGGCCTAAAACTCAAATCAGTAAACATCTCATGTTTACTGATTTGAGTTTTAGGCCTTGGTCAAACCCTTGGTCAAAATTCATATGGAATGCAGACATGACCTCATTACTCCAGCAAATAGAGAAGATTTGAGTCACGGCCTGAAGCAGGTCCCCCTCAGCTTCACATCTCTATGTACTACGTGAGCTTTCCCAAAGTGAAGACATACTGCACATCCAGACACAAAACTGCTCGGTTAGCTCAATCGTGTAGCCAAGATATTTGCAGACAAAAAAAGAACTAGATAACCCCTGGCATCAAGGCAGCCTCTCTCAGTACGTTTACATGCAGCAAGAAATTCGAATTTCTGATCGGATCAGATAATGACATGCGTAAGACCGGATCACTTGTCCGAGTATACATGCCGTTCAGAGAATCGGATTAACAGCCGGAGCATGGCTGACTCCGGACGCTATGTGGCGCTGCGCATGCGCAGAATGCAAAATCCGATTCAGATCCGATTGCTGAGTATACATGCCGTTAAAAGTCCGACTATGAACAAATTATCTAGGTGTTGTTATCCGATTTTGAGATGTCCGAAGTAGGTTGGATTAAGGTGTTTACATGCACTTTAAAAGTCCGAACGGTGTCTTATACGATTAGAAATTCGAATTTCTTGCTGCATGTAAACGTACTGTCTGAGGTAGGGGCTCACCTGTGTAGGTCCACAGTGGTCTGGTCAAGGTCTGGAACGAAAAGCAGGAGCAGAGGTCAATTACCTGTCTGCGGCCTGTTCTGTAGAGCTGCACTGTAGTAAAGTGTAGTATTCTGTAGAATAGTGTAGTCATAGTGTAGTATTCTGTAGTGTAGTGTAGTTGTAGCGTACTGTATTACAGGTACCTGGCTGCAGTGCAGCTGATCTGGCCAGAGCCACGGTCCTCAGACCCTCCAGAGAGGATGTCCGGATTCCGAGCTCCCCCAGGAAGGAGAGCCTGTCTTGGGCTAGAGGGAACACCATGCCCAGCCTCCAGCCACCCAGCACCACCTCCACCACATGGCCAGCCCTGAGGCACACATCCGCTTACATTAGTTATAGCTTACCAATAACTAACTAATATCCAATCAACTAGGCATACCGTCAAGTAATGTCTAATCAATAGCCAACTATTTAGTTAATAGTTAACCGCCCAGTCATGCACCAGTCATGCACCAGTCATCTAGAGGGACCTGTGTTTGTGTTGCAGTCCTTCAGCGCGGTGTCGAGGGTGGAGGACCACCGCCCCCAGAGGAACACGGGTCACCCTGCTCCAGGAGGAGCAGGATGAGGAGCAGAAGGAGCCAGTGCTGCTCCTTGTCCTGGCAGCCAGAACGCTGAAGTCCACCTTCACCACACACAGGTGTCGGGGGGTGAGGAAGAGGAGGGCAGGGGTCCTGGAGGCTGCCACGTCCTGGGTCAGGATGTCTGTCAGTGGGGGGGCGGGGCAGGGGGAGGAGCCAGAGGAAGGGAGGAGCAGATGGGCGAGGTATCCTCCGCGCACCTCCTGTTGCTCCCAGGAGCTGAGGAGCGACCGCAGCAGCAGCTGAGGATTCTGGGTATAGTGTGGCGGCACCTCTGGACTGACAGGAAGCTGTGGGTCACATCATTCACTTAAGAATTCATAGACTAGACACACACAACTAGCAGTCTGCAGTAGATGTAGTCTACAGGTCTACAGTAGGGCTAGCTTGTAGGGAAAAGGACCAGTCTACAGTAGTGTAGGGTCACTACAGGGTAAGGGTGAGGTCTACCTTGGTCTGGATCAGGGCTGAGAGGGGGGGGTCCTGGGGGGGGGGGCAGATGAACCAGAGCTGCGTAGATCTGGATTGGAGACCCAGGGAGACCCAGGGCTCCGGAAGCAGAGAGCAGGAGGAGGAGATCAGCACCTCCTCGTAGGGCAGCAGGAACTCCTTCTGTAGACTTGACGACACCGCCTCCTCGATGCCGAGATGAAACTCCTGGTCTGAAACAAGAGACACGTTGACGTCCTGCTGGGTTTCCATGGTTACACATCCATGTCCACCTCGGACTGTGTTAGTACCTGCGTTGTGATTGGTCCAGGGGCTGTCCGCTGACAAGGAGAACAGACCCAGGAGCTGGTCAGTGAACACCAGGCACCCCACCTTCTGCAGCACCCCCTTCTGCTCCTTCATCTTCACTTCCACCTCCTCCTCCTCTACCTCCTCCAACTCCACCTCCACAAAGTAGCACCACCTCACATCCCTGGCTCTGGGCTGCACCTCAGCAGGGGTGAGGGCAGAGCAGGACTCCCCCAGACCCATCTCAAAGTACCCATCTCCGGAGGTGGTACTGGACCTGAAGAAGAACATCTCATCCAATCAGGAGCTCCCCATACTCACCTGGTCTAACTAGAGCTAGTCTAACCAGACCTGAGCTGTGTCTCAATCCACGTACTTGCGCACTTAAACTTCCTTTTTTGAGTACATAGTGCGTTCACACTGGTAATTGCGGCAAGACGCAGTACACTGCTAGTACCCGGATGGTGCACTCATAACGGTCAAAAAGCTGAGTGTACAACGCTGGACACTTTTCACCCTCAATGGTCGCCATTTTGTCTACGTAACGGAAGGGGAGGGAACGCCAGCACTTTCCAAAAAAATCTGATAAAGATTGCGGACGACACCTGTGGACCGTTGGCCCATACCACTCCTTTTAAATGTAAGATATAACTTTACACATCAATCGAAAAGTGGTTATTTTTCGTTATGTATCACCATTTTATTGTTAGACAGATGTATGACAGATGTCATAAGCGATTGTTAACGGTTTGTGCTGATATGCTTATACGTGAATGCCTGTACGGGAACGAACGCTTGTATCGTCATTTCCGTTAAGTGCAAAACGGGAGTGCTTCATTTGAGACGGTACTTCTTAGACGGAATTCACGCACTACATCAGTAAGTACATAGTGCACACAGTACACGTACGGAAGTGTACTCGTGGAAGTACGTGGATTGAGACACAGCCCTGGTTTAACTAATTGTCCAAAAATACCTTACCTACCTCAGGCTATGCATTTTTTATGGAGCACATGTGTACAGTATGTTTAAAAGTGACCTGCAGTTAAGCAGGTAACTAGACATATACATAACATATGTAAATACACCCATCTAGTTACATGTAGGAAACTAGTCACATCTAGCTAACCATACCCAAGTATTTAACTAGTCAACAAGTGGAGCAAACTAAAGTTAATTAGTTAAGACTAGGGTTGAGCACCAAAACTCGGTTCCAGTAGGGCACCGGTTCCGACATAAACGGTTGTAACAAGATCGAATAAGAACGCAAATTGCGGTGCCTCATTTCGGTGCCTGACTTTTTTTAACACCCCATGGGGCTGCGGGTGGCCTCAACCGGCGTGACGTCAGTGCCGCTACGCTGCACCCTTGCCGAAGGCAAAAAGATCCAAGGTTTGGCTACATTTCACATCCAAGGATTCAGACTCTGCAACATGCAAGAGATGCAATAAAGCGATATCGTTAGAGTTGTAACGTTCACGAACGACCCAAATCTTTTGGCTCATTAACATGAACGATGGGAACCGAGTCGCGTTTGGTTGGGAGACGTTCTTTTTTTTCTCTCTTCCCTGAGTTCACAGTAATGGTTCACACAGTTGCTCACACAAGCTCCTCCTTGCTCCTCCACTGAGTGAGACGGAGGTTCTTTGTAGCCTGCTTTGTTTTTTATTGTGTATTTATAGGTGTTGCATGAATAACATCAGTCAAAGTAGTTTTACACACATACACACACGCAGTGTTGTGCCTGAACTCGTTCATATTTTGGGCGAACGTGAACTGAACATACTGTATTATTGCCTGATAAACATTATTGTGAACACGTTCATTCTGGTGTCTGAACGGCACGCTCTCTCAGTTTAACTTCGTTCAATAGGGTGCCAGATTTCTATAGAGCGTTCCAGGCGAAAACCCGGCTAAAACACACCCTAAACAGGGCTTAATATGTAGCGCAGGGGTGCCCAACCAGTCGATCGCTGTCTACCAGTCGATTGTGGGCTGAGTTGCAGTCAGAGTGTGAAACAGCACCAAAATGCGTGCAGTATTGCATGGATATGGCAATGCGAGGGGGCCACAGAGATTTTGTGATTGATAGATAGATAGATAGACAGACAGACAGCAAGTTTTTCCTCATGTTTTTGAGAATACACTGGAGGGGTGAAAGCTGCAATATTGTTTTATTTGATGTGATGTAAATGCGAATTCTTATTTTATATTATTTTAAATTATATTGCTTTATTTTATATTGTGTGTAATTTGGCCCTGGAATTAAAAGGGAATTGTTTTTTGACAGTGAAGTGAGTGCGGTTTCGTTTTTTTAAGCACCGCTTCGAGAACCGTTTTAGCACCGGAACCGTTTCAAAAGTACCGAGTAGGCACCGGTATCGGATAAAACCCAAACGATACCCAACCCTAGTTAAGACTAGCTAACTAGTACAGGACATAAGTAGAGTTAACTAGTTAAGACTAGTTTCTGTTTGGTTACCCTGGGCAATCAGCGGGAGGTAGAACATCTCTGTGTTTAGACGTCAGCTCCTCCTCCTCCTCCTCCTCTTCTTCTTGCACCTCCTGCTGCACCTCCTGCTGGCTGAGGAGTGAGGCCAGGCAGTGGGACAGCTGTGTCATGAAGTCTTTGTTGGAGGAGAGGGAGTGGAGGTGAGAGGAGAGGCAGAGGAGAGGGGAGGACAGGGAGAAGGAGAGGCAGGGGCTGCTGGCAGGACCTGGGGGCTGAAGAGTTCTGTCAGAGGAAAGAATCAAGAATACAACAGAGAACACCATTATTCACACACATCCATCTACCCATAGATCATCACAGACACAATGGATATGTGTGCACTAGAATCCCACATCCCACACCTGGCTGTATTTGCAGCTCCGCCTCCAGGACTGCAGCATGGAGCTGTGTGATTGGACAGGAGAGAAGATGGACAGCCAGCAGAGGGTGGTATCTGGAAGGAGGAGAGCCAATCAGCTTGAAGCTAGGCTTTAACCCAATGTATAGCCCAGCTATACAAAACACAGAAAGGATCCTGCTGGGACCATGACAGCCAATGTGTGCACTGTGTATCTGCCATGTACCCGTGAGCTACATCAGAGCCTTAAGGTGTTAAAGGTATGCAAACAGCTAGAAGAAGAATTACTCGCATCACAAACTAGCATCAGCTAGCATCACAAACCTGTGAGAGCAGGAGGGGGGAGGCAGCGGGACAGACGAGGCGGGGGCAAACTACTTCTTCTTCTCTGCTCCTTACTTCTACACAGGAAACATCACACAGTGACCGGCTGGAGCTGACGGCTTCTGTCAGACCACACAATGAGTCAACATTCTTGTCATGTAATGTGGGTGCAGCAACCACTTATTTCATCATCAGCCCATAGCCACAAGGTTGAAATGTACACTTCACCATGAGAACAGTGTGGTAGAAGAGTACTCTTCACCATGAGAACAGTGTGGTAGAAGAGTACTTTTCGCCATGAGAACACTGTGGTAAAAGAGTACTCTTCACCATGAGAACAGTGTGGTAGAAGAGTACTCTTCACCATGAGAACACTGTGGTAGAAGAGTACTCTTCACCATGAGAACACTGTGGTAGAAGAGTACTCTTCACCATGAGAACACTGTGGTAGAAGTGTACTCTTCACCATGAGAAAACTGTGGTAGAAGAGTACTTTTCACCATGAGAACACTGTGGTAGAAGTGTACTCTTCACCATGAGAAAACTGTGGTAGAAGAGTACTTTTCACCATGAGAACACTGTGGTAGAAGTGCTCTTCATCATGAGAACAGTGTGGTAGAAGAGTACTCTTCGCCATGAGAACAGTGTGGTAGAAGAGTACTCTTCGCCATGAGAACAGTGTGGTAGAAGAGTACTCTTCACCATGAGAACAGTGTGGTAGAAGAGTACTCTTCACCATGAGAACAGTGTGGTAGAAGAGTACTCTTCGCCATAACGACAGGAGAATCCTATGTGGGGGATACGGTAGTTGGGGGTTCAGTATTCAGGTGATAGGTAGTGAGGGGTCATGTAGTTCGGTAGGATGATACATACATGGTTACCTTGACTAGAGCAGCAGTCATTCACGAGAGAGGGGGAAGAGGAGGAAGAGGAGGAGACAGCAGGAGGAGCGGCAGATAGGAGAGACAGGCTGCTCTCCTCAGCCACCTGAAGAGGAGGGAAAGGAGTGATGAGAGGCGAGTAGGAGGGGCAGAAGAGGTGGTGTCTGGGGGTTACCTACCCTCTTGTCGCTGCTGTGGAGTTTGTCTTTGGTTTCCTTAGCTTTCTGGATGGCTTTGAGCACCTCCACCGTGTCCACCTCCTGCTGGGAGGTGGCCGTCCCGTCCAGACACACCTGCACACAGGTAGCGTACAAGAACTTCACAACAGAGGAGGAGAGAGGGTAGGGCAGTGTTGCCAACTCCTCAGTGAGAAAAGTAGCTAAAGGCGGTCCTAAAAGTCGCCAGAAGTCGCTAAATTACGTTGACATCTGGCTAAATACAGCAACAACGACGCTACGATTGCAACACTGTGGTAGGGGTAGGGCAGGAGGAGATGAGAGGCAGAACCTAGGGTATGGGGAGGAAGGGTAGGTAGGAGCTAAGGTATGAGACATTAGGAGGTAGGGTGAGAGGAGGTAGAGTATGAGGAAGTAGGGGATGAGGAGGTAGGGTTGTACCTCAGCAGCGCGGTCCCAGAACAGAGCCAGGGTCCGGGTGCGGTAGTCTGGGGAGCAGCAGAGAGGGTTGAGGGTCAGCGACAGCTTCTCCAGGCACGGGAGACCTGCTACACACCTCACCTCCTGCAGCTACACAAAGACACACACATATAGAGATATACACAGACACTTATAAAGATTTAAACACACACACTTATAGAAACACACACACACACACACACACACACACACGCACACACACGTTGAGTATTGACTCGCCTACTCGTTTTGCACAAAAAGTATCAGCTACAATTTCCCATTAAATACACAGCTGCACCTTGCTGCTTATTTCACGTCCAGTTTTGTTGTCGGGACGTTCTGAGGTCCAGGGTGACCAGGCAGTAGAGTTAGCATGCTAACCTGAGCTAGCAGGTTGTGGCTAAGGTCTAGGGTGACCAGGGAGTAGAATTAGCATGCTAACTTGTGCTAGCAGGTTGTGGCTAAGGTCTAGTGTGACTAGTTAGTAGAGTTAGCATGCTAACCTGTGCTAGCAGGTTGTGGCTAAGGTCAAGGCTGAGTAGGTAGTAGACTTAGCATGCTAACCTGTGCTAGCAGGTTGTGGCTAAGGTCAAGGCTGAGTAGGTAGTAGACTTAGCATGCTAACCTGTGCTATCAGGTTATGGCTGAGGTCCAGGGTGACCAGGGAGTACAGTTTGCTGAGGCCAGAGAGATGCTCCAGGCGGTTCCCGGCTAGATTGAGGGTCCGGATGTTGCCCAGACGGGTGTGGGCCGACTGCAGGACCTGCAGGGCGTTGTGGGACAGGTCCAGATGGACCAGGTTGTACAGGTGCTGAAAACAAACACATCGTAAAAACATTTTACTGGTATATTCACTGGTTCATATGGTGAATGAACTGATTGAAGTACATGTGAACGGATGGATCAGCAGTGAGCAGTACCTGGAGGTGGTCTACAGACTGCAGCTGGTTGTGACTCAGGTCCAGAAATTCCACTTCTGGAACCAGTTTCTGTTGAACACAAAAACAGTAAACTCACGGCTCGTCCAAGTCCAAAAGTGGATTGCTTACTGTGGAGTGGTATAGTTCTGGTTTTGGTTGCTAGTAGGGTGACGGTATAGTTCTAGTTTTGGTAGCTAGTAGGGTAATGGTACTGTTCTGGTTCTGGTAGCTAGTAGGGTGGTGGTGTAGTTAGTTCTGGTAGCTAGTAGGGTGGTGGTATCATACTGGTTCTGGTAGTTACTAGGATGGTGGTATAATTCTGGTTCTGGTAGTTACTAGGGTGGTGGTATAGTTATGGTTCTGGTAGTTACTGTGGTGATGGTATAGTGCTGGTTCTGGTAGTTACTAGGATGGTGGTATAGTTCTGGTTCTGGTAGTTACTGCGGTGATGGTACAGTTCTGGTAGTTACTAGGATGGTGGTATAGTTCTGGTTCTGGTAGTTACTAGGATGGTGGTATAGTTCTGGTTCTGGTAGTTACTAGGATGGCGGTATAGTTCTGGTTCTGGTAGTTACTAGGGTGGTGGTATAGTTCTGGTTCTGGTAGTTACAAGGGTGGTGGTATAGTTCTGGTTCTGGTAGTTACTAGGGTGGTGGTATAGTTCTGGTTCTGGTAGTTACTAGGGTGGTGGTATAGTTCTGGTTCTGGTAGTTACAAGGGTGGTGGTATAGTTCTGGTTCTGGTAGTTACTAGGGTGGTGGTATAGTTCTGGTTCTGGTAGTTACTAGGGTGGTGGTATAATAATAATAATAATAAATCAGTCTTGTATAGCGCATTTCTAGGACCCAATGCGCTTCACAACAAAAAAAATAAAAAAAATAAAATTAAAAAAAAATAAAATATATAGTATATGGTATAGTTCTGGTTCTGGTAGTTACTAGGGTGGTGGTATAGTTCTGGTAGTTACTAGGGTGGTAACTCACCACCGAGGCGTCTATCTCTGTGATGGTGTTGTGACTCAGGTCCAGCGTGGTCAGTTTCCTCCATAGAGGAATAACGGCGGTCACGTGGGCCCCAGGCCCCACCCCTTCTACTGACTCCGCCTCCCACTGGGAAAATTCACTTGCCTCTGGAGCCAGGATGGCCTACAACACATCATTCGACATCATCCTGTCACATGACCAACAACCGGGACATCATCATCATCACACCGTGGTACATGGGCCATACCATCATGGAAGAGGTGGTGTGGTGGATACTGCAGGTGGCCAGGGTCCTGCGGAGGCTGGGGAAACCCTGGATCTGCTGAGAGGAGCACTCCCTCACCTGTCAATCACAAGTTAACTGTGTCAATCATAAATTATTCCCACTTTAATACTGTCCATCCCCAATCAATAGAAAGGCATGCTGGGAGAGGAGAAAGCAGGCCAGAGGTCATACTAACCTCCACATGTAGCAGGGATTTGAAGATGGACAGGTCAAATGTCAGGCTGCGCTCCTCAATGTTACTGGTTCCTATTGGTCCCTGGGAGCCCTGGATCTGACAAATCAAATTACATCTACATTTGATACATAGACAACATCAAGTCAAAAAGTGTGTATGTGTTTGTGTATGTGTGTATGCATGTGTGCATGCATGTGTGTAAGTGTGTGCATGTGTGTGTGTGTGTGTGTGTGTGTGTGTGTGTGTGTGTGTGTGTGTGTGTGTGTGTATGTGTTTGTGTATGTGTGTATGCATGTGTGCATGCATGTGTGTAAGTGTGTGCATGTGTGTGTGTACCTTGAGGTAGCGCAGCCTGCAGGTGAAGTCCAGGATGTGGGCCAGCTGTGTGTGGAGCTCAGGTCTGCAGGGGGTGGAGAGGTGCAGCTGCTCCCACACTGCATGCAGCTGGAGCGGCCGCAGACAGTACACCTGACCCCCTGCCAGCAGGTCCTCACCTGGAGACACAGACAGGTAAAGACACGGGTACAGAGACAGACAACCAGATAGAGGGACAGGTAGAGAGACAGACAGACAGACACACAGAAAGGTAGAGGAACAGGTAGACAGAAAGCAAAGACAAGTAGAGCCACAGGTACAGAGACAGTAAGACAGCTAGACACAGGTAGAGAGACAGACAGGTAGTTGGACAGGTAGAAACACTATGACCCCTGGAGGTTAAAGGTCAACAGGAAGCTCACCTCTGTGAAACAATGCCTCAGCCAACGCTGCTGCAACACCACTCCTTTCCTGACAGCCGGTAGACAGACAGGTAGACAGTCAGGTAGACAGACAGGTAGAGTATGTGGTAGACACTCTAAACTGTGACTAATAACATGTAGCTGTCTTTTACTTCATCACACACACACACGGGGGTCTTACATAGAGGTCAAATTGCAGGAAGGAGGCGAGGGGGGGAGGCGTGGGGGAGATTAGGAGGCGCTGTAAGAGCGTCTGCAGGTAAACCTCTAGCTCTCGCCTCCTCCTCTCCACCAGGCCAGGAGAGTTCTTCCCCAGCAATTTCTTAGGGGGGAGGAGCTGCTTGTCCACCAGCCAATCAGCACTCAGCTGCAACACAGAGACACCATATATAAAGAATCCTGCTGCTAAGGGAGGGCTAACAGTGCTGCTAGCTAATCACCACCATCAGTATGTTTCGATGTAGAGAGAAACCAGGTTATGGTTAAACATGGTAATGGATGAATTACCCATAATTCATGCATATGGATTGGGATTAGTTACCTGGTCATCCTTATTGGGTTTCTTTCTGGGCAGAATCAGGGTTACGTAACCGGGCTTCCATGCCAACATGCCAGTTAGGAAACCTGATTACCATGGTAGCCAGGTCACAACCAGCTTTCCCTGTGCATGTAAACGCACTGCCGCTTACCAGAAATACCATCATACTACCGCCAGGGGGCTCCAGGGCCTTGATATCTAGTTTAGGTAGAAGTGGTTCTCCAAGAGGCGTGTACATATTTTTATTATTATTAATAATAATATCAATATTTTTTATCCACAAACATCTCTAGTTTATGTTAACGCGTTTATCCTATATAGCTGTATATTATTACTATCCATAAATATCGCTCTTATGTTGAAGTGGTTATCATGAGATGTATAAAAATAAATTATGTCGATTCATCTATGTGAACTACATTTTGTTACGCACCAACTACATAATACAGCAGGTGAACAGAGTGCATGGTCACCAGTGTGAGGCTACCTTCTCGTGGAGCTCGTGGAAGTCGCTGTATCGGTGTTTAACGGTCCACCGGTGCTCCCCGTCCGTCACCTGGATGACGTAAACCTGGAGCCAACAAACCACAGTTACCGGCAGCTTTTAATAATCAGCAGGTGATTTCATTATATCTTTACAATTCAATATGTTTCAATTATGAATCATCGTGATGAACTTCTGAGGTGGACAGTGAAAGGCATGCAGCGGACGTCTGGGCCACCGTTTCCGTAAAAGGACGAGGAAACGAGCAGCAGAACAGCTTAGTAAGATGATTTAACTAGAAAGCCGCCAAGAAACAGTCAGCATCAACGCCTCATGGCCGCCTGCTCTGCTGTCACTTGGCTCCACATGGTCACAAACATCTTATATTGTAATATATTGATATATTACAGTGTAGTTCTCCACCAGCTCCGAGCCAAGGATAGAGACGCTCCTCCTCCGCTCCTCCGACACTCCGGCCGCCTCCATCTGCTCCTCTATCTGCTCCCAGTACCTCCTCTTTCTCCTTCTGTGGCTCTTCTATCCCTGCTGGTACCTGCTGGGTTTGGTGTAGATGATTTTTAGTGCTGGTTCAGTGTGAGGTGGGGTCCTGCTTTAGAAGGAGGCTGCAGGTCGCGTCTCCTCGGCAGCCATCTTTGTTGTGATGAGATCAGCTGATTCAAACATGTCAAACTTTATTGACCATAAACAAAAAAACTATCGGTCATTTAAAAAGTATCGATGGTGTTTGCTGGACACAACGTTAATATCAGCTCTAGAACAATGTGTTTGTGTTGTTTGTCAAATCTCAGCCGTTCGGTTAATGTAACTGTAATCCTGCTTGTAGTTTGCCGAGCGATACAATATAATTTGAACGCCTTCTGGTTCTTAGATGTTATTTTATTCTTTCGGGTGATAATAAAATGTAATTGCAGTTTTTTAAAATATTTATTTGTACTTTAGTAAGGTGAGGACGCTTCGCGAACAGCTCTACGGCTCAACATCGCCACCGTCAGGTGAGAGGGAGACACGCATGTTCAGTTTGAGACGAGCTCCGGTTTTAATTATGGATTCATCCCATGGTTTCAATTCATCCTGTCATCCAAGAAAGAAACAAAAACGACAAAATGTGCTTTTTAAATGTCTTTATTTAAAGCTCTTATTTACCATAACATTAACCATACCAACCCTAACCTAATCTGTGTGTCCCGTTTCCAGTGCTGTTCCTGCATGCAAGTGGAACATTTATGCAGGGCTGTCTCAGCTTACTAATGCCCACTGTTTATTTATCTGCATGTTATTGGATCTCCTTCTGCATATCAAAATTACACAAATATGGTTAATGTGTCTGGTGGTACTGACTGTATTCATAGTTCTGTTGTGACCGACAGAAGCATTTCTAATTATACTCAGTTCTTAAAGACTTCTAAATTACTTTTAGAAAATCTTATGGGAGAGAAGACAAGATGTCGGCTCATAACTAACTGTTATAGAACACTAAATAACACCACATTCAAATGAATGTCTTGACAGGAAGTGGCCTGGCTCCACCTGCTGATGTACTTTCCGTTATGCAGGAAGTAGTGTTCTGGGGTTCCAGGGGTTGAAAGAAAAGCCAGAGACGATCGTGTTCCTGAAATCTAAAGTCTCACAGGAAGCAGGAACACAAAGACAGGAAGCTGAAAGGACACGACCACAGATCCTTTCAGCCCAGGGGCACACATGGTTCCCCACAATCCTCAGCGCTTCTTGGTGCATTTCCTGCGGGCTTTCTTGTGGGTATTGCGACAGTCCTGTTGAGAGGAACCACGACTCATCATGTGGCCTTCTGTGTGTGTGTGTTACCTGTATGAGTGTGTTTCTGTGTGTTACCTGTATGAGTGCGTTTCTTTTCTCCTCCCAGTCATTTTCCTTCAGCTGAGATGAACGGCAGAAAGACCTAGGACCCTCTGAGATACAGAGACTGTGCATCAGTGAATGACCGAGGACCCTCTGAGAGACAATGTGTGTAACAGTGTGTGTTCATGTGTGCAACAGTGTGTGAGTACCTGTCAGTCTGCTGTCCTCAGGGTAGTAGAAGAATAACTCTCTGTAAGAGGGCATCACGCTCTCCCTAAACACACACACACACACACACGGCATTGGAGACAACTCTGGCAGTGCAGTGGTACATTTATGAATAAAACCGTGTTAATTATATCACAGTATCAGATTGGAATGTGATCCGTTGGCTCCGAGCGTAGACATCGTGAAAGCTTTCCGAGCGAGAACCAGGCTCCTCTGAGCTGAGCCCTGGGGCTCTCGGAGCAGCGGCCACTGGGTTAACTCCAGCACACTGCCACGGGGCTCTGAGGGGTGCCCACTCACGTGGAGTCCAGAGTTTAAAAAGTGGTGAACTCCACCACCTGAAGTCTCCCAATGTGTTGGGACCGGTCAAAGGAACCCGTCCGTCATCCCGTGGGAGAGTCAGTCTGCCTCACAGGTGAAGGGATCAGAGGCTCCAGCAATAGAGAGGACCGTGTAAAGGGCTGGGTGTGAACAAGGGAGAGGGACTCACTCTGCAGGGTCACAGCTGCTCTGTTTGACCTTTTCTTCATCACCATCAGCCGCAGCATCGTCGTTGTCGTCATCATCACCATCATCATCCGAGCTGCTGTCATGGAAACCAGACTCCAGTTGCCACGACACCCGCGGCTCTTTGATGGCCTCAACCCGATACTCTATACACACACACACACACACACACAAGCCTTTAAACTGAACATGTGGAAGAATATACTTCAGACAGACAGGGAGGGAGACAGACAGACTGACCGCTCACCTGTCTCCTTGCTTGCTTGCGTCTCCTCTTGGAAGAAGGAGAACTTAAAGGCAGACTGCTCCTCCTTCGTCTCAGTCTGCTCATCCTCCCTCATCTTCTCCTGCTCCTCCACTAGTCGGTCCCAGCAGGAGGCCTCCTGAGGAACGGCCGTGCCCCCCGGGCCCCCGGGCACCCCCCCTCCAAACACGCCCTTCAGATCCTCACACACATCGTAGTAGATCTCCCTGGACACCTCCGGGAGCTCCGCCTCCTTCTGCTTCTTCCTCTTCCTGCTCGCCTTCCTGAGAAGGGAGGGCTTTATCATTAACACAACAATCTCTCTCTATATATAAATGTCTATATATGACAGCCTGCTAGTGTGTGTGTGTGTGTGTGTGGTCATACCCCTCCTTGGCGACATCCTCCATCTTGTCCTCAAACACCGCATGCTCCTGGCGGCTCGGGTCATAGTGCAGCGCCTGCACATCTCTGACAACACAATCACTTATTTTAGCCAATCACATATGTGTGTGTGTGTGTGTGTGTGTGTGTGTGTGTGTGTGTGTGTGTATGTGTGTGTGTGTGTGTGTGTGTGTACCTGAAGGTGTGGGTCTTGCTGCTGGTCTTTGGCTTGGTGTGCAGTTGTGGGTTGTTGTTCAGAACACTCTGCAGGATGGACAGGTTCATCTTCTTCTCCTCCTCGAGACCCTCCTCTTCCTCACCACCACTCTTCATCACTGAGCACACACACAAACAGACACACACACACACAAACACACTGATCGACGGTATAATAAACACTAATACAAAGGCCACCGTCATCATGGGTATGGAGAAGAGGGATTATTCTGTTGATTCCACACACTGCCGCTTTTCTTTACCCTCGCCAGCTGCCCCGCGCTCCTCCTCTTCCTCCTCTTCATCACTCTCTGCAAAGCGCGAATCCATCCGGAACCGCTCGTCTATCCCGAACCCTGCCTGGATCGCCATCAGCTACACACACACACACACACACTTTAATAAGACACTTGATCTTCAACGAGGATGCGATCTGGGCGTCGGTAGGCGTGGTTGGTGTGTTTGTGGGCGTGTCTGGGGGTTGTTGGCGTGCCCGGGGGGTTGTGGGCATGTCTGGGGGTTGTGGGCATGTCTGGGGGTTGTGGGCGTGCCCGGGGGTTGTGGGCGTGCCCGGGGGGTTGTGGGCGTGCCCGGGGGTTGTGGGCGTGCCCGGGGGGTTGTGGGTAGGGTTGAGCACCGAAACTCGGTTCCAGTAGGGCACCGGTTCCGACATAAACGGTTGTAACAAGACCGAATAAGAATGCAAATTTCGGTGCGTCATTTCGGTTCCTGACTTTTTTTAACACCCCATGGGGCTGCGGGTGGCATCAACCTGCGTGACGTCAGTGCCGCTACGCTGCACAATTGTTGATCAGATCATCAGAACTGATAGCAGTGAGAGGATCATTGAAGAAGATGCCGAAGGCAAAAAGATCGAAGGTTTGGCTACATTTCACATCCAAGGATTCCGACTCTGCAACATGCAACAGGTGCAATAAAGCGATATCGTGCAAAGGAGGTAACACCTCAAATTTAAGTAAACACCTAACGACTCACGGTGTTTATTTAAAAGCCGAGCAATGCACCGTGTTCGATAACTTGCAGGATGCAGCAAGCACTTCAGCAGCAGCAGCCGGACTCACAGCCTGGGAGTCCGGCTGCTGCAGCTGAAGTGCTTTAAGGTGTTGCACTGTTCATTTCAGTACTTATATTTGATACAATATTGTTTTATTTGATGTGACGTAAAGCAGCCGGACTCCCAGCCTGGGAGTCCGGCTATTGCTTTATTTTATATAAAATGTGTGTAATTTGGCCCTGGAAATAAAAGGGTATTGTTTTTGGACAAAGTGTGCGCGGTTTCGTTTTTTTAAGCACCGGTTCGAGAACCGTTTTAGCACCGGAACCATTTAAAAAGTACCGAGTAGGCACCGGTATCGGATAAAATCCAAACGATACCCAACCCTAGTTGTGGGCGTGTCTGGGGTTTATGTGGTGCCGATAACAGCACTCACCTTGCGACCTGCTCGGCCTTCAAACTGAGGTTTGATGAGAAACCTGTCGCCGTCTCCCTCTTCCTCATCCTCCTCTTCGTCAAACAGCTTGGAGCCTGACACCTTCTGGTCCTGGGGATACGGACATGGACACGGACACAGACACGGACACAGACACAGACACAGACAGACACACACACACACACAGTGGTGACTTTTGATAAAGAGAATGCTGAGAAGACCCCCACAGTTGCCTGTGCCCTGTACCCTGGCTGTAGCTCACCTTCTCTCTCAGAGGTGCCTTGCTGTTGGCTGGTGCTGCTGCATTTTCAGGCTCCTCCTCTTCATCAGAGCCGAAGACAATGTGTTGACCTGGAGTTGCAGCAGATGAGTCCTGGAACATTCCATATCATGTACGACTCAGAAACCCATGAAGTACCACACACACTTACACACACAATGTAATATTATAGTTATAATGGTAATGATATGATTCTTATGAGGATGTGACCCACCAGGCTGGCGAGGGCTCCCTGGATCAGGCTCCTCTGGTTCTGGGTCTCCTGGTGTCTCTGGACCACAGCCTGCAGCCTCCTCTTGTTGTCCAGCCGCTGGCGCTCTGGGTCCAGGGTTCTGGCTGGACCTCTTGTCACCTTCTGCCCCTCCTCTTCATCATCTTCTTCCTCTTCCTCGCTGCTGTCTGATGAAGGCTCCTGACCGAGGGCTGGGAGGTCTATAGTCTTCGTCACCCCACCCACCTCCTCCTCCTCTTCCTCCTCCTCATCCTCTTCTTCTTCCTCGCTGCTGTCTGATGAAGGCTCCTGACCGAGGGCTGGGAGGTCTATAGTCTTCGTCACCCCACCCACCTCCACCTCCACCACCTCCTCCTCCTCCTCCTCGCTGCTGCCGGATGAAGGCTCCTGACCGAGGGCTGGGAGGTCTATAGTCTTCGTCACCCCACTCACCTCCTCTTCTTCCTCCTCCTCATCCTCTTCTTCTTCTTCTTCCTCGCTGCTGTCTGACGAAGGCTTCTGACCAAGGGCTGGGAGGTCTGCCATCTCCGTCACCCCACCCACCTCCTCCTCCTCCTCCTCCTCTTCTTCCTCGCTGCTGCCTGATGAAGGCTCCTGACTGAGCTGTTCTGCCACCACCAATCCCCCACCCTGCTCCTCAGCATCCCCCTCTTCCTTGCTGGAGGAAGAGTTGTTGTTGTCTTTGGTCACAGAGTCTTTCCAACCTTTGTTCTTCTGAGTGGAGGCAGGAGGAGCCTCCTGCTCCTCCTGGGGTTCTGGTTCTACCGCCACACTCTGAGGGCCGCTGCCCTCGTGCCCCAGGAGGCAGCCAGTCCCCTGGAAGGCCGGGAGCTGAGACACGGCCCTGCTTCTCTTCTTCCTTTTGCTCTTCTCCTCCTCATAGCCGTCCTCCTTCAGGAGGCTGGCCAGGATCTCCTCGGGAGTTGTTCCCTTCTTAGGACCAGGAGACGGCACTCCTGCTGCTGGGCCTCCTACTGCTGCTTGGCCTTCAGGGGGCTGGGGCATGCTGGGAGTTGTAGTATCAGCATCTTTGGCTAGGCGCTGCAGGTCAGCCAGGGAGATCTCCAGTTTGGTGCAGTTTGAGAATATGGCATCATAGTCTAAATCTTCATCACTATCTGACTCTACATCTCCCTCTTCATCGTGATCTGACTCTACATCTCCCTCTTCATCGTGATCTGACTCTACCTCTTCATCATGATCTGACTCTACATCTCCCTCTTCATCGTGATCTGACTCTACCTCTCCCTCTTTATCACCATCTGCCTCTTCATCATGATCTGACTCTACCTCTCCAACTTTATCATCGCTATCCACCACAGAAGGTTTTAATCTGGAGAGTGTTGTCTGTGATTGTTGCCTAATGTCTACTTTAGGGTCTGATTGTTTGAAGTCGTCAGTGTCATCATCATCATCTTCCTCATCTTCAGCAGAGGAGGACGTTTGGAACAAAGGAAGAGCGCTCCTCTTCTTGTCTCTCCCAGAAGAGGCCTGGAGACTCTGTTTCCCAGCATGCTCTCTGAGAGCAGAAGGCGGAGGCTTGTTGGAGGCCAGCAGTTCGTCCGTGTCCGCAGAGTCATAGTCCTCCTCCTTCCCCCCACCTGTACAAACACCTCTGTTAGTTTGTTTGTAATGCCGTGGGATTATGGGAGGACAAGTTACTTCAAGGTCAAGTACATTTTCTGTCTTTTCAACATTTCCAGCAGTAAGTCCAACTCTAAAAAAAAACATGTAAAGTAGCAAGCTATATGGTTACCTTTATGGAACTTTCTAGACCGCACCAGGAAGTCTTCTCTAACCACTTCCATGATATCCTCCTCTACTGGGAGCCCCAGTGCACCCTGGGACATGCTTTGGACCTCCGCCTCAGCCATGTAACCACCAGCCAGACCATTAATCTGTTCACCCCCAGCACTGTACCAACACACACAACAACCACTGTGTTCATAATTAGGAGAGGACACACGGAGAGCACCCAAGGAGAGGAAACTAGGAAAGGAGAAACCAAGAGGAGAGGATGTTAGGAGAGGAGAGTAGAATAGGATATTAGGAGAGCAGATAGGACACAGGGAGAGGAGTCAAGGAGAAGACAACAGGGTAAGGCCACTAGGAGCAGTGGGCTCTAGTACCTGGTTGGGGAAGGCGCTGTCTTCATTCTCTTTGGCCTCCACGGTTGGGTCGGGGGGAACTCCCCCCTCCTCTTCTTGCTGATGTCATCGTCCCCTCCCTGGAGCTCCCAGGTGAGCTGGGCCACGCTGGTGGTAAAAGGGTCGAGCTCCAGTTTCTTGATGTTGTGGCTGTGTTTGGACGGGTCGTACTTCATGCTCCTGGTCTTACTGCCTCTTCCACATCTCAGGTTCAGGACAGGAAGTACTCGACCAAACTTACTCACCACCCACTCCTGATAACAGACCAACCATAACACAGGAAGTCACAATCAACATGCATGAATATCATGTGGAAATTTAAATCCAAATGCATTCTGGGATACTTTTGGGACAACTATTATTATACTGGACATATTTCCTGTGTTTACAGAAAGCTCTTTGTTCTTGTCATCACCACACATGGGTACAGCTAGGCTGGCTACACCTTCCACTGGATTGCATTACAGAGACAGGATGTCCACAAACCAATAGAAACAGACAAAAAGTCCACGAACCAATGCAAACAGATCTAATGTCTACGAACCAATAGAAACAGACATTGTGCCCAGGGACCAATAGAAACAGACATTGTGCCCAGGGACCAATAGAAACAGACATTGTGCCCAGGGACCAATAGAAACAGACCTTATGTCCAGGGACCAATAGAAACAGACCTTATGTCCAGGGACCAATAGAAACAGACCTTATGTCCAGGGACCTCAGTCCCGGGTACAGCAGCCTTCATGTGGAAGTTCTCCACTCCAGCGCTCCTAAGGGAGTCCAGGAGCTTGGCCTTGGGGTCCTGGAGGGGGGCAGAGGGGCTGTCCTTGGTCAGGGCCTGACGCTCCTGGTCTAGTCTGGAGAAAAGGGATAGAGTGTTAGACAGTTATGGTTAGATAGTTAAGGTTCGAGTTAAGGTTCGAGAGTTAGGATTCGAGAGTTCATGTTAGAGCGTTTGGATCAGAGAGTTGTGGCTAGAGAGCCAGAGTTAGAGTAAATGTTCGAGGGATAGATAGTTAAGGTTGAGCTTAGAGAGTTATGGTTACAGTATTAGTGACATACAGTACTAGTTACATACAGTATTAGTTAGAGTTAGTTATGGTACATTAGTTATGGTAAGCAGCCGCGGCCTACTGGTTAGGGCTTCGGATTTGTAACCGGAGGGTGGCCGGTTCGAACCCCAACCAGTGCAAACGGCTGAAGTGCCCTTGAGCAAGGCACCTAACCCCTCACTGCTCCCCGAGCGCCGCTGTTGCAGGCAGCTCACTGCATCGGGTTTAAGTGTGTGCTTCACCTCACTGTGTGCTGATTGTGTGCTGTGTGCTAATTCACGATTGGGTTAAATGCAGAAGACCAAATTTCCCTCACGGGATCAAATGAGTAATTCTTCTTCTTCTTCTACAGGATTAGTTTGTTGGAGAGTAAAGGTTAAAAAGCTATGATTAGGTGGATAAAAGGTTTGGGATAGAGAGTTAGGGTAAGGGTGTTGGAAGGTTAAGCTTAAAGAGTCAGGGTAAGATGATTATGGGGGTGGAGAGTTTGGGTTATGGTAAGGGGGTTATAGTCCTGGGAGTGATAGTCCTAGAGGTTTACCTCTGCAGGAAGCTCTCCTTAGCAGGTTCGATCTGCAGCGTTCCTCCCTTCCATTTGGACTTGTTCAGAACCGTCATACCTGTAACAAACAGAACACATGTCTCACTGCTACCACGACCACCAGAATGCTAAAAACAATCTGCCTTGTTACTGCAGCAACAGCACTCTGAGACTGTTGTCAGGGCTACTTACATTTCTTGAAATCGTTGTCCGAAATGCTGATATTGATGTAGCCAAACGTCTTGTAAGGTACTCCTATGACGACAGAAAACACACCCACCACCACCCGTTGTGACTTGGGAGTAATATCGATGGTCATGATATTGTACTTGATACACATTTCTCAGATACTGTGTGTCTCTGATTATCACCGTCATCATCTCTCCTGGTTCGCAGCTCTACGTCCTCCACGGTGCCAAACTTCCCGAAGCGGTCCCGCAGGTCTTTCTGCGTAATGGTGTGGCTGAGTCCCCCGATATAAAGACGCTTCATGCTTCACCACACACACACACATACACACATGATACCGTAAAGTATTACTTTACATTACATTACATAAACATTAATTTAATATCGTATGTAACTGGCTGGCTGAAAAGACTAGAATAATGTAAAGAATGTAAATAATGTAAATAAAGTAAAGTCTGTGTAACATGCATTAGTATACATGCTATGGGACGTCAGCATCCGGATACACATAAAGTAAAGATTTTACATGTAGTCGAGTAATGTTGGTCAAACTACATAAGATTAGTGTGAAGCGGCATTTACTCACATGTACACATGAGCGCTACTGATATCTCCACCCTGAATATCTAATACCTGTGAACAATAGTTCCGTGTGATTAGGTTCCGCTTTCAGTGTAAACGGCAGACGCTGTTATGTCTTGTTCTCTACACAGCAAATAATATCGATGTATTAGGACCAGATAACCATATATAAAAGTTGAAAAGGATGAATAAGACAACAATAGGTTATTCTGGGTTATATTTTTATACTTTAGTTACAGTAGGTAACTGAATATTCCTGTTGTCAAAACAGTGGCGCACATGAGCTTTCCCATCTTTTGGGGGGTTCTATAGATTTATAAAGTTGACAATATTTGTTTATTAACTTAAAATAACTTAGTTTAAGTGTAATAAATCAAAAATATAATGCCTGTTTACTTACTCAATACTCAATACAAAGGCCATTCTTTCATTTATTTCATTTGTACATTAAAGTGACCTCCTCCCGTAACGTGAAAAGTGGTACATTCCAGACAGCGCGAAAACTAAACTTGTTTTGTTTTGCACCTCAGCTGAACCAACGGTAACACGTGAGTTTTTACTTCTATTCTTCATCTTACAACACACTGATAGACAACACGCTTTAGTATTATTACAGCTGAAACAGCCTGAAAGATGCTACGTCAAGTGGACAGCATAATTACCGAAAAGAGTCTTTTGACAGCTAGCCACCGTTGAGCATGAAGCGTGTGGTTCCAGGCGGTGAAGGCATGTCGAGCAGCGCGGAGCAGGCCCAGGAGCAGGCCCAGGACCAGGACCAGGACCAGGCGCTGCAGGCCGGACGTCGGGAGGCCGGGAGGCTGGAGGCCCGGGTCCAGGCGCTACAGGCCGAAATAGCCACCTTGCGCGGCCTCCATTCTTATGAGGATGTAACGAGGAGAGAGAGCATCAAGCCCCTGCAATTTAAAGAACGCATGAAAAACGCACTGTAAGGGTTATACCAAGATTAATTACTAAACAATGACCAAAACACCATTACCATTCCTATGCTTCTATACATTCGAAATGGAGGTGGCCATTTTGATCTGATGTCACAAAGTCCTATACTATAAGGTTTTATCAGATGGTTATCTCCATAGACGCTATACGCTAACATAAGCAGTGTTGACGCTATGTGCATCAGTGGCGCAGCGCCACCTCTGATTTACTTGCCCCACTGCACTGCTACACCATCCTTTAGGTATGAACAATGACAGACAGTGTGGATACTGCTAGCTTTAATATATAAAAAAAAAAAAAAAAGGGTGACTCCGATTCCCCCATGTCCAATTTCAAAAGTCAAAGTAGCTTTATTGTCAATTCCTTCACATGGCAAAACATACAAAGGAATCGAGAGGGCGTTTCTCACCCTCCTACGGTGAAACATAAAGTGCACATGCACAACAAGCAGGACAAGACATTCCTAATACTAAAAGTAAACATTTCTACAGATAAGATAAAAAGACAATAAAAATAAATATGCAATATCAGAGTCTACTATTATGAGGTAGGGATAGCAGCATGAGTAAGCATAAGTACCTGTGAAAGTTAGTGCAAAAAGTATTGATTATTGAAAGTGCAAAAAGAACGTCATTTGAAAATCCTTTTGTGAAACCACATCATGCAGGTTCCCTCATTGACGAGGGAAGAGATGATTCCATTCTTTTACAGGTGCAAATGGCCACAGGTTGACTGATGCTACATGTTTTCTCTGAGTAGTACCCATGATGACTGATACCCCGGGTTGTCTGAGTGATAACCATGAAGAATGATACCCCAGGTTGTCTGCGTGATAACCATGATGAATGATACCCCAGGTTGTCTGAGTAGTAACCATGGTGACTGATACCCCAGGTTTTCTGAGTGATAACCATGGTGACTGATACCCCAGGTTGTCTGAGTGATAACCATGGTGACTGATACCCCAGGTTGTCTGAGTGATATCCATGGTGACTGATACCCCAGGTTGTCTGAGTGATAACCATGATGAATGATACCCCAGGTTGTCTGAGTGATAACCATGGTGACTGATACCCCAGGTTGCCTGAGTGATAATCATAATGACTGATACCCCAGATTGTCTGAGTAGTAACCATGGTGACTGATACCCCAGGTTGTCTGAGTGATAACCATGGTGACTGATACCCCAGGTTGTCTGAGTGATAACCATGGTGACTGATGCGGCAGGTTGTCTCTGAATGGGAAGCTGGGAGCAGAGGAGGCGATGTGGAAGTTGAGGGCAGAAATGGAGGAGCTGGAGGAAGATGTGAAGAGACAGACTCAGATGAACGGCATCAGTCTGACCAGCTGCTCTGTCAAAACCTTCCACCAGGGTGAGTAAAGATGCAGTTTTTACTGACCATGTCTGGTATACACTTACTGGTTCAGATGATATCTTAATGTACAGTATCATGTTATCAGACGCTATGTTAAAGTGATGAACAGCAGCAATCAGCACTTTACTTTTAACTGTGTTATTGGGGGTTATGAAGGGGGAGGCGCCCAGTAAAGCCGTCTTGGTGGCGTGTGGCAAGGGAAGCTGCTGCAGTCATGTTGTGTTGTGTCAGGTGATAGCCAGGTGGTGCAGCAGTACTCTCTGGCAGGCAGCTGCCTGGACCTGGCATTTCGGGTGAACTTCCAGCTCATGGAGGCTCAGGTAACTATTGTGGTTCCGATCTTCCTCAAGAAGAAGTGTCATTCATTTGAACTTGAATGTGGAAGGGTTTGTCACAAAGAACGGATTGGAACGCTGTGGCTCAGTAGAAGAACAGAGGTTTTCCACATCACAAGCGGTTGTTTGAAATAATGCAAGTTTGTCTTGGAATAGCGCTGTGTGTAATGATAACAGCGTACTCTAGAGGGCAGTGGAGTTGCAAATAAAGTGTGTAGACCCTACATGCTGCCAGAGCCCTGATTACAGTGGAGTCAGCAAAGTGTTCAGTTAGGAGAATAGCCAAAGAGTGATGGGCAGAACCAGAGCATTAGTACAAGAAAGTTATGAGCAGAACCAGGGCATTAGTACCAGAGAGTTAGGAGCAGAACCAGAACCAGAGTGTTAGGAGTAGAACCAGAGTTGAAGTAGAACCAGAGTGTTAGGAGTAGAACCAGAGAGTTAGGAGTAGAACCAGAGAGTTAGGAGCAGAATCGGAACCAGAGTGTTAGGAGTAGAACCAGAGTGTTAGGAGAAGAGCCAGAGAGTTGGGAGCAGAACCAGGCCTGTCAGAGTCCAGACAAGGAGCCTGGGGTTATAAAAGCAGAGGACCTGCTAGAGGGTACCGGAGTAATGCAGGCCCACTGTATGTTTGAATGACCAGTTTAAAGGGGAAGGTTGGACCGGTAGCTCTAAGTGGTTCTCTCTTGTGGTTTTGGTTTAGAACAAGATCACTGGGATGGACGTCGTGCTGGAAACCGATGACCTGCAATTCAACAGCTTCGGGTCCAGGTAACAATGAGCACTGAGCTGGTAACAATGAGCACTGAGCTGGTAACAATGAGCACTGAGCTGGTAACACTAAGCACTGAGCTGGTAACACTGAGCACTGAGCTGGTAACAATGAGCACTGAGCTGGTGACACTGAGCACTGAGCAACAACACTGGTAACACTATGTGTCTGTTTGGATCTATGCTCTCTTCCTCACATTGGTTGGCACTGCAGAGAGAGGGTGAGGTATTCCGACACTGATCCAGCAATCCACCTCACCACTCTTCTTCGGCTGGGCTGATGGCACAAGGAATAATAAAACGCTTCTGTACTGTCTAACCCCAACATGCTCCCTAATGACCTGTCTCTATACTATCTAACCCCAACGTGCTCCTTTATGACCTATAGCAGCCTTTCCACCTGAATTACACAGAACTTTCAGTTCCAGGAACTACTTTTAAGGAATGAAAAGGTTCCTTCCATCTGTTGTCTGTATTTCCACCACGTTCTAAAGAACCGCAAAGATTAGGTGGATTTCTGTCTTTTTACATCAGGCACATAACAAATAAACACAATAAACAGAGAGAAGTTAGGACAAAAGTTGTGACATAAATATGCAGCATTTTCTAGCTGCAAACCTCTTTATTTCCTCCAAAGCTTTCTAGTGCTGGGGAAGGTTTGTGCGGTGGAAACATGGCTTATTGTAACTTTTGTACTATTTTACCTGGCCTCGGCTTCTCTTCATACCTAAGTAGTTCTGTATCTGTAGCCAGGCGCTCTCTTGCTCGCTGGTCTAGCTGTCTATAGCTCGCTCTATCCCTGTGTGTACTACTGGTTATGCTCCAGTGTTGGAGTCCTGCCATGTTTCCATCTGCTCTCTATGGAAACTTAACCCTGGGGCCCACAATATGGAAACTATTACACACAGCCTCTCTCTCTCCCTGGGTTTCTGTCTCACCGTCTCTCTGTCACTTCCAGTCTGTCTGTATGTCTGTCACTACCTGTCTGTTTGTATCCTTAATAATAAAGAAGACAAATATTCCAGTTGTAGTACACGCTGTTGCAGTGTTTCTCCAGCGGTTTGTTTTACCAGCTGAGGTGTGTGAGCTGCATGGTGCTGATGCACACACTGCCCCCTACAGTATCATCCTGGAGTTTTTATTCTTCTTTAGTGGCACGCTATTTAAATTTTTCCACAATATGCTATGAGAATGTATTCTACTGTATAATATTGTATAACACTAACACTGTATTATACTGTGTGGTAATGTGTACAATAACAATGTATAATACTGCACAACACTAAAATACTGTATACCACAGTGTGGTAGTGTGTGCTATAACACTGTAAAATGCTAGATAACACTGTGGTAGTGGTCTACATTATAACTAACTAATCCTGTTTCAGAGCTGCAGATAGATGCGAGCTGGTCCAGTTCTTCAAAACGCTGCAGAGCTTCTCTGAGAGATGCGCGGAGCGCCGCAGAACCTTCCAGCATTTCCAGGTAACTCCTGCAGGCGCATTCTGATGGTCCATTGATTGCTCTGGTCTGGTCCAACGCCCTGTTGACACAAGCGTTTTGAATCTCTTCAAATGGTAAATGGAAAACGCTGCGAGATTGCGATGCAGAGAGATGTTTCCTGCGTCTGAACAGGTGGAAATGGTTACGCAAGAGATGACAAAACCACCAGATTGACCCGTAATTAGTTCTTGTCTAGACAGAATCTCTTGCATCACATGTGACTCAAGTTGAAGCTGTACTGCTGGTGTTCGCCAGGGACCCAGCAGGGGCGAGCTGGCCTGTGTTGGTAGCTGCTAGTTAGTAGCTGCAAGTAAGTAGCTGGGGGAGCTGCATTGACAAGCTGGTCTGTTTTCATAGCTGCTAGAGAGTTGCTGGGTGAGCTGTGTCTGGAACTGGCCTGTGTTTGTAGCTACTAATTAGTAGCTGGGTGAACTGTGCTGACAAGCTGGTCTGTGTTCATAACTGCTAGTTACTAGCTGGTCCTTAGCAGCTGGCCGATGTTGGCGTTCCCCATCCATTGAAAGTTGGTGGTTGGTTAGGTTTTGGAGCCGTCAGACCAGTGCAGGACACTCATTCCACAAAGACGCCGGATGGCTCCGGGGAGGTCGCTGTTGGAGTGGCAGTGTTCTACTGAACGTGTTGAAACAACATGGAACCCATTCCTCTGTTTACTTGGAGAACATTGCTTTAGGAGCTGCCAATTTGGTTAGGCTGAAGGAATAACATTAACCCACATTTTCCATAATGGTCTGTGTTTTGCTAAACATGCACATATTTGTTTGACTTGCAGTCTCTGGACATTTCTTATGCAGTGCTGAGGTTCCCTTACACATGTGTTTTGCTGTGGGCAGTAGTTTGTGTTGACTTTTATGGTCTTGCAAAACAAGTCTGTTATATTGCAAATCTAAATAAAATAGGTACGTTTAAGAAATAATTTTATCTCTACTTCAGAGTTTTTCCGTATGAAACAAACATACATTTTGTTTTTTATTTTGCCATTATCTATTGATGTTTTTATTGGTTTATTTGTCTCATATAAACATTCACCACACATCATTTCATTTTCGAAAGGGTAATTTTATTGAAACATCTTAAAAAAAAAAACATATGACTGTACATTATTGTCTTATTCACATAGATAATGGCTCGCAGGGTTTCAGTATATATATTTGTATGTGTGTGTTTCAGTATATATATGTTTATATATATATATGTGTTTTAGAATAATATAATCCTGAACAAGGACACTTGAGATGTGAGGGGAGTAACGTTCACATTACCATAGTTGTATAGAATATATATATAGATATATTCCACCTCCTGTAGGTTAGGTTATTCTACCTCCTGTAGGGTTAGGTTATTCTACCTCCTGTAGGGTTAGGTTATTCTACCTCCTGTAGGGTTAGGTTATGGTACCTCCTGTAGGGTTAGGTTATTCTACCTCCTGTAGGGTTAGGTTATTCTACCTCCTGTAGGGTTAGGTTATTCTACCTCCTGTAGGGTTAGGTTATGGTACCTCCTGTAGGGTTAGGTTATTCTACCTCCTGTAGGGTTAGGTTATGGTACCTCCTGCAGGGTTAAGTTATGGTACCTCCTGCAGGGTTAGGTTATGGTACCTCCTGTAGGGTTAGGTTATTCTACCTCCTGTAGGGTTAGGTTATGGTACCTCCTGTAGGGTTAGGTTATGGTACCTCCTGCAGGGTTAGGTTATGGTACCTCCTGTAGGGTTAGGTTATGGTACCTCCTGTAGGGTTAGGTTATTCTACCTCCTGTAGGGTTAGGTTATGGTACCTCCTGCAGGGTTAGGTTATTCTACCTCCTGTAGGGTTAGGTTATTCTACCTCCTGTAGGGTTAGGTTATGGTACCTCCTGTAGGGTTAGGTTATTCTACCTCCTGTAGGGTTAGGTTATGGTACCTCCTGTAGGGTTAGGTTATGGTACCTCCTGTAGGGTTAGGTTATTCTACCTCCTGTAGGGTTAGGTTATGGTACCTCCTGCAGGGTTAGGTTATTCTACCTCCTGCGGGGTTAGGTAGGTTTAGGGCTCCTGAGGAGCTCTTCCAAGGCTCTGTTTATGCTGCTCATGGTTGAGATGATGCTGAGGAACTACCTCACGACTTCAGAGTAACGTGAGCTTAAAGACACGTGATGGTGTTGACCCCAGAGGAGCTGTTCCAGCCACTCAACCCTACAACTCATCACCTTACAAGGGTTAGGACTTCAGAGCTATCACAACCACACAGTCCTCATCTACCATTCAAAACTATATATTTAAAAAATGTGACTACATGCCACAAATGACCACATAGAATGACTTGACAGTAACACAATGTGAGATGAAATACCTTCTTTACTACATGCCACACAGTAGCAAAAACATTCCTGCGTTGGCATTGACTGAGATGTTTATCTCATGTTGGCCTGTGACCAGCATGGACAACAATTGGTGCATCTACTGTATGTCAAGCTAGCTTCCTAGGTTGTTAGCTAACTGTACTTGGAAAACAAGAAGTGTGGCTAGATGGACACTAGTTTTTTTTAATTGTGACTCGCTGTGCATGGAGAGAACAACTGATTTCTTGGATGAAGCTGAAATGCTGAAGGTATTTGAGACCAGATAACCGGTGCCAAGGAAACAGCTACAGCTAGTTTCCAGAATGCCCCAGGAACACTACTGTTTACTGACGTGCTCCTCAGTGATAGCGTCCTGAAGGCAGGGTCTTGAGGCAGATGAAGCTGTTGGGGTACTTGGACAGCACCACAGGGTTTCCATCCAGACGCACCTCGTTGAGGCTGGGCCGGAGATAGTAGGTGTCGTTGCCCCTGCAGAAGGTGTCTATGCTGATCTCTGTGATATTGTTGTTCTGAAATAAGAACAGACAATATTATTGAGCTACAAGAGGAGGGGTAGCAGGGGTCATTGTGTTAAATTAGGGTATGGGTTAAAGAATAAGGTTTTGCGCTCAAACAAGGTATTAGGGAATCGAATTAGGGATATGTTATTGTTCTTACAAGGTAGATGTTGTGTTCAAACAAGAAAGAGGTTGTGTTCAAACAAGAAAGAGGTTGTGTTCTAATGAGGTAGAGGTGACTGTTCTAACGAGGTAGATGTGACTGTTCTAAAGAGGTAGAGATGACTGTTCTAAGGTAGAAGGAGGTAGAAGGTTCTGCCCTAACAAGGTATGTCGTGTAACAAGGTAGATGTCAGGGTGCTGTGTATGCTAACAGACCTGTAGATGAACAGAGCGGAGGCTCTCTGGGAGCTGTGGAACTGCTTCCAGCAGGTTGTCGGCCAGAAACAGGGTCGCCAGCCTCGTCAGTTTCTGGTGGGTAACATGTGATAATAATTATAACATTCATTATGACATGTTATAGTTGCCATTACTTTCAACATTCCCAAGAGGTTAACTCCAAGTCTTAAGCTAGCACAAGCTGGCTGTGGGGATGTTCATGATCTAAAACTCTGATTGGTTGAGTTGGATCAGATTTGCTAGTTTTGCTAGTTTTATTAATGTATAAACTAATGTAACTCGTGTTTCCATGGTGTAAGCCACAGAGATGTACGAAGGTGTGGAAGGGTCTACCAAGTTAGGTTCACAGTTGTCATTGGGACTGAAGGGGTTAAAAACATAGATGGCTAACTTTATGGAGAAGGTTGTAGTTAAGTAGATGACTCCACCGGCTGCATGAAGCATGTGAGTATTTGGAACGGTTGAGCACCTTGAAGGCAGTAGCCTTGACACCCCTGGTCTTGAGGAGGTTGTGGTTGGCGTTGAAGACGGTTAGTTTAGCCGGCAGCATGGGCAGCTTGACCAGACGGTTCTCTGCCAGAGTCAGTTCCTCCAGGAGGGGCAGCTTGGAGAACGCCCCGTCCTCCACCTCAGAGATCAGGTTCCCCGTTAGGTCGATCCTCTTCAGAGTCACTGGAGGACCAGAGGACAACACTGTTATACACTGAAAGCTGATTTATTTTGATGCTGCTTTACATACTGCATCGGTGCCTCCATGTTGAGGAGGACACTATCCAAAGCCGGCGGTTGGATCCGGCCTATCATGTACCATCTGTACATAACCAGACTGACATGGAGCACGTTCAGGGTACACAGTAATTGTTACCGTATACATTTTACAAGCTTGTGTCGGCTCAGTGGTTTGTTGTAAACTGTGTTCTGGCTGTTAGGTGGTTGGTGATTTCAAGTCAAAGGCCCTTGAAGTACACAAATACAAAAATAATTCTAAACTGGAATAAACACATCGGCCTATCAAGCTCCTCACATCCACAGTCCCTCTACAGAAATAAATAACCCTCTCTCCATCCTACCACCCTCTCCCCCTCTCCCTTGCTCCCCCTCTCAATTCAACTTTGTGATGCAACTTCTTCCATATTTTAGACAATGGGAATGGAATCGTGAATGTTTATTTGCAGATTGAAAGAAAAACAAATTGAAGGCAGCAGGAAAGCATTTTCGCATTTCACTGTCATTTAGATGTTGAAAATAAAAAACATGTAGGCTGTCCTTTTATCAAAATTGCCAGAATAGTGTTTTATAGCGTGATCCACAGATGAATGTCTGATAGTAATGTGGGCTTTGCCTGCATTTTCAGCAAAAGCAAACTGCATTTGCTTTATTGTCTTTTGGTGTGTCTTATATTTAGTGAGTTAATTGCTGAAGTCAAGTGTCTTTTGAAGTCATTCTAGTGGATGTGATGTAAAGAGTTAGAGGCTGCGCTGTAGCTCAGGATTTCACTTCATTTGCTGTAAAGAAAAGCAGATCCACTTGTTTTTCCCGAAGGTTGTGTCTACGGTCTCGGGCCGTCTGGTCCTCTGGATGTTTGATAAGTACGGTCTGGTCCGGGATGACATTACCCGGCAGCGTTCAGTCTGTTCTTCTGTAATGAAGGAGTGCTGTGTGACCGACTGAACATAAGTTCATCGTTGGCTTCTAGTAGACCACACTGCAACCAATATTTGCCGCTTTCTCAATTACTCTCTCTGCGGCGGTCTACATTTTTCCTGCTGGTCCCTGAAATACATTTAATTGTAGGAAAAACCCTGGTCATGTTCATACCATCTATTAATCATCAGGCTTATATTGCTGTAACCCATGGCCCATTGTGGAGCCAACTTGGCTGGCAGGTGAAGCTGACCAAACTCACAAATATCAGCAAAGTCCTTCGCAGCGATCTTCTTGATCCTGTTGTAGCGGGCATACAGGTAGGCGGTCTCCTTGGGCAGGGTGGGAACGGAGGTCATGTCCACCTCTTCACAGTACACCGAGCCAGTCAGGCACACGCACAGCAAGCAGGTAGGGAGATCTGGACCACCGCGAGACACAGAAACACTCAGAGTTCAGGTTCAGATCCTCCTCAGTCAATGGCAGTGCCTAATCAAAACACTAGGGCTCTTCGATACACTTCTCAAGGGCAGGGTGGACATGCTACTCTTTAGCATGGCAACTCTTTCAACACATGAACCAAATTAATAGGCCATTACTATAGAGCATCCTGCTGAGAGGATGAGGAGGAGTATGGTGATGAAGAGTCTTACCATAGGCATCTCCCCCCGTGATTGGTGCATCGTCTGGTTCATCATCAAGCAGGCTGTCCTCCCGCTGTGGAGGCAGTTCCCTCTACAGGACACCGCATGTAGATATTACTGTTCCCTTCAGGCTACAGTTACAGTTTTACATACAGTGAGAAGATCCATGTCGCGATGAATAAACATGGCTAGGACGGGTCAATGCGGAGGATGAATTCCCCCTTGGGATCCTTCAGAACCCTATGGGATCCTGAAGGATCAAATCAAATCTTCAGACTTCTCAATTGAAAGACATGAATGTGTTTTGCTTTCTCTGGGTTCATTAATTTTATAGTCATGTCCAGCTGTCCAAAATGAAGCACTACGTTGCTGGATGTCTGTTCCCACTGCACGAGTCGGCTGGCACTCCTCAGCAGAGGCGGGCGACCGGTTGCTGACCGCTGGGAGGGCCGTACTATGAGAAGTGGGGTCTTGGCATGTCTTCACATGTGTGCTGATGCAGCCTGATTGGGGCTTAGACCAATAAAGACTATGGGACACTCTGTAGCTTGTGAAGTCTATCTTGTGTTGTCAGAGGTCTGTGATTATTTGTAATGATCTTAGATCAGCTGTAGAGTGAGGACCAAACCAGGATCATAACCAAGCCCGAATGGTCCAGTATAAACATTGCAGTTTCTGGAAACATGAGATTGGATTTCTGGCAACGTTGATCCTTGGCTCCACACTTGACCCCCGACCCCTGTCTCCTCCTGGGCTGATGATTCATACACCCTGAGATCTTATGACCTCTAGTCGAGCAGTAACACAAACCAACCGACCTTTGACCTCTCAATCCTGGTTGAATATTTTACACCTAACTGGAGCAAATGTGTTTACCAGTTATAACTCCTTAAGTAGTCACTATAACTAGTGTAGTGAAGCCTGCTCCTTAGTCTCTTGTGGTTGATCTGGGAGTGTTGGCAACAGCCACTACAGATGTGTGTGTGAATCACAGAGGAGTAGATGCACAAATACAGATGTTGACCTTAATGTGATGGAGATCAGCTGTCCGACAATTCTCAATGTTACTTTTGAAGAACATGAGGAATTTCTGTACAAGTGAGTATAGTTGCCATAAGATCACTCTAAACTACAGTAGTGGTCAACACGCATGGCTGTATGCTGGATACCAGCAATATACAATGATATTAACAATATTTAAAACACAAAAACAAATACAACAATACTGGATCTCAGTCGATCAGACCATTGGAGTTTGCTTCTATGGGTTGGTGTTTAGCATGTCTCTCCATGACTGTTAGAGGTTAGTGTTTAGGGGTTAGTGACTACCTAAACGGTTAGTGTTATGGGGTTAGTTTTTACCTTAATGGGTAAGTGTGAAGGGGTTGGTTTTGAGGGGTTGGTGCTTATCTTAATGGTGAGTAGGATGGGGTTACCTTGGTTTTCCTTGCCTCTAAGTAGTACCCAGCTCTGTGCCTTGCGGGAACACGTCCAAGTATCAGCTGGGTGTTTTGGTCCAAAGAGCTCCCCGACACTGTGGCCAGCCATGGTACCACTAGACACACGAATAAGACTGTAGTCATCCTGCTGAGACCTCCACTAGTGCTGCTCTGCCTGTCTTCTAACAGTCCCTCGCTGCTCAGCCTGTGTGGAAAGGGGGATGTGTCAAAGTAGGGTTTTAAAGACTGCACCACCAGGATCACTCTTAACCCTTCCCTCCCTGCCTGGCACCCCAACCTTACAGCACAGTCCATTAACCCTTTCCTCCCTGCCAAGCACCCCAACCTTACAGCACAGTCCATTAACCCTTTCCTCCCTGCCAAGCACCCCAACCATACAGTACAGACCCAAACTCACATGGAGAAAAATAAGAAGGTCTTGGACCTGTTGTCTGGTTTTAGAGGAAGAGATTTTAAGTTCTTAATCCTTAAACTACCTTCAAAACATTGAAGACTCTCTTGGGGGACTTTCAGAGCTAGCTAAGGCCATTTGGAGAATAATTTAGTTGATGTTTATTGTTGGCAGCCATTTTCAAACAACCATGTCCAACCATCAAAACTTCCTCATGAACAAGCAGAGCAGTCAGGCCCAGCAGCAAAACACATGAGATAGGAACCATGCGATTAGCCTCCCAGAAGATCACTGTACCAGAAGATCAGAGGTGGTCGATAAACAGCCAGTATTAGTCCCATCTAGCCTGGGCCTCATGACTGGGGCATTATGCCTCAGGCCTAACAGGTGTGGTAACAATTATGAACACCTTCAAACTTTTCCTGCCCTGGAAAAAGGGCCAGTGCCTGGAGAATGTTTTTACTGTAGCTATGATCTGTGCCAGAGGTTGGACTGTCAGGGTGGCATTCCATGGCCTCTGACTTGACAGGCTGTTCAGAGTGGTTTAAAGGAGAAACCCAGCTACAAACCAAGCTGACCGCTCTCAATTATCTCTTCCACTTCAAGTCAGAGCTGGCTGCAAACTAACAGGAGAACAAAGTCAATAAACACATGAGCTCATGGTCATAAGGGGTCCCTAGGAGCCAGGCTCAGAATAAATACTAGTACTCTATTCGTGAGGGCCCCTGAGAGCCAGCTCAGTAAAACATGCCAGGCTCAGTAAAACATACTAGTACTCTGGTCATGAGGGCCCCTGGGAGCCAGCTCAGTAAAACATACTAGAACTCTGGTCGTGAGGGCCCCTGGGAGCCAGGCTCAGTAAAACATACTAGTACTCTGGTCGTGAGGGCCCCTGGGAGCCAGGCTCAGTAAAACATACTAGTACTCTGGTCGTGAGGGCCCCTGGGAGCCAGCTCAGTAAAACATACTAGTACTCTGGTCATGAGGGCCCCTGGGAGTTAGGCTCAGTAAAACATACTAGTACTCTGGTCGTGAGGGCCCCTGGGAGCCAGGCTCAGTAAAACATACTAGTACTCTGGTCGTGAGGGCCCCTGGGAGCCAGCTCAGTAAAACATACTAGTACTCTGGTCATGAGGGCCCCTGGGAGCCAGGCTCAGTAAAACATACTAGTACTCTGGTCGTGAGGGCCCCTGGGAGCCAGCTCAGTAAAACATACTAGTACTCTGGTGATGAAGGCCCCTGGGAGCCAGCTCAGTAAAATATACTAGTACTCTGGTCATGAAGGCCCCTGGGAGCCAGCTCAGTAAAACATACTAGTACTCTGGTCGTGAGGGCCCCTGGGAGCCAGCTCAGTAAAACATACTAGTACTCTGGTCGTGAGGGCCCCTGGGAGCCAGCTCAGTAAAACATGCTAGTACTCTGGTCATGAGGGCCCCTGGGAGCCAGCTCAGTAAAACATGCTAGTACTCTGGTCGTGAGGGCCCCTGGGAGCCAGCTCAGTAAAACATGCTAGTACGCTGGTCGTGAGGGCCCCTGGGAGCCAGTTCAGTAAAACATGCTAGTACTCTGGTCGTGAGGGCCCCTGGGAGCCAGCTCAGTAAAACATGCTAGTACTCTGGTCGTGAGGGCCCCTGGGAGCCAGCTTAGTAAAACATGCTAGTACTCTGGTCATGAGGGCCCCTGGGAGCCAGGCTCAGCTAATTGACAGCAGGTGTGAAGTTTGTGACTCTTCCAGCATCTGAACCGCAACACAAGGCTGCCAGTGTTCTGTGCTCTATTACCTTTGGCCGCATTCAACCGGCTATAAATAATCTAAGCAACATCCAATTCTGCTGTACCATTCCTTAAAGCTCGGATTGTCCATTTGGAGAAACCAGCCAGAGTTAGCTAGTTTTGAAAGTGTCTAACTAAACCAATCCCACCCCTCCCTTCAGGCCTCCCTCCAAAGCCAATCATATAATTCGGGCTGAATAAAATAATTGGACTGGCTTATTACAGGCCTGCGACAGCAACAGATCACTTTTTGTCTTTATTTTGTCAGCGCATATAGCTTATTGTTGTTGCGATGTAAAGAGAATTTATGTTCCTAAAATAAATGGTCGACCCTAGCTTTAACATTCTTCGGTCTTTCAAGTTATGTTGTACATTGTTTGTCTTTTTAATGAAAACTATAATCTCTAATGATTTTACTTGGTTTACCTGTTCAAGCTGAATCTACTCCTTGAAGAGGTGAGTTTAAACCATGTGGTGGCAGAAGAGAGCTTTGTTAATACAGCAGTCATTGCTATCATGATATTTGTCATAACAATGATGTCATGTGTAATAATGTAATAAGTGAATGTCCTCGCTTTGTGCCGTTACTTCATTACATTAGTAGTAATGTGTTTTGTTGGATGTTCATATGGCCATCTCTCACAGATATCTTCTATTCTGATGGTGTACCTCAGTAGGTCTCTGATGGTGTACCTCAGTAGGTCTCTGATGGTGTACCTCAGTAGGTCTCTGATGGTGTACCTCAGTAGGTCTCTGATGGTGTACCTCAGTAGGTTTCTGATGGTGTACCTCAGTAGGTCTCTGATGGTGTACCTCAGTAGGTTTCTGATGGTGTACCTCAGTAGGTTTCTGATGGTGTACCTCAGTAGGTTTCTGATGGTGTACCTCAGTAGGTCTCTGATGGTGTACCTCAGTAGGTTTCTGATGGTGTACCTCAGTAGGTCTCTGATGGTGTACCTCAGTAGGTTTCTGATGGTGTACCTCAGTAGGTCTCTGATGGTGTACCTCAGTAGTCTCTGATGGTGTACCTCAGTAGGTTTCTGATGGTGTACCTCAGTAGGTTTCTGATGGTGTACCTCAGTAGGTCTCTGATGGTGTACCTCAGTAGGTTTCTGATGGTGTACCTCAGTAGGTCTCTGATGGTGTACTTCAGTAGTCTCTGATGGTGTACCTCAGTAGGTTTCTGATGGTGTACCTCAGTAGGTTTCTGATGGTGTACCTCAGTAGGTCTCTGATGGTGTACCTCAGTAGGTTTCTGATGGTGTACCTCAGTAGGTCTCTGATGGTGTACCTCAGTAGTCTCTGATGGTGTACCTCAGTAGGTTTCTGATGGTGTACCTCACTATGTCTCTGATGGTGTACCTCAGGGTTGAGTGAAGTTATTGTTTTTCCACATGGGGCGGTGAGGAGGAATTCAGTCCCAGAGGAGAGGAGAGGAGGGGTGAGGAGGAGGAGAGGGAGGATGGGAAGAGGGGAGAACCTCTGGCAGCAGATGCTGCTCTGTTCACATTGAGCAGAACTATCATTCCATAATTAATAGTCTTGTATCTTGCAATTATATTATGATAGAATTGGTGTACCTCAGTAGATTTCTGTGATGGTGTATTATGTTATAATATAATTGCACCCCAGTCCATACAAATACTTGTTGATGTATGAAAACCCAAAGCAAGCAGATGGAATATTTTCATTCTGCTGGGCTGGTTATCTGACATTGCCGGCCAGCTCATGCTGTTTCTCTGATCCCAGTTCAGGTCAGCTCTGCTGCACTGTATACACACTGTGCTTTCAAAAGTACTCTATTCCCTGTGTATTTTAGTGTGGGCTGAGCTGTGCTGCACCTCTGGTAGTATATCATATCTTTAGTATATTATGGCCGTCATCTGTGTATTACAGTACAGCGTGTAGTCTGTTGTGTATAGTCTGTTGTTTGCTAACAGTGCAAGCACGTGTAACAAGTTGAGTGCTGTGATGTTGACATTTGGAACCATATGGAGAACATTAGTGAGCAACGTCCATGTTGCCAAATACTTCTGCCTCAGCCCTAAAGCACCGAGGTGGACAAGGTTGTCTTGTGCCTCCTGCCTGTAAATTAATTTGTTTGTGTGCGCTGGACGACAGCTTACTGCTTTGAGCTATTATGTGTCATACTCTTACTGTCTCTCCTACTTTGTTACTGTAGGTCACCTCACCTACTCTGTTACTCTGTTACTGTCTCTCCAACCGTTATACTGTTTCTCCTTCTCTGTTACTATCTTACTCTGTTACTGGCTCACCTACTTTGTTACTGTCTCTCGTACTCTGTTACTGTCTCCTCTGAAATTGTAGGTCAAACCTACTCTTACTGTCTCTCCTATTCTGTTAGTCTCTACTGCTAAGTTTCTGTAGCTCCCCTCTTACTATAGGTCTACTGCAGGTTTGTCGTTGTCTGGGTGACTGTAGGTCTGTCCTTGTCTGGGTTACTGTAGGTCTGTCCTTGTCTGGGTTACTGTAGGTCTGTCCTGGTCTGGGTTACTGTAGGTCTGTCCTTGTCTGGGTTACTGTAGGTCTGTCCTGGTCTGGGTTACTGTAGGTCTGTCCTTGTCTGGGTTACAGTAGGTCTGTCCTGGTCTGGGTTACTGTAGGTCTGTCCTGGTCTGGGTTACTGTAGGTCTGTCCTGGTCTGGGTTACTGTAGGTCTGTCCTTGTCTGGGTTACAGTAGGTCTGTCCTGGTCTGGGTTACTGTAGGTCTGTCCTGGTCTGGGTTACTGTAGGTCTGTCCTTGTCTGGGTTACTGTAGGTCTGTCCTGGTCTGGGTTACTGTAGGTCTGGTCTGGTCTGGGTTACAGTAGGTCTGTCCTGGTCTGGGTTACAGTAGGTCTGTCCTGGTCTGGGTTACAGTAGGTCTGTCCTGGTCTGGGTTACTGTAGGTCTGTCCTGGTCTGGGTTACAGTAGGTCTGTCCTGGTCTGGGTTACAGTAGGTCTGTCCTGGTCTGGGTTACAGTAGGTCTGGTCTGGGTTACAGTAGGTCTGTCCTGGTCTGGGTTACAGTAGGTCTGGTCTGGTCTGGGTTACTGTAGGTCTGTCCTGGTCTGGGTTACTGTAGGTCTGGTCTGGTCTGGGTTACAGTAGGTCTGTCCTGGTCTGGGTTACAGTAGGTCTGTCCTGGTCTGGGTTACTGTAGGTCTGTCCTGGTCTGGGTTACAGTAGGTCTGTCCTGGTCTGGGTTACAGTAGGTCTGTCCTGGTCTGGGTTACAGTAGGTCTGGTCTGGGTTACAGTAGGTCTGTCCTGGTCTGGGTTACAGTAGGTCTGGTCTGGGTTACAGTAGGTCTGTCCTGGTCTGGGTTACAGTAGGTCTGTCCTGGTCTGGGTTACAGTAGGTCTGTCCTGGTCTGGGTTACAGTAGGTCTGGTCTGGGTTACAGTAGGTCTGTCCTGGTCTGGGTTACAGTAGGTCTGTCCTGGTCTGGGTTACAGTAGGTCTGGTCTGGGTTACAGTAGGTCTGTCCTGGTCTGGGTTACAGTAGGTCTGTCCTGGTCTGGGTTACAGTAGGTCTGTCCTGGTCTGGGTTACAGTAGGTCTGGTCTGGGTTACAGTAGGTCTGTCCTGGTCTGGGTTACTGTAGGTCTGGTCTGGTCTGGGTTACTGTAGGTCTGTCCTGGTCTGGGTTACAGTAGGTCTGGTCTGGGTTACAGTAGGTCTGTCCTGGTCTGGGTTACAGTAGGTCTGTCCTGGTCTGGGTTACAGTAGGTCTGTCCTGGTCTGGGTTACTGTAGGTCTGTCCTGGTCTGGGTTACAGTAGGTCTGGTCTGGGTTACAGTAGGTCTGTCCTGGTCTGGGTTACAGTAGGTCTGTCCTGGTCTGGGTTACAGTAGGTCTGGTCTGGGTTACAGTAGTCGTGTCCTGGTCTGGGTTACAGTAGGTCTGGTCTGGTCTGGGTTACAGTAGGTCTGTCCTGGTCTGGGTTACTGTAGGTCTGTCCTGGTCTGGGTTACAGTCTCCTGTATTGCTGGATCGCTAGCCTCCAGCAGATGGACGGGTTCTAGGAAGCTCCCATGGTAAACTCATTAGGTGTTTAATAGGACTGTGGTGTGGAATGTCTCTCTCTCTCTCTCTCTCTCTCTCTCTCTCTCTCTCTCTCTCTCTCTCTCTCTCTCTCTCTCTCTCTCTCTCTCTCTCTCTCTCTCTCTCTCTCTCTCTCTCTCTCTCTCTCTCTCTCTCTCTCTCTCTCTCTCTCTCTCTCTCTCTCTCTCTCTCTCTCTCTCTCTGTGTGTGTGATGATACAGTGTGGCAGCCTCTGGTTTGCTTGCTGCTTTTCCACATGTGATTCTCCCTGGAATCCACAGCTTTCAGTGCATCTTCCAAGTTTTCCTGGGGACAAAACTCTCCCATCTCTCCTTAATCAGAGACCAAAGCACAAGAGTTTCTCAAGAGGCAGACGGGAACCCAACACAGGGTTATGTAACAATAAGACCCTGAAACAACATGTTCTCCAATGGACGTTTTTTTTTCTCTGGGTCCCCTTCCTGCCTGGACCTGGACTCTGCGCCATGGTCTACAGGGGCCATGGACTCTATAAGGTCTCCAGAGGTTCTGGTCTCCAGAGTGTCTCTTGGGGTACGACAAGGGGTCTTGTCTGTAGGAGGTCTGTTCCCAGGCGGCGTGGCCTGGAGGGAGTCTGATCTCTGGGGGGTCAGGGTAGCCTCCACTCTGTGTGTGTGTGTATGTCTGTGTGTGTGTGTGTGAGAGAGAAAGAGAGAGACGTGGCTGAGAGATTCTAGCCAACCATTAGATGTGTTCCATGTGTTCTGACAAAGCAGAGGGGAGGGGGAGCAGTGAAGAGCCCCCTGCTCCTCATCCATGTCATATTGTAACAGAAACACTAGTTGCTAACATTTAACACCTAGCCCCATCTACTGTTAGAGCTGCTAACCTTTAACGCCTAGCTCCATCTACTGTAAGAGCTGCTAACCTTTAACGCCTAGCTCCAGCTACTGTTAGAGCTGCTAACCTTTAATGCCTAGCCCCATCTACTGTTAAGGCTGGGTTATGCTTTGTTTATGCTTCCACGTCGACGCAACGCTGGGGTGTTGCGGACCCTTTACGGACCCTTTACGGACACTTTGCGTCCTTGACGTGCACCTCCCAAAATCCTAGACACGCGTTGAGGTGACACATCCCCAACGCAGCCCCAACGCAGCGGCTTTGGCTGTGATTGGTCCGCAAACTACATTGGCTGGAGATCACTTTTCCGGTTTCCACTCGTAAACACCGCCACGGTGTAAACACAGCCTTGATAAATGCTTCAACTGATTGGCGACAACATATACTGTATATATATATATAATAAAACTTTTGCCTTAATTTCTGTAAACTTTTTTTTAATTCGCTAGTAATCTGTATGTAATGACCAGAATAGTCATTCTGGTCCCTCTATCGGTGTGGCAATGAATTGCATTTCGAGACGTAAACCCCATGCAGAACCATCACGGGCTCTTGACTGCGTCCAAGCAACTGCGTGGCCATTGCGTGATCACGACGCAATCCCTACGCAGAAGCATAAACCAGCCTTTAGAGCTGCTAACCTTTAACGCCTAGCTCCAGCTACTGTTAGAGCTGCTAACCTTTAACGCCTAGCTCCAGCTACTGTTAGAGCTGTTAACCTTTAACACCTTGCTCTATATACTGGTAGAGTTGCTGACCTTCAGCATCAAGCCCAAGTCTATTGGTAGAGCTTACATTAAGCACCTAGCTCCATCTACTGGTGGAGCTGCAAACCTTTTAGCGAATATCTACTGTTTGAGCGGCTAACCTTTAGCACATATCTTCTATTAGGAGCACATAACATTTAGCACATATCTTCTATCTTCTATTGGGAGTGCTGCTAAACTTTAGCACATAGCTCCATCTACTGGTAGATCTGTTAACATTTAGCACTTTGCCATCTACTGGTGGGTAACCTAACCTTTATAGCCGAACAGTTGTACTTGTTAAAGTGTACTTATTATGTACTTATTGTAAGCTTGTAGATTGTCGATTTGGATAAAAGCATATGCTAAATGCCCTAAATGTAAACATAATGAGCAACACAGCAGATAACAACAAGTGTTTATTGAGCAACATAATAAATACGCTAGCACCATGTGTGAGGATAGTATCGCAAGAGCAACAGACCAGTATATCACGTAAAGAAGCTACAAATCTAGGAAACCTCTCAGTTTCTACACAATATGTGTCCTTGGAACAAAATCCTGTATGGAGATAGTCTGGCATGTTGTCACAACGAGACATATAAGCTCAAATTCAAGCATTTCATGGCCATTAATGACTTCTTGTCATTGACCTGTAATGCGCATATGACAAATAAAGGTAAAGAAGAAGCTGAACATGTCCTGTACTCCCAGTCTGACCCTGCGTTCTTTGAATCTGACAACAATGGACTTGAATTTGAACCTAACAAGATACTATGCATGTTACTATTCCACTGTTTTCCATTGCAAGCTTTATTTGTATAATTACAGCTGAACACTAAAGACGTATGTTCAGGCTGTGTTCTATTGTTCTCGTTCAAAGTTCACCACTCAATCTTTTAGGATAATCTCAGTCTTGACAACATGGATATATGTTATAAAGCTCTGCTGGATGGTAGCTTGGTAAAATAATTATTATGAGTTTCCACTGTGATCGCATCATGGGATAAGCTATTATTAGTTTAATTTACTGTGGTAAGAATTTTCTGTTACATTTGGAGAAATCTGAGTGTTGCTTTGGTTCTACAGAACATGGAGCACAGAGCTCTTGGATTGAAACATGTATTTACAAAGATCACCAAAAACAATTTGGAGGCACAGTTAGACCTGCTTGACCTGTTGCTCTTTACATACTGATGTGATACAAAGCATTTGAATACAGTTATGACCTAATGCTACTAAAATGCATGTGTCGAGATGAATGCTAGTTTAGAGTGTTTCTCGGCTCTGGACATTATTTATATGTAGCATGAGCAGCTCTATAGGTGTATGTAACAAATTATGAGTCATGGCCTCACTCCACCCACTCCATGACCAACTCCTACCCACATACCTATAGCCCCACCTACTCCTGGCATAGCCCCACCCATTCTATGACTTTCTTCACCCATTCCAAGCATTGGTGCAGGAAGTGGATCTGATGGAAAGAGATTCTGTACTCTGGCTGTGGCTGTAGTCAGGTGAGCCAGTGTGGATCATAATGTTGAACTACCACATATGGTTACATGCATTCAATAAGATTACCTATTAATTAAATGCAGAATACAGTGAAGTCCAGGAAGTATAACTTGGAGATTCATGATTGGACATACGGACAGTGACATAATTAGGAGATGACCGAATACATGCATAGACGTTTTTGGAACCTAATAATAGACATTATGGTTAATATTTACATTATGTACGGTTTGTCTAAATAGGTCAACATACACCCTGTATAACTACTAATAAATGTGCTGTGTATGTTTGCAAGCGTAGCTCCATCTGATCCTCCAGCCTCGTCTTCTGTAGGGCTGAGGTTCCTTAAAGCAGTGTTTCTTAAACTACGGGCCCAAAATTAAACGGGTCGCGATCCATTAGCAGGGGGTCGCGGCCTGACAACGCACAGAAAACTGAGCACACCAGAATTGGCGATCCTTTCCGAAAGAACGGCCAGGTCCCAGTGTTCTGAGTGTGTGGTGGTTCGTTTCCACGGAGACACAAACTCTTTTTGGGGCCCCGAGATGAGAATGTTTAAGAACCCCTGCTGTAATGGTCAGGCGGAGGTCAGAGGTCAGGCTCTACTTTCTCCTCCTGAAGTTGCCCAGCTGCACCACCCTGCCACCGGTCACGCATCGGAAGGTGGCGGGCTGCACGTTCCAGTACTTGACGGGGTTTGCAAACAGACTGATGCCCGTGTATGTCTTCTTCTTTATGCCAGGGCTGAGGGGGCAGAAGTCATTGATGCCCACACTGCTGATTTTGTTGGCATGAAGGTAGACCACCTGGGGGCACACAGGGACATGAACTGTTGCAGACATTTCTCCTGGGTTCATAAAGATTTATGCAACAATAGCAACATGCTATGCAGAGATGTGATGGGAACCAAAGAGAAAACCCCTGTTACTGGTAGCTGCAGTAAAGATCTGACCTGGAGCAATCTGCTGTAAAGATCTGACTTGGAGGAAGCTGCAGTAAAGATCTGACCTGGAGCAATCTGCTGTAAAGATCTGACTTGGAGGAGGCTGCAGTAAAGATCTGACCTGGAGGACGCTGCAGTAAAGATCTGACCTGGAGGATGCTGCAGTAAAGATCTGACCTGGAGGATGCTGCAGTAAAGATCTGACCTGGAGGATGCTGCAGTAAAGATCTGACCTGGAGGACACTGCAGTAAAGATCTGACCTGGAGGACGCGGCAGTAAAGATCTGACCTGGAGGACGCTGCAGTAAAGATCTGACCTGGAGGATGCTGCATTAAAGATCTGACCTGGAGGACGCTGCAGTAAAGATCTGACCTGGAGGACGCTGCATTAAAGATCTGACCTGGAGGACACTGCAGTAAAGATGTGACCTGGAGGAAGCTGCAGTAAAGATCTGACCTGGAGGATACTGCAGTAAAGATCTGACCTGGAGGAAGCTGCAGTAAAGATCTGACCTGGAGGAAGCTGTAGTAAAGATCTGACCTGGAGGAAGCGCAGGGAGCTGAGTTCTGCTGGGACCTTCTTTAGCTTGTTGTTGTCCAGGCAGATCTCTCGGATGTTTGGGATGCGAGCAAGACTGCCGTTCTCCACGGATTTGATCTGGTTAAAACTCAGGCCGAGTCTGAAAGACCACCAGAGAGAGAGCTTAACACACCATGAAGTAGTCCTATGGACATGCTACTGGACGTGTTACTTTAAACAGCATATTGTTTTGGTATGTAATGGGGAGACATTTCCTCACCTGTGCAGATTTCTGTATCTGATGAAGTCTTCTACTTCCACCTTCGAGATCTTATTGTACTCCAGACTCAATTCTGTGATGGACGAGGGCAAGTCTAGGGAACCCCACATCACATTACTCCTTAAAATAATCCCTCGTGATCATTTGTCACACATCTTATTCACTTTTACTTACTTACATGTTGTGTATTTTTATTGACTTTTCTGTGGTTTGAACACATGAACGCTGCCGCGGGTCTTTCGTTCCGTCAGCAATCAGGCTACGCAATCTTTATCATCAGTGTCAGGCATAGCTGCTGCTCGGCTACTTGCTGATACTTGTGCACCATTCATCCTCATTCACTTATATATTAGTTATATTATTATATATATTGATATTCCATTGTTAACACATAACCCAGATGGCCATGTGCTGTAAATAACTGTAAAAATAACTTTTTGTAAGTCGCTTTGGATAAAGGAGTCTGCTAAATGCCCTAATTGTAAAAAAAAGTATTTATTTTATTTCATTTTCAACACAGGATGTAAATAGTATATATATCACTGCACTAGAGTTGATCCTTTCTGTGGATTTTACTCTGTAAATTGCTGTAAATCGCTGCTGCTGTAATACGTTAATTTATTTCATGGGGGATCAATACAGTTATATCTCTTATGAAAAGAATCAATAGGCATATGAGGGTTCAACACTGTCTATAGGCGAGGTACAGCGCCTCCACTTCTACATATGCATTAACTTCTCAAGATGACGACAGTGTGCGTGTCCATTAATGTAATACATCTAGGAAATCAAAAGGTGTGAAGGACAGCTCCGTTGTGTCGGATTCCGCACAGAATCCAATCGTGTAAAAACCCACGTAGACCGAGAAGAAAGAAGCTTTGCATCTGACTTCCCCCTGGCATTGGGTATCATTCCAGACTAACGGTCTACAACCACTTCTACTTGGAAAAGAACATAACTGGACCCCTTTGCCATGACACAAAGGTTATCAAGCAGACAATGTGTATTGGAAGCAAAACATAACATCGCAAATTGCACACAGTCAAACCTCCACGAAAAAGTCAAACCTCCACAAAAAACTTTGTTCAAGTGTGTTGTTTTCCTTTCCAAACTGTTGTGGTCATCCAGCCCCCTCCTCCCCAAGCAGCGTTAAACCTCCAGTCTTCCACTGTTAGTTTTCCCTGTGCCACAACTCGTCTAGATGTCAAACTCAACGTCCTTTGACAGTTCAAATCATTGAAGATTTGAGGTCATCCTTATTTTATGCTATTGTGTGTGTATTGTATGGAGGGTGTCTGTGTGTACAGAAGGAGCTATACCTTTAGGCACAGCGGTGAGCTTGGCCTCTGCCATCCCAATGTAAAGGCTGGACATGCCATCGAACGCTCCGAGGTCAATCCCACTGTTAGCCAGTGGGTTGGCACTCATCTCTGTGGGCAAAACAGATGCAGTAGTCAACACATAGCCAGTTACTCCAGTGATATCACTTTAGTTGTGTATCTCTGTGTGGGGTCCAGGCCCTAACCAAGGACATGCAGGCTCCTCAGGCCTTTGAAGGCATCCTTCTGGATGTTGCTGATACGGTTTCCATGGAGACGGAGCTCCAGAATGTTGCGGGGCAGGTTAGCAGGGATCTGAGTCAGCAGGTTGTAGGATAAGTAAAGCAGTCTCAGGTGGTCCATGTTCCTGAAGGCTTTGGGGTGGATCTTGGAGATCTTGTTATTGATCAGAAACAGGGCCTAGTGGTGGATAGGACAGATAGATCACAACACGTATGCATTCATTATTAATAGGGAACGTCTGTTATACTGTATGATACTGATGTCAGATAGAGCATAACCTTACATAGAGATTGTTAAGGCCTTTGAAGTCGTTCTCTTTGATGTCTGTGATGTCGTTGTTTTGGAGGTCAATCATGACCGTGTCCTCTGGAATCTTCTCAGGGATGGAGATCAGGCCTGTAACCATCGTTTAGGTGCATTTATTAGTTCACAAACCAATAATGACATGAGATGGTACCAACAATATTGTCTCAGATGTTCTAGAGAGTGCTTCATGTGTGGAATCACCCTGATCAGAACACTGCACCACTCTTGGCCAACACTGGCACTCAGCTGGGCAGTTTTCAACCTCCTCCTCTTCTTCTTCCTCCTCCTCCGACTCCTCTTCATCGTCATCATTGATATTGTTATCATCGTCGTCATCGCCTGCATCAGCCATCATTATGTCATAGTTTCTTAGGAACTCCTTGACATTGATTGGCTGGTAGGGTTTAGCATTCCCAAGAGCCAGTAGGCATAGCAACAGGAACAGCTTCATGATGGCGTTGCTAGGGGACCTTTCTGTAAGGTGGAGGGAGGGAGTGACGATTGCTTTAGAACCAATAGAAAGAGGACCAGACCATGTGGTCACCACTTTGAACCAACATGAAGACTGCAGAATGTGATGTCATCACTTTGAACCAATAAAAAGAGGACCAGACTATGTTAAGAGACAATATGACATGGTGAACCAGGTTGTTTGACATGGTAAACCTGGTTGTTAGTCATAGCTCTTATTAACTTAAATAACTTAACTTTAATAAATAACTTAACATAACTTTAATAACTTAATAACTCATAATAAATAAGTCATAAAAAGTAATCTTTTGTTTTCTTCTTGTTGAATATTTTGTTAATGTTTTGCTTATCTCACTTTCCTTGTAAGTGCAAAACCCGGGTTGTTAGTCATGGTAAACCAGATTACTAAACCAGGTTGTTAGCGGTGTGTTGCTACCCCCACAGGGAGCTCTACATTTATCCAGCAGAGTTTCCATCCAGGAGTGGGATGATTCAGTGGAAACCCCAATCTACAGCCAGCACTAATGTTTCTGTTCTTCATTCTTGCCATGCGGGACAACTCTCTGTGGTTGCGTGACTCGGGACGGATCCTCAGTCAGCCCACAACTATGTGGTGGTCCAGTACCCTTCACAGCACATACCAGCCAGCCCCTCTCCCCCTTCCACCCTGGGGCTAAACCTTGCCCCTCTTCACCCTGTAGCTAAACCCGGCCCCAGTTCACCCTGTAGCTAAACCCTGTACCAGTTCACCCTGTAGCTAAACCCTGTCCCAGTTCACCCTGTAGCTAAACCCTGTCCCCGTCCACCCTGTAGCTAAACCCTGTCCCAGTTCACCCTGTAGCTAAACCCTGTCCCAGTTCACCCTGTAGCTATACCCTGTCCCAGTTCAGCCTGTAGCTAAACCCTCTATACCCTGTCCCAGTTCAGTCTGTAGCTAAACCCTCTATACCCTGTCCCAGTTCAGTCTGTAGCTAAACCCTCTATACCCTGTCCCAGTTCAGCCTGTAGCTAAACCCTCTCTACCCGGTCCCAGTTCATCCTGTAGCTAAACCCTCTATACCCTGTCCCAGTTCAGTCTGTAGCTAAACCCTCTAAACCCTGTCCCAGTTCAGCCTGTAGCTAAACCCTCTAAACCCTGTCCCAGTTCATCCTGTAGCTAAACCCTCTATACCCTGTCCCAGTTCAGTCTGTAGCTAAACCCTCTAAACCCTCTAAACCCTGTCCCAGTTCAGCCTGTAGCTAAACCCTCTAAACCTTGTCCCAGTTCAGCCTGTAGTTAACATCTACATTACTCTATCAAATTTCAATCAAATTTTATTTGTATGGCACTTTTCATACTTAAAAGCAACACAAAGTGCCTCACAGAGGCTAAAAACAACAATGACTAGAGAAAAAAAAAACTCTACAGTGTGTTATGTTAATACAGTCTCTAACATAGTAATACAACAGCTTAGTGTCATACTGTTCCATCTCTACCTGCTACTCTATCTGAAGCGAGCAGTCAAATCAAGTAGATTGAAAACCTAATCTAAATTAAGCATAATATATAATATAATACAAATATTTAAGTAAATATAATAGAAGTAAAACAGAAATACTGTAGTGCAAAAGTACTACTACACCTCGACTGAGTACTACTTTGTGTATCCAGTTCTACTCTGTGTACAGAGTCTAATAATAAATGATAGCTCTGTGAACAATTCTGTCTACATAATTCTACTCTGTGACTATTACTGCTCTATGTGTATGTAGTTCTAATCTTGTTTATCTCGTGCCACTCATTTATTGTAGTGCTGTTCTATCTGTACTTAATTTTACTTTGTAGCTTGGGTCTCTTTGCAGCTCTCTACAGAGTACCTCCAGCTTGGGTCTCTTTGCAGCTCTCTACAGAGTACCTCCAGCTGCTCTAGTTGTGTAACTGGAGTGTTGCTCATCTCAGGTAACACAACTAGAGGAGCTATGCAGGGCTCCTATGAGACTGTAGCAGTTTGGAAACAAACTCAACGTTCATCAAGACTTGTGCGTTTTACAGCTTTTTGACAGCTTTTTAACTCATGTAGATTAACTATGATGATAGTTTATAAGTGAGTGTTAACTAAATCAAAATAGTCTAAAATGAGAAAGGAGATTGTAGTTAATGAACTCTTTAAAGTAACACAGTACAATGGAGGAGGATATCCTACCTGCATCACAATGCAGTAAAGTCTTTTTACAGTGTATAGGAATGGGTGTATCGAGAGCATGTCCTACCTTCATCACAAGGCAGTAAAGTCTTTCTACAGTGTACAGGAATGTGTGTATCAAGAACATGTCCTACCTGCATCACAAGGCAATAAAGTCTTTCTACAATGTACAGGAAGGTGTGTATCAAGAGCATGTCCTACCTGCATCACCAGGTGGTCTGTGGTTCTGAGGGTCTGTATGCTGGAGGGGTTATGGGTATCTCCTCTCAACATCAGCTGTGTCCTGGTGTTCACACAGAAGACCTCACTCTGGTCCACTCACCCCTCCCTGAAACCAGACCCTTGCTCTGCTGGGACCACCTCGCCTGGAGAAAGAGCTGCCGTCTGGGCTCATTGCACTGCTTTTCACTGAGCATTGTTGACCATGTGCTTCTAATCAAGGGCTTTGAACTGGTGCCAGAGTAGTTAGCTGAGGAGAACATGCTGTATGGCCTTTTGCCATCCTAAATATGATGGCTTAACATGAACAACTACACAGCCGCTGCTTTTTGTAAATAAATGCCTATCCAGGAATTCACCTCCTTTCAGTTTCATTTAGAAAGAAATATGTTATAACATAGCTATTTTTTTTAGTTAGGAACTTTTAATTTATTTAACTGACAGATTATATCTAAGGGTTAAAGTGTTTGTGTCCAACAGAGCAAAACACAGGTTAGTAGTAGAGTTACTATCTGCAGATCGGTTAGTAGTAGTGTTAGTGTCTGCAGATTGGGTAGTAGTAGAGTCAGATTACAACCTGGTGCCTTTGCTTCATATTCCTTCCAAGAAGGGAAATGTTAGTTCCTTGCCCCCCGTTTGGGCTTTGTTAGGGTGCTCATTTTTCCAGCCATGGCTGGTATTTTCTGCTGAGGACTGCAGGAAGCTGATAAATATGTGCTGGCTTGGCTCACAGGCAAACCAACATGGTAAGGGTCTGGGCTGTGGTATCAATGGAGTTTGGGTCTTGGGGGTTCTCATATTTTCCAAGCTATCATTGGTCTGGCTATATGATCAGACTTTCACTGCTGCACAGAACACATCCTGTGTGCATGGGAACCTTTGTAGTTACTTCACTGGACCAAAAGATGAGCATCCAACACTCATCATGTAATCAATAATGGTAATATTAGCAACAACTGCCAACTAGATGTTTAGACGAGGACCTTGAGATGATGGTTGGTTACCTGTAGAGTAAACTGATTTACCAGACACTTTTGACTATTTAACCAGATCAAAACACATGTTTGAAACAGGACCTCCAGGTGATGGTTACCTATAGACTAACATACCAGACACTTTGACTATTTAACCAGACCAAGCAGGAAGTTTAGAGCAGGACCTCCAGGTGGTTGTTACCTGGTGAGTAGACTAACTTAACATATAAATGTTTAGATTAGAGGAGGACCCCCAAGTCTTGTATTACCCAGTGAGGGAGAAACCGTGAACCGAGGCCAACAGTTCTGTCACTAATGAATGGAAACTGGCGAGTGGCCGTTGGTTCACAACTACTGGAATAATAACCCACTGAAGTCACACTGTCCCGGACTTGGATGTTGAGGACTCATATTTTCCAGACGTTTGGAAATCTGTTAGATGTGTCTTCATGAGCTTGTCTGCAGAACAACCAGCGAGGCTTTGTGAGGACCCAGGTGGCAGGGGCTTCTGTGTTCCTGTTTCTTAGTTTTCTTATCAGAGAGAGAGTTGTGTGATTGACTTTATTTAGCAAGTGAGCAGGTGTTTAGGCAAAGAAAAGACAACTAATTTGGACGGTTCATTACAATACAAACAGGTTATTTGTTATTCAAAAGAAATGAGTGGACTGAAGGGTACCTGTGTCACCAGCTGAGTGTACTTTAGCATGTGGTTTCTTCCCCCCCATCGATGGCACTTTATGTTCAAAAGGCTTTTTGTTTTTATTTGCCAATTACGCCATTAATCCCTTGTTTCACGCTTTTTCATGAATGTCCAAAAATATACAAAGTTGATTGATATTTAATCACTAAAGACCCATTTCCTTGGTTCTTGGATTCTGCTGATCAATGTGTTGTCAACAGTGGATGTCTTCACTTCTTCATTTAGAGAGGCATCTGTATTTCCCGTCTGGGATTAAAACAGTACTATCTATGATATATATTATGCAGATTACTGTGCAGGCAGCATTCCTGTATCCACTTCTGATGAAAAACACAGATGCTCACTACCCTCTAGTCCCAATGGTTGTAATTTATACATGAGCTGTACATGAATGGCCCACGACCAGGTGGGATGGGGACAGTATAAACGGGCGGACTGGGGATCTGTGTTCCCTTTACAGCCACCCCGACATGACGGGGTGTTCTGTGGACCAGTGGCTTGTCGAATCCTTAGCTCCACCCCTACACTTGAAACTTGGTACTTGGATACATTATCAGGTATTTTGTTACACTACCAGGTGCAGGTGTAGTTTTCAGTGGAGAAAGCACACCAAAGCATGAGCAGGGCAGTGGAAAACATGATCAAGCTCCAGTCTTTGTAGTTAGCCTGGTTATTCAGTCTTTCCTTTGTGGTTTGTAGACCACACTGGAGGTAGAGCGGATGCAGGAGAAGCTGTCGAGGGAGAGGCTGTCGGGGTCAAGCCGGTTGTTCTCCAGCCTCACAGCCACCAGGTTGGGGTCTGCGTCCATACCTGGCTCACACAGGCTCTCCTCTGGGATGGTCCTGGAACAGTTACCACAGTTTAGACACCAGACCATCATTATAGTTCAGAGACTAGACTCCCATCAATGGGAACATAACTGACATAACTGCTTGGATATAAAGCTCATTAAAGCCAGATGTGGGTAATGTTAACTATAGTCCTGTATATGCACAGTACAGGTACTGTACCACCTTATGTTATTGTTGTTGAGCCTTAGGAAGTGTAGAGCGTTCATCTGGCTGATTCCTGCAGGGACGGAGACCAGCTGGTTGTGGTCCAGACACAGCTCCACCATGGAGTGGTACGCACCGAAGAAGGACTCTGGTTCGATTCCCTCCCCGTCCAGCTTGTTGTAGGACAGGTACAGATACTCCAGCCCAGGCTCCATGTGGGCAAACACATAACCTACAGCAGGGTGTAATCTCTTAACCAGGCAGTAAACCAGGCTAGTTACCACTACCCCTAACCGCAGTAATAACCACCACGTACCAGATGTCCTGCCTTTCAGTCACGCCCCTCCCACTATATGTCAGGTGTGTTGTGTGGTGACCACCTACCAGGTATCCTCTGTATGTGATTTCCAACCAGAACTAGGTGAACGAGGGACCTTGGCAGGTAGGAAGGGACCAGGTAGAGGTCATTATGGGATAGGTCAATGGACTCCAGGCTCCTGGGGAGAGACATGATGCCAAAAATTAATTAAATTAATATAATTCATCCAAATTAATGGCTAATCCAGAATGATGGCAAGATGATGGAGGGTTAGAGGGGGATGAAGGGATGAGGAATATTGCAGGGTGATGAATGGGTGAGGATTCTAGCAGGGTGATGGAGGGATGAGGGTAGTGTACCAGGGAAATGACAGGGTGAACTCTACCTGTGGTTGATCCAGGCCAGAGGGGCCATCCTGGTCTCGTCCAGGGAGTTGTGTCTGAGGGACACCAGGGTCAGACTGGTGGTCTGGTTAAAAACCGTCTCTGAGATCTCCTCTATCATGTTGTTCTCCAGGTACAGCTCCTAAGGGATAAGTCATGGTCCATTTCTTTCTGTAGCTCGTAATCACAATTAGCCTTAAACTACTCTATTGGCCCTCATTGTACAGCACCCCTAACACCAACAGGACAGGAAAGGAAAGAGTAAATACCAGTTGGCATAGGTTCAAAGGTTAATACCAGCAGTGTGATGGTATAGGTTAACGGTACCAGTAGTGTGATTGTACAGGTTAACAGGTCATACCAGTAGTGTGGTGGTACAGGTTTACAGTACCAGTAGTGTGATGGCATAGGTTAACAGGTCATACCAGTAGTGTGATGGTATAGGTTAACAGGTCATACCAGTAGTGTGATGGTACATGTTAACAGTACCAGTAGTGTGATGGTATAGGTTAACGGGTCGTACCAGATGGCATAGGTTAACAGGTCATACCAGTAGTGTGATGGTAAAGGTTAACAGGTCATACCAGTAGTGTGATGGTACAGGTTAACAGTACCTGTAGTGTGATGGTACAGGTTAACAGTACCAGTAGTGTGGGGGTACAGGTTAACAGGTTGTACCAGTAGTGTGGGGGTACAGGTTAACAGGTTGTACCAGTAGTGTGGGGGTACAGGTTAAAAGGTTGTACCAGTAGTGTGATGGTACAGGTTAACAGTACCAGTAGTGTGATGGTATAGGTTAATGGGTCATACCAGTAGTGTGATGGCATAGGTTAACAGGTCATACCAGTAGTGTGATGGTATAGGTTAACAGGTCATACCAGTAGTGTGATGGTACAGGTTAACAGTACCAGTAGTGTGATGGTATAGGTTAACAGGTCATACCAGTAGTGTGATGGTACAGTACCAGTAGTGTGGGGGTACAGGTTAACAGGTTGTACCAGTAGTGTGGGGGTACAGGTTAACAGGTTGTACCAGTAGTGTGGGGGTACAGGTTAACAGGTTGTACCAGTAGTGTGGGGGTACAGGTTAACAGGTTGTACCAGTAGTGTGGGGGTACAGGTTAAAAGGTTGTACCAGTAGTGTGATGGTACAGGTTAACAGTACCAGTAGTGTGATGGTATAGGTTAATGGGTCATACCAGTAGTGTGATGGTATAGGTTAACAGGTCATACCAGTAGTGTGATGGTACAGGTTAACAGTACCAGTAGTGTGGGGGTACAGGTTAACAGGTTGTACCAGTAGTGTGGGGGTACAGGTTAACAGGTTGTAACAGTAGTGTGGGGGTACAGGTTAACAGGTTGTACCAGTAGTGTGGGGGTACAGGTTAAAAGGTTGTACCAGTAGTGTGATGGTACAGGTTAACAGTACCAGTAGTGTGATGGTATAGGTTAATGGGTCATACCAGTAGTGTGATGGTACAGGTTAACAGTACCAGTAGTGTGATGGTATAGGTTAACAGGTCATACCAGTAGTGTGATGGTACAGGTTAACAGTACCAGTAGTGTGATGGTAGAGGTTAATGGGTCATACCAGTAGTGTGATGGCATAGGTTAACAGGTCATACCAGTAGTGTGATGGTATAGGTTAACAGGTCATACCAGTAGTGTGATGGTACAGGTTAACAGTACCAGTAGTGTGGGGGTACAGGTTAACAGGTCGTACCAGTAGTGTGGGGGGTAGACCCTGAGGGACTGTGCGGAAGTGGTTGCGGCCCAGCCTGAGGTAGGACAGCTGGGTCAGAGAGGAGAAGGCAGCTGGGTCCACGTTGTTCTCACTCAAGAGGTTGTCCTCCATCTCCAGGATCATTAGGCTGCTTAGACCTACAGTGACATGTAGAATAATATCTAATATCTATAATAAATTGTAAACGCATGAGGCCAGGGTGGGTTGGATGCTGGTTGAACACATGAAGCCAGGATGAAATAGTGAACGGACCTTGGAGGCTCTTCTTATCGATGGTTTTCAGTTTGTTTTCGTTGATCTTGAGTTCCTGCAGGGTGGAGGGCAGGTCTGAGGGAACATGTTCTAGAAGGTTCCCGTCCAGGTACAGCCGTCTCAGGGACCTCAGGCCCTGATGTGGGAGGTCAGCACCAGTTACACACCGTACACATAGCAAGGACCCTCCATTATCATCTTGATGGCGTGCTTTGGTTTGCTGTAGTTGTTGTAGTTATATTGTAATGTAGTTGGGTGTTTTGTAGTTTGGTGCATTTGTATTTGACTTTAGCTTGGTGTATTTGTGGTGTAGTTTGTGTGTTTTTAGTGTAACTAGTGAGAGTTGTGTAGTCAAAGTCAAAGTGAAATGTATTGTTTATCCTACCATACAATTAGTGCAAGTAATTATACAGAGGATCAAAGTTGGAGTAGTGCACTGAAGCCTTCTTACTGTGAAGGCTGCAGTAGCGATGCCCTCAGAGGTGATTTGGTTCTTCCCCAGGTTGATCCACTCCAGATTTTGGATGCCGTTAAAGGCCTCAGCCGGAATGTTCCTGATGCGGTTTCCTGTACACAACCACAACATCACTACTAATAATCCCACTCTTACTACTGTTTCCTGTACACAACCACAACATCACTACTAATAATCCCACTCTTACTACTGTTTCCTGTACACAACCACAACATCACTACTAATAATCCCACTCGTACTACTGTTTCCTGTACACAACCGCAACATCACTGCTAATAATACCACTAGTACTACTGTTTCCTGTACACAACCACAACATCACTACTAATAATCCCACTCTTACTACTGTTTCCTGTACACAACCACAACATCACTACTAATAATCCCACTCGTACTACTGTTTCCTGTACACAACCACAACATCACTGCTAATAATACCACTAGTACTACTGTTTCCTGTACACAACCACAACATCACTACTAATAATACCTCTAGCAGTACTGTAACCTATACACAACAGGCACATGCATGTTTCTGTGAGAAAGGTAATGTTAGCTGTTGGAGTGTGTGTCCCTCTCAGCTGGTCTGATACACATCTGGATACATGCTCTACAATGTGATAACGATGCCACTGTGGTTCAAGACTGAGTCCATATGATCCCATCCAGCTCTGATTTCTATTCAGTCCACATTAGTTTAGATTGTATACATTTAATATATTTATGTGAAATATATGACATGAAATAAAATGCCTTATTGCTTGAATTATGACATTTATGGGTACATAAATGTCATACCTCTATAAAACACTTGGCAAACTATGTTAAGTAATAATTATGTAGTGCCTTGAAAAAGTATTCATACCCCTTGAACTTTCACATTTTGCCACCTTACAATCACAAACTTGAGTGTATTTTGTTGAGATTTTATCTGGTAGACCAACACAAAGTGGCACATAATGAAGTGGAGTGTGAAGTGGAACAGAAATTATATACATTTTTCCAAATTTTAAGTGAACATGAAAAGTGTGATGTGCATTTGTATTCAGCCCTCTGTACTCTGATACCCCTAAATATAATCCAGTGCAATCAATTGCCTTCAGAAGTCACCTAATTAGTTAATAGTGTCCTCCCATACACAATCTATGAATCCACCTGTCTACTTAACTCTCAGTATAAATACACATGTTTTGTGAAGGCCTCAGTGTTTTGTTAAAGAATACCAGAACAACAGCATCATGAAGACCAAGGAACTCAGCAAACATGTCAGGGATAAAGTTGTGGATACGTTTAAAGCAGGGTTAGGTTATAAAAAAATATCCCTTGCTTTGAACATCCCAAGGAGCACCATTCAATCCATCATCCAAAAATGGAAAAAGTATGGCACCACTGTGAATCTACCAAGATCTGGCCGTCCACCTAAACTGACAGAGCAAGCGAGGAGAGCACTCCTAGAGAAGCAGCCAAGAGGTCCATGGTCACTCTGGAGGAACTGCAGAAATTCTCAGCTCAGATGGGACAATCTGTCCACAGGACAACTGTAAGTCGTGCATTCCACAAATCTGGCCTTTATGGAAAGTGGCAAGAAGAAAGCCATTGTTGACAGAAAGGCATAAGAAGTCCCGTTTGCAGTTCTCCACAAGCCATGTAGGGGACACCCTAAACATGTGGAAAAAGGTGCTTTGGTCAGTTGAGACCAAAGTTTAACTTTTTGGCCTAAATTGCAAAGCGCTATGTGTGGCGAAAAACTAACACTGCTCATCACCCTGAACACACCATCCCCACTGTGAAATACGGTGGTGGCAGCATCATGCTGTGGGGATGCTTTTCTTCAACAGGGACAGGGAAGCTGGTTAAAGTTGATGGGAAGATAGATGGAGCCAAATACAGGGCAATCCTGGAAGAAAACCTGTTGGACGCTACAAAAGACTTGAGACTGGGAAGGAGATTCATCTTCCAGCAAGACAATGACCCAAAACATAAAGCCAAATCTACAATGGAATGGTTTAAAACAAAACATATCCCTGTGTTAGAATGGCCCAGTCAAAGTCCAGACCTAAATCCAATTGAACATCTGTGGCAAGACTTGAAAATTGCTGTTCACAAACAGTCTCCATCCAATCTGGTTGAGCTGGAGCTATTTTGCAAGGAAGAATGGGCAAAAATACCAGTGTCTAGATGTGCAAAGCTGGTAGAGACATACCCGAAAAGACTTGCAGCTGTAATTGCAGCGAAAGCGGGCTCTACAAAGTATTAACACAGGGGGCGCTGAATACAAACGCACACCACATGTTCCAGATTTTTATTCGCTTAAAATTTGGAAAACTATGTATCATTTCCATTCCACTTTACAATTATGTGTTACTTTGTGTTGGTTGATCACATAAAATCTCAATAAAAACATTTAAGTATGTGGTTGTAAGGTGGAAAAATGTGAAAAAGTTAAAGGGGTATGAATACTTTTTCAAGGCACTGTACATACTGCAGTATCTTAATGAATTACCTTTCGCTTATAGCGTAATGTGGATATTTGTATTATTCTAAATTTCTACAACGTTTCAGTGTATTCTCTACAATACGCTAATGTAAATTACATGTAAAACGAGTGCTTCCCCACGAACAGAACTGGTTATCTTCTATTCCGCGTACGTAAGACCCCGATTGGCAACGTGGAGCCCTTTAGTGGAATCCAACGTTTGCTGCTGCTTTGTAAATTGTTCCTAACATTACGTCTATTAAGGTTAGTGTTGCCTGGTGACGAGGCTCAGAGTGGCCTGAGGGGAGGGCTTAGTGCAGCTAGGAGATAGGACGGGGCGGCTGCACCTTGTGGACTGAGAGACTAGAGGTGGTATAGAGCTGTATAGTGGACGAGGTACCTTCCAGGCTGAGAGACTTGAGGTATGGGATGGCCAGGGGCGGGAAGTGGTCCAGTTGGGCGTTCTCACAGGTCATGCTCACATCTGAGATAGAACATCCTGGAGGAAGAGCTCTGGGAGACACTTCGAGCTCTTCCCTTCCTTCTCCAGCCTCCTCCTGCTCACCGTCCAGCTCCTGGCTCGGAAGCGTAGGGGGTATTGGTTGAGGAGGGGGCAGTAGGTTAGAGTCCTCCAGTTGGTTTGGTAACATCTGAAACACGTCTCCTCTCAACCACACGTCCTCTTTGTCCTCCTCTTCTAGAGCCTGCAGTCTCTCCCTCAGAAGCTCGTTTTGTCTCATCTTCTCTTCCTGCATCCTCCTCTCCAGGGCCTCTCTCTCTGCCTCCTCTTTTCTTCTCCTGTCCTCCTCTATCTCCCTCTCCCTGGCCTCTCTCTCTGCTGCCTCCTGTCTCCTCTTCTCCTTCTGTCTCCACTCTTCCTCCTCTCTTGCCACCTGCAGCTTCAGTGCCTCCTCTTCCTCCCTCCTCCTCTCCTCCACAAACTTCCTCTGTCTCTCTGCTTGCTCCTTTCTCAGTTTCCTTCTCTTCTTTCTCTCCTCGTCCTTCCTTCTCAGCCGCTCCTCCTCCCGGCGGTGCGTCTCCTCCTCATGCCAGAGTATACGCTGGATCTGTTCCTGGGTCAAGGGGGTCACGGGGTTGATGGGGTCGCTGAGAACTGCAGAGTCACCAGAGAGGTCAAGGCTGAGGTCAACTACAAGAACCAATCAGGGATGGGGGAGGAGACCAGAGAGAGGAGACCAGAGAGAGGAGACCAGAGAGAGGAGACCAGAGAGCGGAGACCACAGAGAGGATGGGAGGTCAGAGAGAAGAGACCAGACAGGAGAGCAGAGAGGACCCTGTGTTAGTCTTACATACACCAACAGAGAGAGACACCAGCAGACCACCATAGAGAGAGCAACAGACAACCATAGACCTGGGGTTCTTACACTCCTTAATCTGTGGACCAAAAGACAATCTCAGAGTGTCTGTGGGACCCAACAGCAGAACACCACGCACACCAGAAAAGCTGATCCTTTTGTTTTAACCACACACCTCCAACTGGATTTTCACCCAAAGAAACACTAACAAACTGCTAGACATTTGTCCAGCAGTAGTGCAGGGCTGGAGGCAGCCAGGAGGGGGGGGTGTTCGAGACTGGGGGAGATGCTGTAAATCATAGCTACCTTAACTCAACCTAACACCTTTTAGTTATCTTTAGCAGGTGTGTCTGGGTGGGCAGCCCATAATAATACAGGCCTGATGTGCTCCTGTTATCACCAATCACATCTCCATCACAGGGACCCTAGCAGTCCAGTGGTAATGACACTGGCCAGGGTTGATGACTGTCTTTACCAGGAGGGCTGGGGTTGGGGTTGGGGTTAGGGTGCCTTCTGCTCCTCTCTGCCAGTAATTGTTGTGTTGTAGTGTCAGTATGAACCCACGCCCACCCTCTGTGACTCGACAGGGGAGCAGAGGTATGCAGCCGGTCTTCTGTAACTCCCACCCTGTCATCTGCACCTCAATACATGTAGTTAAAGGGCTCAGACTGTTGGATCTAAATGCTGGGTCGATTGGACCTGTCCTGTTTATGGTCTTGACACAGGGTCCCCCCCTCCTGTTATCTATGTCTGAGAGAGGAGCTCTTAAGACTCAACTGGACTGAGATAAAACTGTTAGACTGAGAGAATGAAATTGTCTTTTGGGTCCCAAAGTAAAAAAGTAAAAGAACCCCTGGTGTGGAGTAACAGTAACAATAACCTAGAGTAACAGCAACACCAGCACAGAGTAACATTAACCTGGAGTAACAGTAACACTAGCACAGAGTAACATAAACCTGGAGTGACAGTAACACTAACATAGTAACATTAACCTGGAGTAACAGTAACACTAACAGAGTAACATTAACCTGGAGTAACACTAACGCAGAGTAATATTAACCTGGAGTGACAGTAACAGAGTAACATTAACCTGGAGTAACACTAGCACAGAGTAACATTAACTTGGAGTAACAGTAACACTAGCACAGTAACATTAACCTGGAGTAACAGTAACACTAGCACAGAGTAACATTAACATTAACCTGGAGTAACACTAGCACAGAGTAACATTAACATTAACCTGGAGTAACAGTAACACTAGCACAGAGTAACATTAACATTAACCTGGAATAACAGTAACACTAGCACAGAGTAACATTAACATTAACCTGGAGTAACAGTAACACTAGCACAGAGTAACATTAACCTGGAGTAACACTAACACAGAGTAACATTAACCTGGAGTGAGTTTGGGGCTGGGGGGGTGAAGGGCACCTGGGGGATGGAGGGCAGGGAAGTCCAGCTTCTTCAGGTATTCCAGGACCTGAGTATCTGCTGAGCCCATGCTCATCTGGAGGGCTCTGGTTTTGTCTGGACCTGAACACAACACACATCACTACTACCTGAACACAACACACATCACTACCTGAACACACGAGAGAGAGAGAGAGAGAGAGAGAGAGAGAGAGAGAGAGAGAGAGAGAGAGAGAGAGAGAGAGAGAGAGAGAGAGAGAGAGAGAGAGAGAGAGAGAGAGAGAGAGAGAGAGAGAGAGAGAGTCAGTCAGTCAGTCAGTCAGTCAGTCAGTCAGTCAGTCAGTCAGTCAGTCAGTCAGTCAGTCAGTCAGTCAGTCAGTCAGTCAGTCAGTCAGTCAGTCTCACCACGTCCTCTCCTCCTCTTGCCTCTGCGCTGGCGTCCTCTCTGGGTCCCAGAGCGCTGCTGTCCCTGGGCCGTGGGGACCATCACCATCAGCAGCACGCCCAGGGCAGCAAGCAGCAGAACCCACTTCATACCTGGAGCACAATGCAGTGATACGCTCTATAGCAGCTGGTGGTCTACCTGTACACCTCCTCTGATCCTCCTATTCCCTACCTGGACACCTCCCCTGTCCCTGATCCTCCTATTTCCTACCTGGACACCTCCCCTCTCCCTGCTCCTCCTCTGTCGGCTCTTCCTTTCTCTCAGTGAACACAAACAGACAGACAGGATGAGAGGCTAACGGGCAGACAGACGGGACGAGAGGCTAACACAGACAGGATGAGAGGCTAACAGACACACAGGATGAGTGGCTTGCTGACAGACAGGATGAGAGGAGTGTTACCTGAATATCAGCTGAGCTCCAGAGACAAACAAACGTTATTCTCCTGCTAATACTGCTTCCTGTGTGTGTGTGTGTGTGTCTGTGTCTGTGTAATGACTAGGTCTGTGAGGTGGAGGTCTGTTATTTTTAAGAGGGAGTGGCTTCTGACTGGTTCTCTGGAGGTTAGGAGAGGTCATGATGCACCTACCAGTACTATACATACACCTACCAGTACTATGCATACACCTACCAGTACTATGCATACACCTACCAGTACTATACATACACCTACCAGTACTATGCATACACCTACCAGTACTATACATACACCTACCAGTACTATGCATACACCTACCAGTGCTATACATACACCTACCAGTACTATGCATACACCTACCAGTACTATACATACACCTACCAGTACTATGCATACACCTACCAGTACTATACATACACCTACCAGTACTATGCATACACCTACCAGTACTATACATACACCTACCAGTACTATGCATACACCTACCAGTGCTATGCATACACCTACCAGTGCTATGCATACACCTACCAGTGCTATGCATACACCTACCAGTACTATGCATACACCTACCAGTACTGTGCATACACCTACCAGTACTATGCATACACCTACCAGTGCTATGCATACACCTACCAGTACTATGCATACACCTACCAGTACTATGCATACACCTACCAGTGCTATGCATACACCTACCAGTGCTATGCATACACCTACCAGTACTATGCATACACCTACCAGTACTATGCATACACCTACCAGTGCTATGCATACACCTACCAGTACTATGCATACACCTACCAGTGCTATGCATACACCTACCAGTACTATGCATACACCTACCAGTACTATGCATACACCCACCAGTACTATGCATACACCTACCAGTACTATGCATACACCTACCAGTACTATGTGTACATCTATGAGTAATATGGGTGCACACCCAATTTCCTTTAGGGGATTAATAAAGTTTTATCTAATCTAATCCTGCCAGTATTATATACACACCGACCATTACTATATACAAACCTACCAGTACTATATGCACACCTACCAGTATTATAGGCACACCTACCAGTACTATATACACACCTACCAGTACTATATGCACACCTACCAGTAAGCCTACCAGTGTTACCAGCTCCAGTCAGTTTCTAAAATGTGTGTGTCAGAGACAGAAGAAGTCCAGTCCATCAATACCTAAACACATTGCAGTAGAACAACTTCATAGACATGGCCTCCAGCTACAGCTCTAGTCACCAAAGCCAGATGATTCAAACATCTGTTCTAGTGGAAACAATAACACACACACACACACGCACACGCACACCCATGCGCGCACACACACACACACACACACTGCCAATACGGGAGCAGGGGGAGGGCTCCTGGATGAACAGGCTCTCATGGAGCACACCTCCCCTCTGGAACACACCAGCACATAACTAAACACCTCCCCTCTGGAACACACCAGCACATAACTAAACACCTCCCCTCTGGAACACACCAGCACATAACTAAACACCTCCCCTCTGGAACACACCAGCACATAACTAAACACCTCCCCTCTGGAACACACCAGCACATAACTAAACACCTCCCCTCTGGAACACACCAGCACATAACTAAACACCTCCCCTCTGGAACACACCAGCACATAACTAAACACCTCCCCTCTGGAACACACCAGCACATAACTAAACACCTCCCCTCTGGAACACACCAGCACATAACTAAACACCTCCCCTCTGGAACACACCAGCACATAACTAAACACCTCCCCTCTGGAACACACCAGCACATAACTAAACACCTCCCCTCTGGAACACACCAGCACATAACTAAACACTTCCCCTCTGGAACACACCAGCACATAACTAAACACCTCCCCTCTGGAACACACCAGCACATAACTAAACACCTCCCCTCTGGAACACACCAGCACATAACTAAACACCTCCCCTCTGGAACACACCAGCACATAACTAAACACTTCCCCTCTGGAACACACCAGCACATAACTAAACACCTCCCCTCTGGAACACACCAGCACATAACTGAACACCTCCCCTCTGGAACACACCAGCACATAACTAAACACCTCCCCTCTGGAACACACCAGCACATAACTAAACACCTCCCCTCTGGAACACACCAGCACATAACTAAACACCTCCCCTCTGGAACACACCAGCACATAACTAAACACCTCCCCTCTGGAACACACCAGCACATAACTGAACACCTCCCCTCTGGAACACACCAGCACATAACTAAACACCTCCCCTCTGGAACACACCAGCACATAACTAAACACCTCCCCTCTGGAACACACCAGCACATAACTAAACACCTCCCCTCTGGAACACACCAGCACATAACTGAACACCTCCCCTCTGGAACACACCAGCACATAACTAAACACCTCCCCTCTGGAACACACCAGCACATAACTAAACACACCCCGTATGTGAGTGTTTGGGTATATTGTACATTTTAAAATGAAAAAAAAATCTACCTGTCAGACAGACAGAGAGACAGACAGACCAATAGATGTTCATGCTGATGTACATACAGACAGGAGACAGAGAGACAGAGGGGTTTTACGTTACCTACCTTCCCAGAAAGGTCTGTGGAACAGTTGTAAGTTTTTCTCACAACCCTTAGAGCTGGAATGTGTGTGTGTGTGTGTGTGTGTGTGTGTGTGTGTGTGTGTGTGTGTGTGTGTGTGTGTGTGTGTGTGTGTGTGTGTGTGTGTGTGTGTGTGTGTGTGTGAGAGAGAGAGAAAGACACTGCTTGGTGTGGCAAGATGGATCTGAAGTCTGTTTTACTTTGTGTTTTGTTAACGTGTGCTAGTTTGTGCAACAGATGTGCACAACATGTGACAGTGTGTGTTAACATGTGATAGTGTGTGTTAACATGTGACAGTGTGTGTTTACATGTGATAGTGTGTGTTATTCAGAGTACTTGTGTTATCCCGTGGGGGGAATGACTTTGTTGTAGCACAAACAGGGTAAAATCAAACATTCACAGTAGACAACAAACTTACTGCCCAAAGTGCATTGATCATGAACCACATGCCGATGAGCTACAGAGGGCTGAGGAGGGAAGACGTCAGATAGATGGTATCACATTGGTGTATGGTGATAACAACAAGGGGTTTGTAAGTGTAGACTGTGATGTGATAAAGGGGGGGCCAGGCAGAGGCCACACTGAGTCCGATGAGGTGCCAGTAACTAAGCAATAAAAACAACATGATGCAGAAAGAGGCTGTTCAATCAGACCAACGTTTGTGTTCCCTCTGGTTCTGCCACAACATTCCTGTCCAGCTGCACACTCCCTGAACCTCCTAATCTAGAAGCTTTTTCCCACAGGCCATCAGACCATTCAACTCACCCAAGAAAATTCCATAAATTTGGCAACCCCGGCACCCACAAAGACCAACTGATTGTTAACATAATTTAAACTCAATGTCTGTACTATTTTCTTTACATGCACCATTTCATACAGGTTTACATACATATGTATCTCCAAGCTGCTACTCTGCACTTTTGCACTTTGCCATATTGCACCCCAGCAACATATCATTGAATCACAGTGAATGTTCTATTCTGTATAATGTATACGGCCGCTCTTTGTCTGTATATGTTGTTATATCTTTTGCACTATTATGTTATATGTTGTGATGTAAACTTACTACTGCACATTTGGTGTATGGGGAAATGCAATTTTGATCCGTTGTGTAATTACTTGCACTAATTGCATGGTAGGATTTATAAAGTTCACTTTGACTTTGACTATCGGCTTTATATCTGCTCCATGTAGTGACCTCCTGTCTCTCCACCTGTCTCTATCTCTCTACTCATCTCTCTCACTCTTTCTACCTGCCTCTCACTCTCTCTCAACTCTTTATCTATCTGTCTGTGTCTCTCTGTCTTTATTTCTCTATCCCTGTCTCTCCAGGAGAAGTATCCTTCTGTGGTGTCTCTTCCAGAAGGGTCGGGGTCGAAGGTCATGAACCTTAGCCATCCACAACTTCCGAGGTAAACACCTGTCTTTCTGTCTGTCTCTCTGCTCTGTGACTCGTCTCTCGTCTCTGTCCCAGTCTGTTGGTCTACATAGACAGTTGACTATTGTGATCCAGGAGGAAATGATTTAGAGTTGAATGTAAAAGAGATATGCTTGTATATAAAGTAGAGGAAGTAGATGGTCCATATGCACCTGTGTGTCTCTTTAGCTGTGTCCTGGCTGTTCACTGGTCAGTGGAGGTGTCTAAAGAAGGTGATGTCATCCCTCAGATCCACCTCCTGCCCAGAGTTCCCCAGACAGGTGAGATCAATGAGTATTATAATCTATAATCTATGAAAGAATATTGAAATGGAAATAAATGTCTCTTAAGTCACTATATATCTAGAACGAGGTAACACAGCGGGCCCACTGATTAAAGCCCTTTGCAGTGGTATGAATGTTACTAATTGCTGGCCTCATGTTTGTATCTCTTGGAAAAATGATTGCTTATCACCAAAGGGAACGATACACAAATCTTACTCACCACTTGAACACATTATCATGTTGATATAATTATGTAAGATAAGATAAGATATTCCTTTATTAATCCCCCTTAGGAGAAATTCACATTGACCAGCAGAACAAGGGGATAGAGGAGTGTGATAGAAGACCCGAGTATAAACAATAAACACTAAACAATAAATAGATGTGCAAGTGTGCAAAATGTGCAAAATACAAAATGTGCAAATATACCGAGGTAGTAAGTAAGTAAGGTAGTAAGTAAGTATCAGAATCAGAATCAGAACAATTTATTGCCATTTTTGCTAAACAAAATAGGAATTTGACTCAGCGTTCCAATGTGTGCATCAACGAATACAGTGCAGCAGGACAGGACAGTGCAAACAGGACAGTAACAGGACAATTTGAGAGAACATGGTGATGGGTGATGAGTGCATAAGTAGATGAGTGCATAAGTAGTACCTTATTGCGATAATTTGATCTAGTAAAACATTATCATGATACTATAATGATTGATTAACTCACTACCATGGTGATATAATGCTGTATTGATGCATTATGATGATAATATCTATGAACACATTGTTATGATGTTAATATATCAGTGTATTATAACAATATATGAAAGCATTATCATGATAATGTAATGATCTGTTAATTTATTATTATATAATACTGATCTACTCACACATCATAATGTAATGATCTCTTAAAGGAACTCTTTGGGATTTCTCAACCTGGACACTATTTTGAGGGTCTGTTGGACAGTCCTTTTTAAGACAGGCCCATTACTGGGCGAGAACTCTGCAGCCTGCCCTCTACTGACACGGGGTCCCCACGGCACCACCAAGAGCTGTGGGCTGTGGTTATCTGTCCGGGCTGGGCGGCTTTCTGTCAGAAGAGGTTCAGCTCCTCGGACACTCTTGTAAAACAGCTGGGAGGAGGGGCATCGCACACCACACATGGGTGTGAGGTTATCAGACAGGGTCCGGAGGTCTCTGGGTCAGAACCATGGGGACGACATGTCCCCTCCTCTCCAGAACTCTCAGCACTCAACGGGTTTTTAAACGCAGTGTTGGAATTTGAGCTTCAACAGAAGGTTCAGTTACACTTTAACACATTATGATATATTCTTAAATATCTTCTAATGATTTAATACATACTACTTACTATTATGATACATGAACACATTCTAATAATGATATATGAATACATTGTCATGTAAAAACATGATGATATAATGATCTAGCAACCCATTATGATGACATCCTCCAAGAATGTTGGTTTCCAGACAGGGTTTCCAGACTTCCTACTAGCTTTGGGAAAAGTCTCATTTACCAATGCTGGCCCAGTTTGCGTTCGGCAATTACTCGCTTCCAGATCCCACCTCCAGCAACATGGGTGAAACAAACATGGACTGAAACAGCCAGGTCTGAGCGCGTCTGCTCTGACTGCAGGTCATTTAGCCACAGCTGAAGTCTGATTTATGAGATGAGCTCAATGTGATTACCTTATGTCCTCATCGTCTCTTTTGTCTCTCTAGTGCATGGCATGGATTCAGCCAGGACACTGGAGGGCGCTCCAGAGTCCTTCCACAGCCTCCTCGCTCTCCTGGGGACCGAAGCTGCCCTGGAGAACCTCATTCTGGCTCTCAGCGCAGAGACGCAAGCACCTCCTCTGTCCTCCTCCTCAGCACCTCCTACCGCCTCACCGTGAAATACAACTTGTTCCTTATCCCAGGAGTAGTATTGTATTATGAAAAGTGACACTTTTTATTATACAAGTAATACTAATCTTGGAATCAAGACTGTTTTTTCTTTCAGAAACCCTTTATTGAATACAAACATGTGGAATCTTCAGGGGTACACGTCATTAATGAAAGCACTAGAAAAATAAATAATTTAAATACAAACAGTCTCCTTTGTACTGTCAGCTAGTCTGGTCACAGTGAAACTAAACATCACCAGGGCACGCCCCCTCAGCTCTGACTGGATGAGAGTCATGGTGATGTCACGTGGCACATACGGTTAGCTGCTGATGTCATCACCACGCCACAGCAGAAGTTAATATTTGTAATGTTAACCCCCAACCAACACGACACCCTCAGGCCCATGACCACCAACATCATGTCTGTCTCCATCCTTCAGTGGCGCTGTCATGGAGACGGCAGACTCACGCCCACCAGCACCCAAGTCTGGTTTGGTGATGTCACGTGGCACATACGGTTAGCTGCTGATGTCACCACGCCACAGCAGAAGTTAATATTTGTAATGTTTAAGACCCAATACACCTATGGCAACACCAACACCCAGGTCACACTCCAGCTTTCATCCTTCCAGCAGCGTTGTCAGGGAGACGGCAGACCACCCACGTCACTCCAGTTTTCATCCTTCAGCAGTGTTGTCAAGGAGACAGCAGACCAACACCCACGTCACTCCAGTTTTCATCCTCCAGCATCGTTGACACGGAGATGGCGGAAAGGGAGCGGTCCGATAAGGCCTAAGGGAGTTGCCATGACAACCACTTCAAGAAACAAGTCAACTTTAGTTGTCACGGCGTGCTGGGCTTCATACAGGGTGAATGAGCAGGGTGCATTGTGGGTAGAGGGCTGGGCGGGGCCCCGGGTCGTCCCTCAGGTAGGTGGAGACAACGCGATTGTCCAGGCGCTGCTGCCGGCGCACGCTGTCCTGTGGCTTGGGGTCCAGGTCCAGGATGGAGGCAGAGAAGGAGAAGGCTGCCCCGCTGGAAACACCACACCAGGGTTAGGACACGCTTCCTTTTTCACTCGGGAACAACAGTGCTCAGGTTTTTGTTACTGGATTGCATGTCACATTTATCACCATGGGAAAGGTAAAAGTAACACCACTTCATCGCTGGAGAACCTTCCCTTCCCCTGTGGTGTCAAACTAAGGAGCATGTTTGCCAACTATGAGCGTCTCCACAAAGCACTGAGACGCAGCAGATGCACGCTTTCCCCCAGTGCTTCCCCGGAGGAGGAACAGGTGAAAGTCCTCAAGTACAGCAGAACACGCACACAGCATCGTGGTCTTCCTTACCGATCACTTCCATCATCTTCGTCACGCTGGGGAACCAGTGTCACCATGATGGAGCAGTCCTTGGCTGTCATGGCAACACGGTACTGCTGCACCTAAACAATCATTACAACCACATGTAAAATGTTTAAGTACCGTTTAATGACCACATGTAACATGTTTAAAGTACTGTTTAATGACCACATGTAACATGTTTAAAGTACCGTTTAATGACCACATGTAAAATGTTTAAGTACTGTTTAATGACCACATGTAACATACTTAAAGTACTGTTTAATGACCACATGTAACATGTTTAAAGTACCGTTTAATGACCACATGTAACATGTTTAAAGTACTGTTTAATGACCACATGTAACATGTTTAAAGTAGTTTAATGACCACATGTAACATGTTTAAAGTACTGTTTAATGACCACATGTAACATGTTTAAAGTACTGTTTAATGACCACATGTAACATGTTTAAAGTACTGTTTAATGACCACATGTAACATGTTTAAAGTACTGTTTAATAACCACATGTAACATGTTTAAAGTACTGTTTAATGACCACATGTAACATGTTTAAAGTACTGTTTAATGACCACATGTAACATGTTTAAAGTACTGTTTAATGACCACATGTAACATGTTTAAAGTACTGTTTAATGACCACATGTAACATGTTTAAAGTACTGTTTAATGACCACATGTAACATGTTTAAAGTACTGTTTAATGACCACATGTAACATGTTTAAAGTACTGTTTAATGACCACATGTAACATGTTTAAAGTACTGTTTAATGACCACATGTAACATGTTTAAAGTACTGTTTAATGACCACATGTAACATGTTTACAGCACTGTTTAATAACCACATGTAACATGTTTAAAGTACTGTTTAATGATCACATGTAACATGTTTAAAGTACTGTTTAATGATCACATGTAACATGTTTAAAGTACTGTTTAATAACCCAACCACATGGCTTCACACACATTGTGATCAATGATGTCATGGTTACCTTGGCAACAGCGTATTCTATGGAGCCGTCGTCTTCCGCGGGGCATTTCTGGAGCTTCTCCAGGAAGGCCTTGTCATAGGGCCCGTCTATCTGCAGGCGGCTCCTGCAGCCACACACACTGGTTACCATGGTTATGGTGGTCCGTACGTGGGGTTAGTATGTTTACGTAGTGGATAATTGTACATTGGGTCTTCACGGTTAGTGGAGCGTTGTACGTAGGGTCGCTATGTTTACCGTAGTGGAGCGTTGTACATAAGGTCACTATGGTTACGTAGTTGAGCGTTGTACACAGGGTCACTATAGTTACCTCTCCTTGGGGAAGTGTTGCAGGTATTGCTCCACTCTGCGGTAGAGTGGGAGAAGCCCCTCAATGTCCAGAGAGTCCCACAGCTGGACCTGTAGTATTCTACCAAGCACACTGTCCCTGGGGAGGTGCTGGGAGCCTACGCACACACACGCACACACACACGCACACGCACACTTAGCCAGGGGGCTCTAACTTTGAAAAGCAGGGTTTGGTTTGAAATGTGTGCTACCTGTCTGGAGGAGCTCTGTGGAACAGAGGCTGGCCTCACACACCATCCTCCCCTCCCGCCTCCACTCCACACCTTCATCACACTCTTCATCACTACTCAGCAGACTGTCCACCAACACCTAAAACAAACACACACACACTTGGTCTCAGCCTCAGTAGGTAACATCATCCTGAGGTCCTAAACATCTCCTCGGTAGGTAACAGAATCTGGAAGTCTTGATCTACAACAGTAGGAGTCTAGTAGGTTAGTCTGGAGGTCCTGGTCTACAAGAGTAGGAGTCTGACCTGAATGAATTCATGCAGGACTGTTTTGTTGCGTCCGTTTCCACATGTGAAGTATGGCCGTAGCTTCTGCAGCAAGGAGCTGACAGGCAGCAGCTCATCCCGATCACCATGGATACACTGCCCTCCCTGCAACAGACACACACAGTTATAAACACACCTTGACACACACACACACACACACTAATGTTGCATGCTCGCGTGTCTCACCTTGAAGATCTTAAAGTTATTCTGAGGCTCTTCTATCAGGTGTTTGATGGCAAAATACATCCTCTGTCTGTCCCTGAAACACACACACAAATGTACTACTGCGGTGCATGTAGTAATAATAGGATTAGTAGTATGTGCAGAACATGTCGAAGTAGTAGTAATTGTAGGAGCCATTTTGCTTTAAATTAGTTCAATGAGGGCTACAGGAGCAAAGGTAGCTTTGTTTAAATTTAGGATCTTTTACTTTGAATGAGGACTTTGATAGTTTGTGAGGAGGCCTTTAGCTTAAGATGGCCGACCCTCACCTTTGACCTTCTGAATTCAGAGAACAAAGGAACTAGGAAGATGTAGAGCATACAGTTCTTTACAGGCTACAGGTTCCCAAAAAAAAACTATTGAAGTTTATTGAATCCTTTATTTGACTATATACCCATCAACCATAGACTATTCGTACTGTTTAAATCATTTGGATCTACTTTGCTACCCACTAACCACTAACCTATCCACTAACCATTTGGAATCTATTGGAGTTTCCTTTGTCTGTTTATCCACCTGCTTACCCTGCCTGGCCTGCCTACCCCGCATTCCCGCACTCCTGCCCTGCTTCCCTCTCTACCTCCATTCATCGCATCTTCATCTACAATACAGGTACAATTCAATCATTGTTTAGCCAGTCAAAGAAGCTCGATCACACATCTAAACCGATGGCTATTTTATGAAACAAGCTGAAAGTATGCCATCACAGTAATAGTAGTATGTGCAGTACATGTTGTAGTAGTAATAGTAGTTAGCAGTACATGTTGTAGTACTAGTAATAGTAGTATGTGCAGCACATGGTCTTACCCTGAGAAAAGGTCAAGAGGGCAATACAGACTTTTCCTTTTCCACTTTCCATTGGCAACCTGGAGACACACACACACCATGTGACCAGTTAATTAGCACACCATGTGACCAGGGTGGGAAACAGCCACAGTGCCTGGCTCTTCGTCCAAGCACTGAATGGGTGGTAATGAACTTTCACTGTTAAGCATGTACATTTAGTGGACCTGTCCCAACCCCGTTGGTTAATATTAGGCATTAGATTAATAATAATAGGAGTGGATGTTGGAATATAGTTAGGGTAGTGGTGTAATACTGTGTAGCGCTGGTGCATACAGTACTACGGTTGTAGCATTGTAGTGGCGTAGTACCTTGTAGCGTTGGTGCATACAGTACTATAGTAGTGGTGTAGTACCTTGTAGTGTTGGTGCATACAGTACTATAGTAGTGGTGTAGTACCTTGTAGTGTTGGTGCATACAGTACTATAGTAGTGGTGTAGAACCTTGTAGTGTTGGTGCATACAGTACTATAGTAGTGGTGTAGTACCTTGTAGTGTTGGTGCATCAGTACTATAGTAGTGGTGTAGTACCTTGTTGTGTTGGTGCATACAGTACTATAGTAGTGGTGTAGTACCTTGTAGCCTAGGTGCATACAGTACTATAGTAGTGGTGTAGTACCTTGTAGTGTTGGTGCATACAGTACTATAGTAGTGGTGTAGTACCTTGTAGTGTTGGTGCATACAGTACTATAGTAGTGGTGTAGTACCTTGTAGTGTTGGTGCATACAGTACTATAGTAGTGGTGTAGTACCTTGTAGTGTTGGTGCATACAGTACTATAGTAGTGGTGTAGTACCTTGTAGTGTTGGTGCATACAGTACTATAGTAGTGGTGTAGTACCTTGTAGCCTAGGTGCATACAGTACTATAGTAGTGGTGTAGTACCTTGTAGTGTTGGTGCATACAGTACTATAGTAGTGGTGTAGTACCTTGTAGTGTTGGTGCATACAGTACTATAGTAGTGGTGTAGTACCTTGTAGCCTAGGTGCATACAGTACTATAGTAGTGGTGTAGTACCTTGTAGTGTAGGTGCATACAGTACTATAGTAGTGGTGTAGTACCTTGTAGTGTTGGTGCATCAGTACTATAGTAGTGGTGTAGTACCTTGTAGTGTAGGTGCATACAGTACTATAGTAGTGGTGTAGTACCTTGTAGTGTTGGTGCATACAGTACTATAGTAGTGGTGTAGTACCTTGTAGTGTTGGTGCATCAGTACTATAGTAGTGGTGTAGTACCTTGTAGCCTAGGTGCATACAGTACTATAGTAGTGGTGTAGTACCTTGTAGTGTAGGTGCATACAGTACTATAGTAGTGGTGTAGTACCTTGTAGTGTTGGTGCATACAGTACTATAGTAGTGGTGTAGTACCTTGTAGTGTTGGTGCATACAGTACTATAGTAGTGGTGTAGTACCTTGTAGTGTTGGTGCATCAGTACTATAGTAGTGGTGTAGTACCTTGTAGTGTAGGTGCATACAGTATTATAGTAGTGGTGTAGTACCTTGTAGCCTAGGTGCATACAGTACTATAGTAGTGGTGTAGTACCTTGTTGTGTTGGTGCATACAGTACTATAGTAGTGGTGTAGTACCTTGTAGTGTTGGTGCATACAGTACTATAGTAGCTGTGTAGTACCTTGTAGCGTTGGTGCATACAGTACTATAGTAGTGGTGTAGTACCTTGTAGTGTTGGTGCATACAGTACTATAGTAGCTGTGTAGTACCTTGTAGCGTTGGTGCATACAGTACCGACAGACTTTGGTCTTGATGTCCTTACTGACATGTTCTGGTGATGGGAGGAAACCACACTTAGGCTGAAAGACAGACAGAGAGACAGACATGTTAGACAGACAATGTCTTGGGGCTGACAGAGTGGCCCAGGTTCATTTCTAGTGACAGACCGATACATTGGCCGGCCGATATTTGCGTTTTTTACGTGTATCGGCATCGGCCGATTCGTGAGTGCGTTCACCGATAGTTTTTTCTGGCATGACTTACAGAAAGGCGTCCACAGGCAGCTCTGTGTTGCTGGAGACACTGCAGTCCACGTGCAGACCATGCATTGCCCCTCCCCGGAATTGAGACTTGTAACATTTGTTATCATCATTGTATCATTTTTATGATGTTAATTGAGGGAGTAAAAGAAGTATCGGCTCCAAATATCGGCTCAAGAAAATCGGCAGCTCGTATCGGTCATCGGCTAAGGCTGATGAAAAAAAAATCGGTATCGGCATTGGCCCTAAAAAATCCATATCGGTCGATCCCTATTCATTTCTGTAAGCTCTGGGCCAGCTGATCACTACACACTTAACCTTGGCTTGAGCTCCAGTGTGGGAGTAAGGCACACAGACCATCACAGCGCCAGAAGGCAGCTGATCAGGAGTCAGCCCCCGGGCTGCCTGGGCCCCCCAGGCTTCCTGCAGCTTATACAGGCTTCATTATCAAACATAGTAATACATAAACAATGTTGCGTTATAGATCGTTGTTCATGAGGGTCCCGGGGTACTTTTACTTACTCAAACATTTCCCTCGGGATGAATAAAGTATTCATCTGTCTACTTTATGTTTGCAGACCATAATATTCCTGGGCCAGTACTTCATTTTGACGTTGGGTACACAGTGCAATTATTCTTTATTTTGGCCCAGCATAATATGGCACCTCGCCTAACGTCGACAGAGACTGTAGCACCATTACTAGAATAAAAAGCATAATAACTTGTTTTGTTAAGACAGTAAAAGTCTCACCGTTCTCCAAGTTATAACAGGATCACACATGATTATGTTGTAGTGAAATGAACCAACATAATCACCACAACCCAGAGTGCCCATGACGTTCCTGATGTGATCCATGGTCTCCACCAAAACGCATGCCAGGACTGCTCTCAGTCAGCAACCTGCCTGGTAAGAGCCTCTGTGAGGCTGTGCAATACCTTCATTCTGACAAAGGGATTTGGGCCACTAAGGGCAGCACCCAATGCAAACCTACTGGGTCACCTATAGTTGGGTTGATGACACCCAGATGCTGAGTGGGCCGTTACGGAGGAACATTTAAAAACATTGTGTGGCTTCCTTTCTAAATTTCCCGGTGGCTACTGTACAGACAGGGAGGGATGATAGTTGGACTAACAGCCAATGAGGACCATGGTTGCCATAGCAAGGGGAGAGTGAAGTTGTGTCACTTCTCACTGGCTCAGAAACTCCTCCATTCACCAGAGACACATTCAGAATATCAACTAGTTCTCCTCCTCCACCTCCACACCCTCCTGTCAATTCTCCCCCACCTCCTCCTGCCAGTATGTTTGTCTTTCAGCCCTGCTCTAGTCTTGCCCTGCTGCTGCTGTAGTGCTGCTCTAGTCTTGCTCTAGTGCTGCTCTAGTCTTGCTGTAGTGCTGCTCTAGTCTTGCTCTAGAGCTGCTCTAGTCTTGCTGTAGTGCTGCTCTAGTCTTGCTGTAGTGCTGCTCTAGTCTTGCTCTAGTGCTGCTCTAGTCTTGCTCTAGTGCTGCTCTAGTCTTGCTCTAGTGCTGCTCTAGTGCTGCTCTAGTCTTGCTGTAGTGCTGCTCTAGTCTTGCTTTAGTACTGCTCTAGTCTTGCTCTAGTGCTGCTGTAGTGCTGCTCTAGTCTTGCTGTAGTGCTGCTCTAGTCTTGCTGTAGTGCTGCTCTAGTCTTGCTGTAGTGCTGCTCTAGTGCTGAGTGAGCACACAGAAATGACAACCTAGCAGTGGTGTGAAGTTCACAAATAAAAATGTGTGTATGTTACCTTTATCTCAATGCAGAGAGGGGGATTGTGTGTCTTTATGGAGGGGGCGGTCAGGTTGGGGAGACAGAGAGCAGCTCCACTGTAGATATCCATCACTTTATCACACCTCCAGGCTGCACATACACAAACACACACACACACACACACACACACACACACACACACACACATTAATATAGATCCAGACACAGAACATATTTCCACTAATCAGAACACAGCCATGGCCCTCCCACCTGGTCTCTGGTGTTGAACCTTGATTGACAGCTGTCTGACAAACTCCAGTGGCAGTTTGACCACTTCCTGTTGACAACAAAGGGACTTTAGTTAGCTCGTATCCAAGGGCAACACCATCTCTACCACAGTTTCTATGGTGATATAGCGACAGTGACTTGGCGGTCGACTGCCCAAAGGCATTAAGAGGATTCATCACTTCACCGCTATCACAGACAGACAGGTACATTAACAAATAGGTAGAGAGAAACCAACAGACAGACAGTTAGAGAGAAAAGCATACAGGTAGACAGATGGTGGAAAAGACAGGTGTCTTACTCCACTGTGGACGAACTTGTCTCCAAGTAGAGGACTCATCACATTGTTACTGAAGTCAACGATGTTCTCCATCTGTCTGAATGCTTCCTCGGTCGTCTACACAAAAGAGACACTTTTAAGACAGGGTCTAGGAGGCAGTAGTTGTAGTATTGCAGTATTAGTAGTAGTCTCCTCACCTGCGGAGCATTCTCAGCATCCTCTGACGAGTACTTGAGGAGGCGCAGAACCCTGGACATCTGAGCACACCCCACAAAAACAAAACAAAAAATATGTTGACAGCTTACCGACGTCGAATGACGCTAAACGTACCTAGCTTCCCATCTCAACTCAAATAACTTTCTTTTTCCGTTAGGACAACCAACGGAAAAAAGCTTCAGTGTCTTAGCTGATACACACAAGTACAAGCCAACAAACAAGTGCTTGTTCAAGGACGTGTCGTTGTGAAACTGTGGGACGGGGTGGTTCAAAACCCTTCGGTGACTATGATAACTGTGCGACAAGAACCGCACCCATCCAATGAAACACAGGACAAAAGTTAAGCAAACCCGTCTTTCCACTCGTGTTTATTGCACAACATGGGATGCATCCTCAGATACGCCCGAGGTCTGGATCGCGACCCGCATCCGGGTCAGCGTTCTCCACAAGACAACACATCCACTAAGTTAGTTCAGTGAGTAAAGAAGTTAGTAACGGACGTTCACTTGGGCAGTCCGAGGAGGCATGACTCATTGGCAGCCGACACAGGAGCTTAAGTAGTGGTGGTCGGTGTGTGACCTCCGAGCCGGGCTCCTCGGCCGGGTGTTCTGATGCCTGTGTAGCCTAGCTTAGCTTAGCTTCACCGGTAAACACTCACATCAACAAGCTGCTAGTTAGCCGAGACCATCTTACCTGTACGTGTGAAACTACGAGGCTTTTGTTCCCCTCGCCGTGATAGTTCCACTCATTCTCGTCCATTTTGTCAACTAATTCCATAACAGAACCATAAACTGAATGGAACCCCCCCGGGCAACCGGCTGAGGAGTACCCGAGCAGAGATCGACGACGTGCGGCAGCAGGAGCTGCTGTGCTGCCGCTAACTGAAAGAAGTCACCAGAATGTCCCGCCCGCTCTACTGCCATTGGCCACGAGAATTGCGTCCCTGTCGTGAATGGCCGCAAATGACGCCTGTACATTTAAAGGACTAGTGCGTCGAATTTAGCAGCACCTAGCGGCGGGGTTCCACAGTACAACCACCCATCAACGCCTACTTTTTTAGTTATCATCAAAAAGGGAATCAATCTCAAAAGCTAAAATCTCCAAAACTGATCCAGCAGTCACACTGAGAGGACATTGAGGGGGTCACACACTGCACCACCTGAACTTCTGTATGGACATAATTGTTCCCATGAGAACTGTTTACTGTTTCCCAAACAACGAGCCTTGGATAACCAGCAATGTCAAGTCCCTTCTCAATAAGAAAAAGAGGGTGTTTAGAGATGGGGACCAGGCTGAGCTGAGGCATGTACAGGGGGGACTCAAAGTCAAACTGATAGAGGCTAAGGAGGAGTACAGAAGAAAGCTGGAAAGGAAGTTGCAGGAGAACAGCAAGAAGAGCACCAGCTCTGTGGAGGGAGGTCAGCACAGGGCTTAACTGCCCAGCTCTAGTCAGTGGAGCTGTTTGGGTGGTATGCAAACTTAAGGGGGTCTAAGATGGAAGGAAGGCTGGAGCAGATGTGGGTTTTGATTAGCCACTCGAAGCACTTCACGATGAGGTCAGTGCGACGGGGCGGTAGTCGTTCAGGCTGGTGACCTGGGCTTTCTTTTCCTCCCAGGTTCAGGGAGAGTTTGAAGATGTCAGCAAACACCTCAGCTAGCTGGTGGGCACAAGCTCGGAGGACACGGCCTGGGATGCCGTCTGGTCCTGGAGCCTTGCGGGGGTTGACCTTCTCAAAGGATCTGCTCACATCAGCTATGGATAACATTCGTGGTCAGTCGTCCTTCTCTTTAGGTAACCTTACAGCCGGGAAGGTGTTGCTTTCCTCAAAACGAGCGTAAAAGTTATTGAGCTCATCTGGCAGCGAGGCAGAGGGCTGAACAGAATCATTACCTCTCCCTTTGTAGCCTGTCAGGAACCTCAGGCCACTCCACATGTCTGGGGTCAGAACCTTTTGTAGTGGGACTCCAGTTTGTCCTTGTAGCTCCGCTTGGCTGTTCTGATGGCCTTGCGGAGGTCATACCTGGACTGCCTGTAACAGTCCAGGTCTCTGGAGGAGAAGGTGGTGGATCGGGCCCTGAGTTTGGCCCTGACGTCGCCGTTGAACCAGGGCTTCTGGTTGGGGAATGCAGGGTAGTGTCTAGTGGGGACTACCTCGTCAGTGCAGTGTCTGATATAACTAGAAACAGAGTCAGTGTATTCATTGATATCACCATCAGCTGCAACACGAAACATCTGCCAGTCAGTAGCTCAATGCAGTGCTGGACTACCCTAGGAACTGGTTTATCCTGTTTTAGCCTTTGTCTGTAGCTGGGTAGTAGGAGAATAGAAAGGTGGTCAGCCTTCCCGAATGCTGGTTAGGGGAGGGGTTTGTAGCCCCCCTTGAATGGGGAGTAGCAGTGATCCAGGGTCACCTCGGGTAGGAACATCAATGTGTTGGTAGACTTTCCTCATGTTGGACCTGTTGAAGTCCCCCACAACAATGAATGCAGCCTCTGGGTGTGTGTGTTCTAGGTGGTTTGAGGACCGCAGTATCACAGTTGTGGTACTCAGATGTGGTGTTCCTAGGACCACAACTGGGTGGTGGCCATTGGGATAACACCCCCCTCCTTCCGAGAACACATTTCTTTGATTGAATTAGAACGTGTTCACCAAAGCTGTGTGTCCGTTCTGGGCTAAAGGTGAAACATGCTCCTGGTGTAGATCTAAAAGCCTTTTTGAAGGCAACGAAAACACAATGATTTTTGTTTGTATGGGATTATACACCAATTGTAACATACTTGATGAATGTTATATTACATTTCTGACAAAGCGGTTCCGCTAGATGCTACTAAATTGTACACACTTACCTTAGATTATTATTAGATTATTGTCTCAATATGCAATATGGGAGACAACACGATGGAAAACATGCAATGCACAAAGCAACGCTATTTTTTAAATAATATGCCATAATACTATATTTACTGAACAATATTTATAACATATTTATTTTCAATAATCTATACATATTTTTCAATTATTGTAAACTTGTTGATTTCAAGAATAGGATCCTGTATAGCACCTGCAGTACCCACAGGTTGAGAAACCCTGCCTACATTAGAAGGGCTGGTCAACGTTTTGCATGCATTTAGATGATCAGCATGTGGGAGGAATATGTTTCAAAGAGCTCTGGGAGCGGTGACTGAAAAATTGAACTGCGACACATATGAACCTACAGTTCCTGACCAGGCTGCCTGGTTATTTTGTGTTACATATAGACTAAATACATTTATGTTACATTTATTTAACACTTTTGACACCTTTGTCCTGTGGTTTACAAGTAGTGCAATCAACAATGAAGTCATAGCCCAAAATGTGCAAGAATTATTACAAAAAAATAAACTTTTGTACTAAGCACTATAATATAGAAACAAGAGATAGATAAAAAAAATATTCCAATAGTCCAATATGCAGTCTGTACAGACTAGCTTTCAGTTTATGGCAGAAGATAGGTAGGGTGCTAATAGTAGCCCTATATATAGTATCATAATATGATTTTTATTTAATATAACATAATCTAGATTGAATATGATGTTATACTCCATATTGTCGGTGGCGGGCAGTAAAGAGGCAGACAGCCATCAGTGCACCAGCTACTCCGAGAGAAGAAGAATTGAGCGCTGTGATTGGCCAAAGAGGGATCCAGCGGTGTGAACAGAAGCTGAGCGGGGCTGTATGTTGCTGGATATGCTGGCGGTGGTGTATTTCCGTCACAACACATGAGTTTACAACATGATGGAACTGAAGTTTGTTTCTTCATTCATTTGATGTTGAATATCGAGGATCAAATGATCTGGGGTGTGAAGAGCTCAGGACCTGTATGAGGACAGACATCTATACTGTTGGTAAGCTACATGATGTAGGCTTCAGCCATGGCTTCAGCCTCCTAAAGCCCTCTCACCACAGTACAGCAGCCCAGGTGGAGCAGGGAGAGGAGCAGTCCGTTACATTTATAAAGCACACTCCAAAACATTCAGAGGGTACCAAAGTGCCGTACAGCATGTGACGTAAAACAGCATCAAATACAACAGCCCGACTATAGCACAGGAAACAGAAGATAAGAAGAGGTATATACTATAATACGCAGGACGATTAAAAACTTTGAAACATCCCAGCATTTAAAAGCATGCGAGTTTAAACAGCATAAAATAGAACAGACAGACACACGAAGAGAACAGTGTGTACACCATGAGCAGAAAGACTATAAATAGAATCAAAGGCCACGGAGAAAAGGTGTGTTTTAGTCTGTGGTTGGAAGTCTCCAGAAGGCTGACAGACGGGGAAGGACAGGCTGTGGACAGTTTTGGGACAGCAGCTGAAAGAGCATGCTCCATCCGGGCTGGTGGACAGTGAGAAGCAGCTGGTCTCGGTCGCCTCTACGTATGGGAACAGTGGACAGGAACACGTGGAGGTTCGGAACATGTAGATGACGGGGGTTTAGTTACACTTGGTTTTTTGCAGGTCATTGTAACACACTGTGGGCTTTGGATAAACGCATCTGATAGTTGACCAATAAGTTTACGCTTACTTCCTGTGTGACAGCATCCTGTGTGACGTCATCATGCAAGCCCCGCCCCCCAAGCGGCTGCGAGGGGAGGATGGCGTTGTGGACAGCTTTGGCGACGACGAGGACTTCACCCAGGATGACCTGGATGAGATAGACATCATCGCCTCGCAGGCCATTAGACCCTTCCCATTGGCCAGACCCACAGCCAATGACAGCCCAGGTAACCCTGCTGGGAGGCCTGTAGCAGAAGGTGAGTCTAGAGTGCCTGACTTGAAATAAAACCATCTCATCATCATGGCACAAATTATCAATCATCATAATTTGTGCGTGTGTGTGTCACAGAACGAGGAGACTACCTCAGCTTGCTCGAGACCCAACACTCAGAACTCAGAGAGAAGGTGATCACTCTCGTACCAGAACCACACCATATTCCACACAATATTCAATATTCATATTCATTACACAGCCAGAACTTAACAACTATACGATACTCATAACATAACAACCATACCATAACTGTAACATAACCACACACCATACCATAACATAACCATGACATAAGGTGTGTGTGTGTAGCTGAAGGAGGTGAAGGACCAGGTGGTGATGAAGGAGGGGGAGATCAGGCTGCTGAGGGACTCCCTGAGAGGAGTCCAGCAGGAGAAGGAGGCGCAGAAGGAGCAGCACCTCCTGCTGGAGCAGCAGAAACACAAGGAGCAGCAGGAGAAGGAGAAGGAGCTTTTGAAAAAGGTGAGACATGTAACACCTGTTAACACCACCACACTATATATAGATATATATATATATATACTGTATATATATATATATATATATATATATATATATATATATAACGCAGATCCTGAAGGAATGTGTGTTTGGGATGCCTGAGATTCAGATCCTGAATGTGTTTTCACTGTGATGATGTGATTGTGGTCCTAAATGCTAGTGATGTTCTTGGTTCAGATCCAGTCTCTCCAGGCCGAGCTCCACTTCAAGGAGGCTGAGATTAACGAGACAAGGAGTAAACTGGTGAAGAACTCCTCCCCTCTGCCAAGAAGCAGGTGAGACATCAGCACCTCCTCCTCTCATCCTGCTGTCCCTCTAACTAGTCCCTCTAACTAGTCCCTGCTGCTCTCACTAGTTCCTCTAACTAGTCCCTGCTGCTCTCACTAGTTCCTCTAACTCGTCCCTGCTGCTCAGACTGGTCAGAGTGTGTTGGTTGGAGGTGGTTTTAGGTAGTATTGGATGATTCTAATTGACTCTTGTCTCTTTGAAGTCCCAGAGTGCTTGGCTCTTCCACCCAGGTGCATCATGGGAAGACTAGTCCATCTCCAACAGGAAGTAGGTTCATCACCAAGGAGACATTTGCTGCCCAGATCCCCCCCAAGACCACCCCAAACGGATCAGATTGTACGACCCTACCTGGTGATCCAACAGCCCTTGTCAGACCAGATGGTACGACCCTAGCCTGTCTGTCTATCTGTCTGGCCGTATGTCTGTGTGTAGTCTCACAAAGCATGTCCTGTCTGGACACCAATGTCCTCAGACAGAGTATCTGTAAAGGTTTAAAATTATTGTGTGCAATAGACTGGCCACTGTTGAAATACATTTGTTCAAATATTCTTCAGAAACCTCCAGCTGTCTGGAATGAGTTTCTCTGGAGTGCTGAGAGAATCTCAGGAATAAACAGGAAGCTTCTGTCTCTTTCTGACTCTGTGTGTTTAACCTCTTTGTCTGTCTGTCTGTCTGTCTGTGTCAGCAGGTGTTGGTCTCCTCAGCCTCCTATTGCAGCCCTCGCTGTCTCCCAGCTCCCTGTCTCTCTGCCACCTCCTGATGGGCCCCCCTCGCAGGTATGGTGTGTGTGTGTGTGTGTGTGTGTGTATTTCCAGGCACAAGTGTTTTGTTTGTTTCCATGTCCTCCTGGAAGCTCCAGTTCTAATAATACATGGAAGATCTACATACAAATTCAAATGTAATTTACTTTTAGGGCATTTAGCAGAAGCTTTTATCCAAAGCGACTTACAAAGAGTACATTTGTCATAAGGTGAAACATTTCATTGCTGCTCATACAGTAAGAGGGTCACCAGAACAAGTTTCAAACATTTCAATTGGTAGGTTAACCATTGCTAGTGTACAACATCTCTGACTAAGTGCCAAGTTACAAAGAGCAATTAAAATGCCAAGTTACAAAGGGTGATTAAAGTCCCAAGATGTACAACAAGTAAGAGCATGAGGGTTGGGTTAAGCAGGGTTCAGGTGAATTCTGAACAAGTGAGTCTTGAGTCTCTTCCGGAAGATGGGGAGTGACTCTGCAGTCCTGACATTGGCAGGGAGCTCGTTCCACCACTGTGGTGCCAAAACAGACCGACAGACAGACAGAAATACTTTAATGATCCCTGAGGGAAATTGCATTCATTACAATAATCTGAGAAAAGAAAAGATAGTGTAGAAGTGAAGAACAGTATAGTAAAGTGTAGAAATATAAATATATAATATAAACATATGTAACAATATACATGAATATACATACATCTAGGCATGCACTATAGAAAGTAAATAGCATTCACAAAGAAATAGCATGTAAGGTAAACGGAGTTAGTGAATGACCAGTTATGAAGTGACTACTAAGGTGATAGTGACCACTTAAAGAGAGGATGTGAGTTCCCTAACCGGAAATCAAACCCAAATCCTAACCACTAGACCACCAGGGACAGATTAATCCTAACCACTAGACCACCAGGGACAGATTAATCCTAACCACTAGACCACCAGGGACAGATGAATCCTAACCACTAGACCACCAGGGACAGATGAATCCTAACCACTAGACCACCAGGGACAGATGAATCCTAACCACTAGACCACCAGGGACAGATGAATCCTAACCACTAGACCACCAGGGACAGATGAATCCTAACCACTAGACCACCAGGGACAGATGAATCCTGTCTACTAGACCACCAGGGAAAACGGAGAAGAGTTGAGATTACGCAATCAGACCTTTTCCTCCCTTTAGTGATGGAGGTACCAGTCGACCAGCTGAGGTAGTTGAGCGGAGTGCTCAAGCAGGGGCGTGGTGTTTCACTAATGTTTTGAGGTAGGTAGGGGCAGTTCCATTGACGGCTTTGTAGGCCAGTAGCCTCGTCTTGGATTTGATGCGAGCCACTACAGGGAGCCAGTGGAGGTCATGGAAGAGGGGGGTCACGTGGGAGAATTTGTGTCGGTTGAACACGAGGCGTGCTGCAGCGTTCTGGATCCGCTGCAAATGTAATGTCGCTGTATCGAAACTGTACTGAACCATGACTCCTCCATTCCTTAAAGTATTGAGCCTTTGTCCTCCTCTAGACCAAACCAGCAGGCCCTGGAGGACCCCGACCACTTCAGTCTCATCCAGAACCTGGCTATGACTGGACTCAACACATTGACCCATAAACCAGCTCCTCCCAGGACCAGATTCGGTCAACGGTACTGTCTCCTCGCTCCTCCTCTCCCCTCCCCTCCTCTCCTCTCCCCTCCTCTCCCCTCCTCTCTCATCAGGTGTGTGTTGTGTGTGTGCAGGCGGTGTCCTGGTGCTGTGCACCTCCTTCCACTCCTCCACCACCACCTGAAGGAGCTCTGTGACTCCCTGGGCAGCAGAGGAGGCGCAGCAGGACGAGGAGGCGGGGAGGAGGCAGGGTGGAGTGGCGAGGAGAGAGGACTGGCTGCCCTCAGGGTCCTTATCCTCCTGCTGGCGCACAGTGATGAGGTCATGACTGATCTGGAATCTCATTGGTGGAGGGGTCCTCCTCGGTCTGAACTCTAATACTAATATTATTATTGATTATTGATTTGTAAATAATATTCGTGTTTAAGTGATATTCATTTGAATGCCATTTCTGAGTGGACACGGGCAGCCACGGTGTGTCTGTGATGTCATCATAAGCATACTGTTAGCATGGCTAATGTGCCGGCCTGGTTGTGCTTCCTCACATCTGACCTTTGACCTTTGGAGCAGGTAGTGGAGAGGTTACTGCAGCCAGAGACCAGGGTGAGTTCATACTGGGAGCGGCTGCTGGTTCAACTGGTCATACTCTGTGCTGCTACCAGTTATACTTGAATTTATATTTATAAGCAGTATGTATAACCAGTCTGCTACTGGTTAACCTTCTCAGGTGCCTCCTTGTTTCCTTCAGGTGGAGACGGAGCAGGCGGGCCCAGCTTCAGGACCAGATTTGGGGCCGGGTCTGGTGGTCCAGATGCTGCAGCTGTGTGACCCGGTGTTCTGCTCCCCAGCCCAGCGGAAGGAGCTGCTGGTCCACACGGCGCTGAGGAGCTTCAGAGTCCTGGTGGAGAGAACGCCTCACACACAAACACACAGGTACACACACAGGTAAACACACTCTCACACAGGTACACACACACACACACTCACTCGGGTACACACACACAGGGACACACACAGTCTCTCACACAGGTACAGGTACACATACTCTCACACGGATGAACCCAGACTCACACAGGTACTTGCACACTCTCACACAGGTACACACTCTTATAGGGGGTGGTTCAGAATTTTGGAGGTAGGACCTCATTTCCAAGTTAGCCTGTGTGTTATTTATTATTGGAGATGTTTTCAACAGTTGAAGTTGCAGAGTTCGCTGGTGCTAGGCTAGCGCAAGTCAACGGTTTCGGCTAGCCTGCTAATAAAAACAGACATTTACATCGATAGTCTTGCATAATAATTTATTTGCCTCGGGTGTACGGTGGAGTGGGTAAGACTGTTTTTATTAGCAGGCTAGCAGAAACAGCTGACTTGCGCTAGCCTAGCACCAGCGAACTCTGCACTCTGTGTGTGTTTGTGTGTGTGTGTGTGTGTGTGTGAGCAGGCTGCAGGGTGTGTGTTGGCTGCAGGCTGTGAGTGAGTGTGTTTCAGCAGGGGGGGGGTTCAAGGTGGTCTCAGAGTGTGTGAATCTCCTCCGCTGTGTAGCGGACCACCAGCTGCTGGCCGCACAGCTCTGTTCTACACACGGTAACACACTAATACACACACCAATATACACACCAATACACACGCACCATTACACACGCACGATTACACACACCAATATACACACACCAATACACACACGCACACCAATATACACACACTAATACACACGCGCACACCAATATACACACACCAATACACACACCAATACACACACGCACACCAATATACACACACTAATACACACGCGCACACCAATATACACACACCAATACACACACACACCAATACACACACTGATACACACACCAATACACAGTAGGGGGCCTTGAACCTTCAACGTTCTGATCTTTGGTAGAAGGAACCGAGTGGTCTCACTTGGGTGGTCCAGGGGGGACACGCGGTGGGACGGCAGAACCCTGCTTGGGGAGGAGGGGGCTGGGTGAGGAGAACCACAGCGCAGCTTGGCCTCCAGAAGGACAACAGCACAAGTTGCACAATGGTTTTGCCACCGTTAGATTTCATAGATGTGTTATTAGGGGTTATGAAGGAGTTGTGAAACACTGACCAGTGTTTGAACCAAGCCAGTGAAATTAGTAGGCATATACAGAAATATAACATGCACAAAAATGGATCATGTATGATTTGACAGCACAGCCCACCATGAGAAAGGTCTGATAGACCAGATTAGACCAGGAAAACTGATACATACTGATGCATACTGATGCACTCTGATACACAAACCTAGAGATATATAATATACACAGGTCTTCTGCTGTGTGTGTGTGTAGAGTCCTGTGTGTTTCTCAGGTTGTTTCACTATGTCAGAACCAGACCAGAACCCCGGAATATAGACTGGACCCTACTGGACCTGCAGGTACGCGGACGCATGCACACACACATGCATGAACACACACACACACACACACACCCACACACAGAGTGTATAGTGTGTGTGTGATGTGTTGTGTTCCAGGTGATTCGGCTGCTGAGCCAACTGCTGACCCAGACAGAGTCCGTATGGTCCTCAGGAACAAAACACTGCCGCTGTTATACTGAGGTAACGCACACACACACACACACACACACACACACACACACACACACACACACACACACCCTGTTATACTGAGGTAACGCACACACACACACACACACACACACACACCCTGTTATACTGAGGTAACACACACACACCTACACCCCCTGTTATACTGAGGTAACGCACACACACACACACACACACACACACCCCCTGTTATACTGAGGTAACACACACACACACACACACACACACACACCCTGTTATACTGAGGTAACGCACACACACACACACACACACACACACCCTGTTATACTGAGGTAACACACATAGACACACCTACACCCCCTGTTATACTGAGGTAACACACACACAGATACACCCCCTGTTATACTGAGGTAACACACACACATACACCCCCTGTTATACTGAGGTAACACACACACACACACCCTGTTATACTGAGGTAACACACACACACACAAACACACACCCTGTTATACTAAGGTTACACACACCTACACCCCCTGTTATACTGAGGTAACACACACACACACACACCCTGTTATACTGAGGTAACACACACACACACACCTACACCCCCTGTTATACTAAGGTAACACACACACACACACACACACCTACACCCCCTGTTATACTGAGGTAACACACACACACACCCCCTGTTATACTGAGGTAACACACACACATCCTGCTATACTGAGGTAACACACACACACCCCCTGTTATACTGAGGTAACACACACACACACCCCCTGTTATACTGAGGTAACACACACACACACCCTGCTATACTGAGGTAACACACACACACAGTATACTGATACAGTGCTATATTTGCTGTCGTCATTGTTGCTGGCTGGCTGACAGCTGATCCTCCTCCAGGTGGTGCAGACGGTGGTGGTGGTGGTGCATCGCCAGTGGTTGGAGCTCAGAGACAGACAGGCTGCTCCTCCAGGTAACAGAAAATCATGTTGCTCCTCCCACAACACACGCATCAGGTCAACACTGATTGGTCTATGAGGGATCGGACACCTGGGTATGGAGGTGATGGTTCTGGACCCGGGAGGCCGGACATGAACATGAGTGCTCCTCAGGAATGATCTTCAGCTGGTTGTTTCTTCTACAGATGTGATGTATAACATTGCGCTATAGACGAGTCTTCCTCCAGACTACACAGACAACACAGCAATACTCTAATGTTAATATGTTCCTCATGTTCTTAAAGTGATGGTTCGGAGTAAAATTCACCCTGAGGTAATTTCCACCAATAATCCAGCCAAATACCCCCTCAGATGCATTTTTAGCGACGGTCAATATTGATCAAGTTTAGGGGTATCAGCCTTAGTACTGGAGTGAATGGTACAGTGTGTACATCTCGTAAATTACCCCACTAATAATGCATGGATTGTTACCCAACTTCTGTAGTAGTACATACAGTATATGTCTGTACTCACAAACGAGGCATTTTAAAGTTTGTAAGTACACCAGGAGTTTATTTAAAAGAGCACTTTCCTGATAGCTTCAACTCTCTGTTGCTAAGGCTACCGCTGCGTCGACGTCACTTCCGTCTTTCCGGAAAAGTTCGTAAAAGTCCTCTTCAACTATATACAAATAAATGGGAATATAAAATCTAAACTATGGATTTGGGGACTGTCGTACACAACAAACAATGTACATAATATCAAGTATTCAATTATTTCAGTTGTCAATACATTTCGATGGAGTGGAATGGAATTCACTTACTTTTTCCTTACACTTGTGAGCCATTCGGCTGATACCCCTAAACTTGATAAATATTGACCGTTGCTAAAAATGCATCTGAGGGGGTATTTGGCTGGATTATTGGTGGAAATTACCTCAGGGTGAATTTTACTCCAAACCATCACTTTAACCCTATCATATTCATATGAGTGATAGTATATCCATAATGCTAATATATTCATAATGTTGTAATATTCATACTGATAATATCATACTGATAATATAGTCATAATGTTAATATATCCATAAGGATATGAATGTTCATAATGATAATACATCCATAATATGTGAATTTTTTTTACCCACAATCCTCAGTGCCGGTGGGTGGCTCTCAGTGGGACGTCCTGCGGGAGGCGCTTCTGCTGCTGCACTGGCTGCTGGGTAATCACAGAGGGTTCTCTGAGGCCTGCGGGGCCGTGCTGCACATGTACGACCAGCTGGTCCCTGCGCTGAGACACACTCTGAGGACCAGTCCCACCCCCCTGTCCTACAGCGAGGGTACGCACACACAGGAACACACACTCACACAGTAATCCGGCCAACAGTTAAATCGAACGCAACTGGACTTAGATTTGTCTGTGAAGACGTTTCGCCTCTTATCCAAGCGGCTTCATCAGTTCGTAACGCATCAGTCTGACTAGTCCGCACTAGTCTGACAGACAGTGGAGTTAGACCCAGGTATTTAACCTCAGTGGAGGTGTCCACCCACCAAACTCCTAAAACAATAGATCATTAGTGTAGCTTCACCTGACCATTGTTTGGGGCCTGTGAGTCATCTTGGTGGAAGATGATCATTAGGGGTGGGTGGGGCCACTGGAGAACGACCGTCGTTAGGTATGATGTGCAGTTACCAGTGAACGACAGTCGTTAGGTATGATGTGCAGTTACCAGTGAACGACAGTCGTTCTGTTCCATAGAGCCACTAGACAGCTGATACTGGACCTGAGGAGTTTTCCCTTCTGTGTTGGGCCATGCGCTTGTTTAGAGGTTGTTTAGTTTCACCAATGTAAGAGTCCTTACATTCCTCACTGCATTGGACTGCATAAACCAAGTTACTCTTTTGTGAGTGTGGTAGTCTGTCTTTGGGGTGTACCAGTTTCTGCCTGAGAGTATTGCTGGGTTTGAAATGGACAGGGATTTCGTGTTTGTTGAAAATCCTCCAGAGTTTTTCAGATACTCCGGACACATAGGGTATCACTATGTTTCTGGGTTGGTTCTTTTTCTCTTCACCCTCCAAGTTTTTATTCTTTCTGCATGTTGTCTTGTTGAGGGTCCAACCCGGATAGCCACAAGTTCTCAAAGCACCCTTTAGATGTTTGTGTTCTTTTACTTGGGCTTGAGTGGTGGTTGGTATATTATCCGTCCTGTGTTGCAAGGTTCTGATAACCCCCAATTTGTGCTCCAGAGGGTGATGGGAGTCAAAGAGAAGGTACTGATCTGTGTGAGTGGGTTTCCTGTATACCCCAATGTGGAGGCTCCTGTCATCACCAAAGTGTACATCACAGTCCAAAAAAGGTAAGTGGTTATCTTTGGCATCTTCTCTGGTGAACTTGACGTTTACGTCCACTGAATTAATGTGTTCAGTAAATGCCTGAAGTTCTTGGGTTCTGATTTTAACCCATGTGTCATCCACATACCGGAACCAATGGCTCGGTGATGTTCCTTTGTAGGATTTTAAAGCCTTTTGTTCGAACATTTCCATGTATAAGTTCGTCACAATGGGGGATACTGGAGAGCCCATGGCACAACCATGCTTCTGTCTGTAGAAAGTATTGTTGAACTGGAAGTATGTGGTGTTCAGGCACAGCTCCAGTAACTGACAGGTCTGGTCTGGGTTGAGGTTTGTTCTAACCTGTAGGGTTGGATCCTGTTTTAACCGATGCCTCACAGTTTCCACTGCCTCCATGGTTGGAATGCAGGTGAATAAAGATGTTACATCGTATGACACCATGGTTTCATTTGGACGTAAACATCAAGTTCACCAGAGAAGATGCCAAAGATAACCACTTACCTTTTTTGGACTGTGATGTACACTTTGGTGATGACAGGAGCCTCCACATTGGGGTATACAGGAAACCCACTCACACAGATCAGTACCTTCTCTTTGACTCCCATCACCCTCTGGAGCACAAATTGGGGGTTATCAGAACCTTGCAACACAGGGCGGATAATATACCAACCACCACTCAAGCCCAAGTAAAAGAACACAAACATCTAAAGGGTGCTTTGAGAACTTGTGGCTATCCGGGTTGGACCCTCAACAAGACAACATGCAGAAAGAATAAAAACTTGGAGGGTGAAGAGAAAAAGAACCAACCCAGAAACATAGTGATACCCTATGTGTCCGGAGTATCTGAAAAACTCTGGAGGATTTTCAACAAACACGAAATCCCTGTCCATTTCAAACCCAGCAATACTCTCAGGCAGAAACTGGTACACCCCAAAGACAGACTACCACACTCACAAAAGAGCAACTTGGTTTATGCAGTCCAATGCAGTGAGGAATGTAAGGACTCTTACATTGGTGAAACTAAACAACCTCTAAACAAGCGCATGGCCCAACACAGAAGGGAAAACTCCTCAGGTCCAGTATCAGCTGTCTATTTACACCTAAAGGAAAAGGCTCACTCCTTTGAGGACAGCAATGTAAAAATCATGGACAGAGAGGACAGATGGTTTGAAAGAGGGGTAAAAGGAGCCATCTATGTCAAAGTGGAAAAGCCATCTCTCAACAGGGGAGGGGGTCTGAGACATCAGTTATCCCCCATCTACAATGCTGCACTTTCAGCCATTCCCAGGAGGGTGAACAACAAAGGCTGCCCAAAACAAACCTCAAGTGGCTCTATGAAACAGAACGACTGTCGTTCACTGGTAATTGCACATCATACCTAACGAATGTCGTTCTCCAGTGGCCCCACCCACCCCTAATGATCATCTTCCACCAAGATGACTCACAGGCCCCAAACAATGGTCAGGTGAAGCTACACTAATGATCTATTGTTTTAGGAGTTTGGTGGGTGGACACCTCCACTGAGGTTAAATACCTGGGTCTAACTCCACTGTCTGTCAGACTAGTGCGGACTAGTCAGACTGATGCGTTACAAACTGATGAAGCCGCCTGGATAAGAGGCGAAACGTCTTCACAGACAAATCTAAGTCCAGTTGCGTTCGATTTAACTGTTGGCCGGATTAAACATGACCTGGATGAATGAGAACATTCATAGACTTAACACTCACACAGGCTAACAGGCACACGCACACGCACACACACAGGAACACACATGCACACAGGCGCACACACACACAAAGGAACACACGCACATGCACAAACAGGAACACACATGCACACAGGCACACGCACACGCACACAGGCACATGCACACACATACACAGGAACACACGCACACGCACACACAGGAACACACACGCACACAGGCACACACAGGAACGCACACAGGCACACGCACACACACACACACACAGGAACACACGCACATCCACACACAGGAACGCACACACACACACAGGAACACACCACACGCACACACAGGAACACAAACACACAGGCACACACACAGGAACGCGCACATGCACACGCACGCACACACACAGGAACACACGCACATGCACACACAGGAACACACACGCACACGCACACAGGCACACACACACGCACACACACAGGAACACACACGCACACGCACAAAGGCACACACACAGGAACACACGCACATGCACACACAGGAACACACACGCACACAGGCACATGCACACAGGGACACGCACACACACACACAGGAACGCACACAGGCACACGCAGACACACACACAGGAACACACGCACATGCACACACAGGAACACACACGCACACAGGCACACACACAGGAACGCACACAGGCACATGCACACGCACACACACACACAGGAACAAACACGCACACGAATGGGCCGACTGATGCGTTGTGCTTCCTGTTTCCTGTTTCCTGACAGAGCTGGCATTGGAGGAGGTGTGCCGCTCTGAAGCCGACGACGCAGACGACATGGATATTGAAACTGCATCCTGATTGGCTGCTTGGCTACACTCCTCCGCCAACCAGAACAGTGGATTCAGTGGTCTTTGATGACCCCGTGAAGGACTATAAGATATAAGATGGCACCCCCAAGTTGCCGTGGCGACAGACTCTGGGCTGTAACGTAGGATGGTTGAACTGCTGTAAAGTTTAGATTTAGGATTTCTTAGTAAAATCTTCCATGAAATGATCAAACCTGATGACGTTTATGTTTTTTTCCACATATATAATACATTATTAACATATATTACACATATAATAATAATATTAATAATAATAATACATAATAATACATACTGTTTATAAACGAATAAATCCATATTCACAAACTGAACTATAGAAGTGCAAGTAATTATGTACAGTATATATATATATATATCCATGTGTGTATGTGTGGTGCAGTATGGCAGCATGTCTGTGCATATGGTTATATTATGGTATAATTGGTGTATCTGGTGTATTACGGTATATCTGCCATATGATGGTGCATTGGAGTTTATGAACTCATCTGTGAGTTTCTGGAATGATATTTAACTTAATTGATCTGGTCGATAAGAACTGAGAAACCATCATTCATCTCAGTGTGGAATGAGGGAATGAGGGAATTTGACAGACGTCACTCACAGTCACTCACTCCCTCACTCAGTCACTCACTTACACACTCACTCCCTCAGACGGTCCCTCACACTCACTCACTCCATCAGTCACACGGTCTTCAGCAGCATCTCTCCAATTAGTGTTGCCTTTTGTCCGCATGACACAGACACACACACACACACACACACACACACACACACACACAGACACACACACACACACACACACACACACACACACACACACACACACAGACCTGCTTGTTGTTGGAGATAATCAGAGGTATTTCACGTGACGTGTGTGGATCTGTGACATCGACAGAACTCACTATGTCTGAAGGATTCTCAGCATCTGGCAAATGACACAATCCAGAGAGAGAGAGAGAGTAAATGTAAATATTGATCATAAATGAATTCTCATTGTAAGAGATCATCAGTAATCTTTAACACTAGACACATCTATAAACAGACTGTGGTTGTACTGGCCAGCTCCCAGTAGAACTAGTAGCAGACTGGTTGGACTGGTCAGGTCCCAGGAGAACAAGTCAAACACTGGTTGTACTGGGCAGCTCTCGGTAGAACCAGAAGCACACTGGTTGTACTGAGCAGCTCTCAGTAGAACCAGAAGCACACTGGTTGTACTGAGCAGCTCTCAGTAGAACCAGAAGCACACTGGTTGTACTGGGCAGCTCTCAGTAGAACCAGAAGCACACTGGTTGTACTGAGCAGCTCTCAGTAGAACCAGAAGCACACTGGTTGTACTGGGCAGCTCTCAGTAGAACCAGAAGCAAACTGGTTGTACTGGGCAGCTCTCAATAGAAGACCATGGTGGTACTGGGCAGTTAGCCAGTGAAACCAGTAGCAGATGATTGTTCAATCGTTATCAGAAGATATTTGAAAAGGGGACACATGCACGTGCATACATGTCACACACACACTGGGCACTCTCTCCAAGTCTTATGACTGCAAATCCATCTCACATGCTGGTAAGAGCTGACCTGAAACCAGCACTCACTCTCAATTACTGCATGTGTGTGTGTGTGTGTGTAATAAGGGTAGATCAGGACTTCATTAGCAGTCAGTCGAGTCACATGACCTCTAAATTTAGTCTGAAACATGACTTCTTGATTGTGTTTTAATTAACAAACTGAACCCCGCTGCTGGCGTGCCTCCACATCGGCCCCTCTGATTGGTCCATCAGTATGAATGGAGGAGGTCTCTCTCTCTCTCTCTCTCTCTCTCTCTCTCTCTCTCTCTCTCTCTCTCTCTCTCTCTCTCTCTCTCTCTCTCTCTCTCTCTCTATCTCTATCTCTCCTCAGCATCTCAGATATAAAACCACAGCTCCCTGTCTCACTCTCCAGACACTACCAGACTCACCTTCATCATCCTCATCATCATGCACAACAAAGAACAGATCAAGTAAGATGTGTGTGTGTGTGTGTGTGTGTGTGTGTGTGTGTGTGTGTGTGTTTATGACATCATATATCCATATATCCATATATCAATACTGTATCTGGATATATAGGAATAACTTTGTGTTGAGCCTTGGTGATGGCAGAGAACAACGCCCCTGAGTGAGGAGGAGCAGGGTGTGTTTGAGCTGCAGTGCTGTGGTGTAAAAAGAGCTTTACAATATGTTTAGGATATGTAACATGTTGAATAGCTGCGCTAAAGTGAAAAGATTTGAACAGATTTGAGTTCATAGATTTAGAGTCTGAATGGAGTAACAGTAACAGTATAAATGCACAATTTAAATGATGTCAAACTGTTGGAAAACCTGAACCTGGGTCTAGTAGTATGATAAGTTTGAACCTCAGTCTAGACATAGTATAAGCATGCCATGTAGTAGTAGTATGATACATAGTAGTATTATGATAGTATGATATGATTATTAGTATGATCATAATATTTATTTAGGCCACAGATTTTAGGTTAATGTTGTTCTGTTTTCATATCACATACCTTTGGTGTAGAGAGGATGTGAGAATTGTTTTTCAGTACATTAGCATTAATAAACTTAACCTACCTCCAAGGGTGAGGTCCACCCACAACCCACATACCCCATGAAGAACCTCAGAGCACAGCCTCGCGCTCCACAGCTGTTTTCTAGAAGTGGGACACGGTGACGGTCACTAGGAGTAGACCAACACCTGGACGTCCACAGTTGTCTCCTCCGTGGGACTTCATTCACAAGCTTCACTGTTGTGTCCAGAGGCCAGTCTCCCCGCTGGGACCCATTGGAATATAAACGGGTCGTCAATTAACTGATTAATTGAAACCCACTTACACACACACACACACACACACATACCTCCTCATCTCAGCTCCTCTCCTCTGGTGGTGTGTTTCGCTTTGTAGCCATGACGACTACCAGCGGACAGCTGATTGGCTGTTGTCCCACACCAAGCAGCGCCCCCTGGTGGGGATCATCTGTGGGTCCGGTCTGGGCCTGCTGGCAGACACCCTGAAGGGCCAGGAAGCTTTCCCCTATGCAGATATACCTGGCTTTCCCCAGAGTACCGGTACATGCACTACAGTCTATATGTGCTCTGTATACGTCATATACACTCCTAATAGACTATATGTACTATATATACATTATATACACTACTACTACACCATGTACTATATATACGTTAAGTACACTCCAAATACACAATATATATACTGTGTGTGTGTAGTGCAGGGTCACGCAGGTCGCTTGGTGTTCGGGGAGCTGAAAGGGAGGAGCTGTGTGTGTATGCAGGGCCGCTTCCACATGTATGAGGGGCACTCCCTCTGCAAGGTGAGTCCACAGACACACACGCACACTCAGACAGACAGCGCCACGCACACTCAGACAGACACACACCGCCATGCACACTCAGACAGACACACACCGCCACACACACGCACACTCAGACAGACACCACCACACACACTCAGACAGACACACACCGCCACGCGCACTCAGATAGACACACACCACCACGCACATGCACACTCAGACAGACACCGCCATGCACACGCACACTCAGACAGACACCACCACGCACACTCAGACAGACACACACCTCCACGCACACTCAGACAGACATGGCCACGCACACGCACACTCAGACAGGTTACGGGTACAGAGTACGGTGACCAGACGTCCCCAGTTTCCAGGGACAGTCCCCGTTTTCAGTGAGCTGTCCCCGGCAACTGCCGTCCCCGGAAATGTCCCTGGTTTTCACTGTGACTGAAAGATCCGAAATTGGAATAAAGGAAAAAAAATGAAAAAAATGAAAATGTTGATCAAAAGACATGTAGTTGCACACCATAGCCTACAGCTCGCACAGCCAGAGGCTAAAGCAGACAGAACAAGCCCCGATCAGAGTAGAATGCCCCTCTAGAATGCCAGCTGCGCGGTAGACCTATCTTCTTCCCTTCGTGAGAGGCTACAGGTAGCCTACCTACGCGATACTTTCATGGCATCCGTGGCCGTGCATCTATTCAGCCAGCTATGGTGTAAACACAGCAGGAATATCATTAATTGAATACGATTGGCGAGCCAAAGGTGTTCTTGTAAGTGTTACTGTTTATCATTATCACTCCTTGGTGGGTCACACCCACTTTTACATGGAATTGACAGTGTCTGAAGATAAATCAGTGTATGGCATGACACATGTGCCAACCTCATTAATGTGCTGCCCATGTATAATACATTGTGTTAGGTAAATAAGGTGTAAGGTATGTTGAAGTGGACTTCATTTGTAATGTTTTTTTGTTTTTTTTAAATAATTCACATATTTCAAGTTAGGGACCATTCACAATAAGATATTTGTATTGTACAACAATATATGGCAGGTTAGCTGCTTGCTACTTCCCATCCACATTTAAGGAAACCTGATTCAACCCCCTTAAAACCATATATTTTCTAAAACCATATAACCTGTAAATGGAAAATGAAGTGTGGCAGTTTCCATTTGAAAGTCCTCCCCAAATCTTGTGAAAATCATATCGTGTAAGGAGGAGGCCTTAGTTTGGGTGAAGTGTCTGATACATGTTTTTACAGCTGATTTTAAGGATGTTCTTGATCTCAGCTAGAATTTACTACTTTAGTCAGAGAAAAAAACAATTATTAATCAATTCATTTGCAATTTTGGATAGTGTGAGAGAAACTGCTTTGTGAATGGTAAGGGCAGTGTCCCCGTTTTAGTTTTTCTATGACAAAAATACTACATGTTTGGAGGGTTTTAAACTGCTGAACTGAAAATGTCCCTGGATTTTGTCTCAGAAATCTGGTCACCTTAGTACAGAGAGACAGGTTGCTGGTAACATGATAACATCTAGTTTATATAATGTTACCATGGTACCCTTTCCTGGTTGGAATGTTACCTTTTAAGGTTACCATGGTAACCTTTCCTGGTTGTAGTCTTTCACGGTTACCATGGTGACATCATGAATTCCTGTATATATTATGATACCGTCTTTCCTGATGGTGATGTTAACTGTCTGTCCTCTTACCTGTCTGTCCTCCTACTTATCCATCTGTCTGTGTGCCAGACTACCTTCCCAGTGCGAGTGTTTAAGCTGCTGGGGGTGGAGACTCTGATCGTCACCAACGCTGCCGGCTCATTGGCTGACGGTTACCAGCCCGGTGACATCATGATCATCAAAGACCACGTCAACTTCCCTGGCCTAGCAGGACTCCACCCCCTGACGGGACCCAACGATGACAAGTACGCACTGATATAAGACACACTGGAATACAGTACACACTGATATAGGACACACTGGAATACAGTACACACTGATATAAGACACACTGGAATACAGTACACACTGATATAAGACACACTGGAATACAGTACACACTGATATAGGACACACTGGAATACAGTACCCACTGATATAGGACACACTGGAATACAGTACACACTGATATAAGACACACTGGAATACAGTACACACTGATATAAGACACACTGGAATACAGTACACACTGATATAAGACACACTGGAATACAGTACACACTGATATAGGACACACTGGAATACAGTACCCACTGATATAGGACACACTGGAATACAGTACACACTGATATAAGACACACTGGAATACAGTACACACTGATATAAGACACACTGGAATACAGTACACACTGATATAGGACACATTGGAATACAGTACACACTAATAGTACACACTGGAATATAGTGCATCTTTTATATTATAGACTAATATATTTTGTGTTATAGGCTTAATTATATTATTCTTATATAATATATTATTATTATATCAGACTTTATTATATTACAGCATATTATATATATTTATTATATGTAATAGACTATATTATATTATAGTCTATAGATTAAGTTTAGGACAATATAGAATCCTTAACACACATGATATACACTCTACACACGTTAGGATATACAGTGTATATCATAACGTGTGTAGAGTATATATTATACACTACACACGTTATGCTATACACTCTACACATGTTATGATATACACTCTACACACATTATGATATACACTCTACACACGTTATGATATACACTCTACACACGTTATGATATACACTCTACACACGTTATGATATGCACTCTACACACGTTATAATATACACTCTACACACGTTATGATATACACTCTACACACGTTATGATATACACTCTACACACGTTATGATATACACTCTACACACGTTATGATATACACTCTACACACGTTATGATATACACTCTACACACGTTATGGTATACACTCTACACACGTTATGATATACACTCTACACACGTTATGGTATACACTCTACACACGTTATGATATACACTATACACACGTTATGCTATACAGTCTACACACGTTATGATATACACTCTACACACGTTATGGTATACACTCTACACACGTTATGCTATACACTCTATACATGTCATGATAAACACTCTCCACACCTTAGGATATACATTCTATACACTGCGTGGGGTATTGCAGCAGCTCCTCTCGTCTCTGGGTCTTCTGGCCCGTCAGGGTCCAGCGGGTTGCCGTGGCAACACTGCCCTAAGACGCTCCTCCTCCATCTTTGATGTTTCTGCCACAACAGGCTCCTTTCTCCTTCCTGTTGGCCTTAGACCCACCCTTCCTGAAGAGGCGGGCTCTCCCTCCTCCTTTCTTTTGGCCTTAGACCTTGGCCTCAGCACTTCCTAAAGGGGCGGGCTCTATGGTCTCTTTCCTGAAGCCCTGGGCCCGCCCCTTGTCTGACCTCCTCCCAGAGAGGCTTCAGACCCTCCTCCTTTGCCTCTGTTGTCATCCTCCAGTTCCTCCTTCGTTGCCTCCTCCTCAGAACCAGTGGCTCCCTCCATGTTGGCTGCCTTCCTTCTCCTCTCGGGGGTCTACCCTAAGAACATACACATTATGATACGTGCTGGTATACATTATAGTATACATTATGATATAGATGTTTTAACACATACAAAGTGTGTGTGTATTCAGTACAAAGTGTGTGTGTGTATTCCCAGGTTTGGTCCGCGGTTTCCCGCCATGTCCAATGTGTATGATAAGGATCTTCGTTGCCTAGCGATGGACATTGTGAAGCAGATGGGCGTGGCCCAGTTCGTCCACGAGGGCGTCTACGCCATGGTGGGCGGGCCTAACTTCGAGACTGTCGCCGAAGCCAAACTCCTGCACCGACTGGGGGTGGACGCAGTCGGTGTGTACATTATATGTACATGATATACATTATATACGCACAATATATGTCACTGAGTTATGTAGGGATGAGTACTACAGTAGTAACACTGTTAAGTAGGGATGAGTAATATAGTAGTACTGCAGTAGTACTACAGTCGTAACACTGTTCTGTAGGGATAAGTATGGTTAATCAAACAATTGAAATGCTTGAAACTTGTTCTGGTGACTGTTCTGTGACTCTTACTGTATTAGCAGCAATGAAATGTTTCACCTTCTGACAATGTACTTTTTGTAAGTCGCTTTGGATAAAAGCATCTGCTAAATGCCCTAAATGTAAATGTAAATTAGTATTACAGTAGTACTACAGTAGTAACACTGTGTTCTGTAGGGATGAGTACTATAGTAGTATTGTAGTACTACAGTAGTAACACTGTGTTCTGTAGGGATGAGTACTATAGTAGTATTACAGTAGTACTACAGTAGTAACACTGTGTTCTGTAGGGATGAGTACTATAGTAGTATTGTAGTACTACAGTAGTAACACTGTGTTCTGTAAGGATGAGTACGATAGTAGTATTATAGTAGTACTACAGTAGTAACACTGTGTTCTGTAGGGATGAGTACTATAGTAGTATTACAGTAGTACTACAGTAGTAACACTGTGTTCTGTAGGGATGAGTACAGCCCCAGAGGTACTGGTGGCATCTCACTGTGGACTCCGAGTGTTCGGTCTGTCGCTCATCACCAACAAGGTAAGTAGTACTGATACTAGTAATAGCACTACTACTACTACTATTGCTACTGCTACTTTACCCTCTGCTGAGACATGTGTCTATTGATAAGTGTGCACTCATAAATTGATGATGGCTGCTAAATGGGTGCAAACACAATCACAGTGCTAACCAGCTAACCAGAGCTCACCCGCAAACTTAGAGCTAACAGTGGATCCATATGCTAAATAGGAGCAAACACGTGCTTACCAGGAGCTAACTAGGAACTATGAGGTGCTAATAGAAGCTAACTATGGGCTAATGTGTGCTAACCAGTTGCTAACTGGGAGCTAACAGTGGCTAGCCAGGAGCTCACAGGCTCCCTGTGTGTCCAGGTGGTGAGGAGCTACGATGGGGAGGACCAGGTGAACCATGAAGGAGTCCTGGAGGTGAGCAAGATGAGGTCCCACTCCCTGCAGCTGCTCATCACCCAGCTGGTGGGCCGGATGGACATGAACAACAACACAAACTCCTAGACACACAGGCACACACACACACACACACACACACACACACACACACACACACACACACACACACACACACGAACACATACACCCACACACACACACACACACACACACACACACACTCATTGGTGTGATTGGTGTTTTGCATAGATACGAACTATGTTGAGATAAAGATATAAAGATAGATAGAGATGAAATGTATAAGAAGACAAAAACTAAATATATATATATACATATATACAGAGATATAAAGTATATAGATATGGCACAGATATAAACTATAAAAAATTGAGATATATAGATGTGAGATGTTTTCATGTAAACAATATAGCTATGAAGTATATGCATATGAACTATGGCACAACTGTCATTTAAATATGTTTCAGATATTTAAGTTCTAATTCATTTATTCATTTATTTCAACAGCTGATAAAAAATGTATGTCTAATATTTGATGAAAACTTAGATAAATAGTGTTTGTATTGCTTTGTATCATGTTGTTAAATCCTCCTGACCAATAAAGTTTTTAATCAAAACGAGGGATCTGTCAGTAGTAGTACTAGTAGAAGTAGCCTAGCCTAGCCTAACCTAGCCTACATATATACCACAGACACACGTGGTACATGGTGAAAGTTACAGGAGCTACGTTCTAACATCTCCACTGTGAGGATCTGAAGGCTGTTAGATGAACAGTACAGTACAGACTTACCAGTCTGTACTGGTAATTAGGTAGGTAGGCAGACAAACAGATGTGGGTCATATCTGATGTCACACTCAGCTGTTGAAGATCAATGAATCAATGGCTGCTGCCTCCATCACACCATGTCTGTCTGTCTGTCTGTCTGTCTGCCTTCGTCCTGTCTGTCTGTAGTTGTGTTGGGTTTCCAAGTTAACAAAGCAGAGACAACTAGGGAGAAAGGAGAGAGGGGACAGAGGGACAGAGAGAAAGAAAGGGAGAGAGAGAAAGAGGGACAGAGAGAAAGAGAGGGGGCGAGAGAGAAAGAGAGGGACAGAGAAAGGGGGGGAGAGAGAAAGAGAGGGGGAGAAAGAGAAAGAGAGGGACAGAGAGAAAGAGAGGGGGCGAGAGAGAAAGAGAGGGACAGAGAAAGGGGGGGAGAGAGAAAGAGAGGGGGAGAAAGAGAAAGAGAGGGACAGAGAGAAAGAGAGGGGGCGAGAGAGAAAGAGAGGGACAGAGAAAGAGAGGGGGAGAGGGAAAGAGAGAGGGACAGATATCCCTGTGATTCCGCTCCTGAATTTTTAACGGCGTTGTGGAACTTCTCAGACAGGTTACGAGGATCTGGTTTCACACCATCGTCTGTTTGGACGCTAGTTAGCCATGGGAGGGAGCGACAGAGAGAGAAGGGGTAGAGAGGGAGAAAGAGAGAGAGGGGTCTGGTGTACACCGGGTTCAGTGGGCTACTGTAGGATGGGGACGATGGACGCTGTGGTGAGTGAACTCTGACTGTTCTCTGCAGAACAGCACACGGCTGCAACATGTTGGTAAGTGAACTCTAGCTGTTCTCTACAGGCTGATGTTTGTAGTCATCATTATGGTGTAGTGTTCTGACATTATCTCAGTATGTTTTTGTGTTGGGAGAACTCTGTAAAGTATCTAAAAGTATTTTGAATAGTCATAACTCGTGGTATCTAACATTCTTTGCTACAATATATTTGCATTTCTCTAGAATCTCTACAGTGTGTTAAACTATGCGGCTTTACAGTTAGTTAAGCTATGGGGCTTTACAGTTAGTTAAACTATGCAGAGAATCTAAATCTGCAATCTAGATCTGTAATATAAATCTGACCCACATCTATAATCCACATCTAAAAACGTAATTTCCAATCCAGATATAACCCTCATCTCCATTCTACATCTCTAGTCTAGATATTACATCTAGATTTGTTATCTATCTTGTAACCTACATCTATTTTCTAGATTAGTAAAGTACATCTGTAAACTAAATCTAACTTACACCTTTAAGATATCTCAGAGCATGCAATCTATATTTTTTACATCTCTAGAATGTATCTCTAATCTAGATCCTACATTTATAATCTACATCTGTCATCTCGATTGGTAATCCAAATCTGTAAAATAGATTTGTAATTGAAATATATTCTACATCTCTAACATAGATCTAAACTACATGGATGGATACATGGATGGATGTAGGATGTCCTGGTACTGAAGCAGTAACCATAGTAACATGACCCTCAACAAACAGAGAGAGAAGGAGGCCCTGCAGCGCCGCTCCAGCCCCGCCCCTCAGCCTGCTCACGCCCCCCAGCGAGGCCACGCCCCACTGGGCCTCTCGTCATCCTATCAGCTGGGAGACACGGTGCCCTGGGACCGATGGCTCTCTGACAAAGACGAAAATGATGAAAACTTCCTGTATCGTGTGCTGTTGCTAGGAGACCGCGGCGTCGGGAAGAGCAGTCTGGCCGGGATATTCGCTGGTGTCTCCAACAAGGAGGAGTCACCTGGGGGTGGGACCTACCTGTTTCCGTCTGTTACCACGCTCACTAGCCATGTCTTCTAATTAATGTCTCCTATTGGTAATTGTGGCAACTGAGGGAACACAGTTAATTGGTCCGCGGTTATAATTAAATTATATATATAGTTCTTTTATTTATTGTTTTGGAAAAGTCTCTGTATTCACTGTTCCTTAATCACCTGTCTCTGTACTGTCTAACCCCTACCTGCTCCTTAATGACCTCTCTGTACTGTCTAACCCCTACCTGCCTCTGTAATGTGTTTCTGTGTGTCTGTATGTCTTGCTGTGACATTGTCTGTGACCTTGACTAACTCATCTCCATCACTGATTGATTGAACCACACACTGTGCTGGGATTGGCTGGGCCTGGGGCAGTGGATGACATCCAGTATGGATAAGCACAGTTTCCGACTCCCTGACCCCAACCCTAGATAGGCTAACACAACCCTAACTAGGCTAACACAACACTAGCTTGGCAAAGCAAACTCTATCTAGCTCTTGCTTGGCTCACTTTAACAACAGCTATGCTCAGACAACACTAGCTAGGCTAACAAAACTCTAGTTAGCGCAACACAATGCTAGCTTGGCTATAACAATAATTCATTTTACATTTTGTATGGCGGATTTCTAGATACTCAAAGACACTTTACAATAAGAATAAAACACAGTATCAATAAAAGGTTATCATTTAGAAGCTCAATACCAACTTGGCTCTCACCACCCTAGGTAAGCTACCACGACACTAGCTAGGTTAACACATCACTAGCTATGCAAACACAACCCTATTTGTGTACACACACATGTAATAATGAAGCTAATATGTTTGATTTGTGCACTTTATACTATTACCTAGGAGACCACTACGAAAGAACACTCACAGTGGATGGAGAAGAGACAACACTGGTTGTCCTGGATACATGGGATCAGGACAAACTGGTATGTAACTTTTAACCTTAATTAGGCTCTATTTAAGATAAGATAAGATAAGGGGTTTATGGTACGATAATGGGACTACAGTAAGATAGGAAGTCCATAGTAAGATAAGGGTCTATAGTAAGATAAGATAAGGGGTCTATAGTAAGATAAGTTAAGGAGTCTACAGTAAGATAAAGGATCTACAGTAAGGTAAACTTTATGCTGATTTACTTTAATCATCAGTGTATTATTGGTCAGGAGGAAGAGGATGTCATGAAGAAGGCCAGTGCATATCTTATCGTCTACTCCATCACCGACCGCTCTAGTTTTGAGTCCGCCTCCGAGCTGCGGATCCGGCTCCGGAGGTTACGACAGGCCGACGACATCCCCATAATCCTGGTGGGAAACAAGTCGGACCTGGTCCGGTCCAGAGACATCTCTGTAGAAGGTAGGACCTCTCCAGGTATCTCTAGAAGGTAGAACCTCCCCAGGTATCTCTAGAAGGTAGAACCTCCCCAGGTCTCTGTAGAAGGTAGAACCTCCCCAGGTATCTCTAGAAGGTAGAACCTCCCCAGGTCTCTGTAGAAGGTAGAACCTCCCCAGGTCTCTGTAGAAGGTAGAACCTCCCCAGGTCTCTGTAGAAGGTAGAACCTCCCCAGGTATCTCTAGAAGGTAGAACCTCCCCAGGTCTCTGTAGAAGGTAGAACCTCCCCAGGTATCTCTAGAAGGTAGAACCTCCCCAGGTCTCTGTAGAAGGTAGAACCTCCCCAGGTCTCTGTAGAAGGTAGAACCTCCCCAGGTCTCTGTAGAAGGTAGAACCTCCCCAGGTATCTCTAGAAGGTAGAACCTCCCCAGGTCTCTGTAGAAGGTAGGACCTCCCCAGGTATCTCTAGAAGGTAGAACCTCCCCAGGTCTCTGTAGAAGGTAGAACCTCCCCAGGTCTCTGTAGAAGGTAGAACCTCCCCAGGTATCTCTAGAAGGTAGGACCTCTCCAGGTCTCTGTAGAAGGTAGGACCTCTCCAGGTCTCTGTAGAAGGTAGAACCTCCCCAGATCTCTGTAGAAGCTAGAACCTCCCCAGGTCTCTGTAGAAGGTAGAACCTCCCCAGGTCTCTGTAGAAGGTAGAACCTCCCCAGATCTCTGTAGAAGGTAGGACCTCCCCAGGTCTCTGTAGAAGGTAGAACCTCCCCAGGTATCTCTAGAAGGTAGAACCTCCCCAGGTCTCTGTAGAAGGTAGGACCTCCCCAGGTATCTCTAGAAGGTAGAACCTCCCCAGGTCTCTGTAGAAGGTAGAACCTCCCCAGGTCTCTGTAGAAGGTAGAACCTCCCCAGGTATCTCTAGAAGGTAGGACCTCTCCAGGTCTCTGTAGAAGGTAGGACCTCTCCAGGTCTCTGTAGAAGGTAGAACCTCCCCAGATCTCTGTAGAAGGTAGAACCTCCCCAGGTCTCTGTAGAAGGTAGAACCTCCCCAGGTCTCTGTAGAAGGTAGAACCTCCCCAGATCTCTGTAGAAGGTAGGACCTCCCCAGGTCTCTGTAGAAGGTAGGACCTCTCCAGGTATCTCTAGAAGGTAGGACCTCTCCAGATCTCTGTAGAAGGTAGGTCCTCTCTCTCTAAAGGCCCTGGCACACCAAGCTGCCCGTGGGTTGAAGTCGGGCCGTTGTTTGGTTTTGGTTGTGTGTTCTGCTCCGTCGGCTCCAGCTGGGAGATAGCCTCTGAGGATGTTGGAGAGATCAATCTCTCTCTCTCTCTGAGCCACCAAGTCAGGAGCTCTCCTACCTATCAACCATCCCAGCCGTGTTTTGCCTCTGGATGATCAGACTAATAACTTGCTTTAACTCCTTGAATTGAACTGGAAAGACCTAGCCAAACTTCTATGTGCTGTGGAAATGGACTTTCAGTAATTGGTACTTTGCTTGGTTGATCAGCGGTGAATGGCCAGTCATCAGCGTGGGTTTTAATATACTTTCTATTGGTGTTCAGGACACTTCACCAGACAATAGGTTTCAAATGTCATGTGCGTTATCCAGTTGTGTTTGTCTGAAATGCCCTGTTTTGGAAATTTACCTTGGTTGTAATTTCAGATATTTGTATCAAATGGCAGTTTGACGAGCGAATCAATTGCACGGCAGTGAATTGAGCAGCGGATAGTGAAAAGGTTCACAGCTGTAGCGTGTGTCAATCATGCCAATGCTGCTTAATCGTTCTCAGCTGGAAAGTTGATTAGCAGAGTCATAGTAACAATGGGATTACGGGCTCAGTTAGTTGTAGGCTATCTATACAGGGAATTTCATGCTTTTTTAATCACAAATAGCTCAAAACTTATAAAGGTTTCATATCTGAAAAGTAGATAGCACACCTACAATTAACGAGACCTTTGTAATGACGTTAGATCTGTATCATGTGATCCAATGGTACGGCGGGAATTAATTGCAGTAAAAAGTCGCGAGAATAATTATAAAGTGGGATAACAGTTCATGGCATGACATCATGCCATGAAATAACCAGTCAGGGAGCAATCTGTTATTTACTGTATAAAATCCTGTCTTAAAGTATGTTACTTAGTTAACCTTTAGTTAATCTTAGTTAACTCAGCTTAGTTAACCTTAGCTAACCCTGCTAAATTAACTTTAGTTAACCCAGTTTAGTTAACCATAGTTAACCCAGCTAAATTAACTTAGCTAACCCACCTCCCCAACTTGACACAGATGATTCCAGCGCTGGGCCGCTGACTCTGCCGCTGGCTGGGCACGTCCAGGCTGAACGCCATATGTCTTGTTTACCAGAAGGCCGTGCGTGCGCGGTCATGTTCGACTGCAAGTTCATCGAGACGTCGGCATGTCTGCAGCACCAGGTGGGCGAGCTGTTCCATGGAGTGGTGAGACAGCTCCGCCTGCGGAGGAGGCAGACCCGCGGGGGGCCGGGCCCTGCTCCCCTCAGCCTGGCCAAGAAGGCTCGCCGCTTCCTAGGGGGTCTCGCGGCCCGCAACAACCAGCAGCTCGCCCTGAAGGCCCGCTCCAAGAGCTGCCACGACCTGTCTGTCCTCTGAACCTGTCTGTCCTCTCAACCTGTCTCACTCCCCACATATGCGTCTTCTGAAACTGTCTCACTCTCCACATACCTGTTTGTCCTCTCAACCTGTCCAACTCTCTACATACAGTACCTGTCTGTCCACTCACCCTGTCTCACTCCCCACATACCTATCCGTCCTCTGAAACTGTCTCATTCTCCACATACCTGTTTGTCCTCTGAACCCATCTCACTGCCCAGCAACCTGTCTCCCTTTCTGGGCTGTACCAAACAGACTGGCTGATAGTTACTTAGTTAGTTTAAAACTGAGACTTGGGTACTATGCAGTAACAGTACACACACACACACACACACACACACACACATGTGCATCATCCATAAACACAAGGTCTTTACACTCCTGTGAGTTGTGGTCATCGTTGTCGTTCTGTTCTTTTTATTTAGTATTTATCAAGTGTTGAATAAATACTGAATGAGTCACACATGTATTGATGATATTGAGACATTAGGTACCTGCTGGAACCAGCATCACCTAGACCATCACCTGGTACACAAGCGTGTGTGTGTGTCTGTGTGTCGTGTGTGTGTGTGTGTGTCTGTGTGTCGTGTGTGTGTGTGTGTGTGTGTGTGTGTGTGTGTGTGTGTGTGTGCGTCTGTGTGTGTGTGTGTGTGTGTTTGTTTGTGTGTGTGTGTGTGTGTGTGTGTGTGTGTGTGTGTGTGTGTGTGTGTGTGTGTGTGTGTGTGTGTGTGTGTGTGTGTGTGATAAAGAACAGAGAACACATCTAGCCACTAGACAACTGGACTGATGGACAGACAGGTAGACAAACCAACAGGTACACAGACAGGCAGGCAGGAAGACATTACATTATCCGACATGAACAACAGCGGTCCACTCCAGCGCCTTGGGTGGGGGCAACACCACCCGAGACAGCTGTCTTCCTGACCTTATTTGAAAGCATGTTCCCATCTGCAAAACGCTGAGCCACGTTGAACATGATGTCCCTCTGAGACCAGGGAGGTGAGGACTCTAGATCTACTGGAGGTCAGGACTCTAGATCTACTGGAGGTGAGGACTCTAGATCTACTGGAGGTCAGGACTCTAGATCTACTGGAGGTCAGGACTCTAGATCTACTGGAGGTCAGGACTCTAGATCTACTGGAGGTCAACGCTAACTGGGAATTTACACCGCAGGCGAAAGCGTAACGTGAGCGTAACGTTGGCGTATCAATTCACACCGCCGCCGTTTGTTTGGCTATATTTAATAAGATAATAGGCGTACACGTCAAACGAGACGCTTCAGAAACGCTTAAAAATAGAAGTGAAGCGTAAAGTTAAGCTTTGGTCGGCCGTGAGACGAGCGTAAAACGCTGCCGGTGTAAATCAGTGCACTGGTTTGAATGGAATTCTATCTCCAGCGGCAGTCGGCCGTCTGACGGCCGACTAAAAAACGCTTCTAAAACGGCTCTGGTGTAAATTGGTCTTAAGGATGCTGACAACGAGGATGCTGACAGAAGATCTGTTGTTTTTGAAAGAAACCTTGCATGAACCAAGGACATTGTGGCCTTCTGGAGAAGCAGAGCAGGGCTCTAAGTGCAGCAGATCAGGATGTGGCCAAATCAGCCACATGAGGGAGCTGAGGAGGCCCTCAGCGAGGCCCAGGACAGTGGGCCTCTCTGGCCAAGAAGAAGAAGAAGAGGAAATACTTGATCCCGTGAGGGAAATTTGGTCTTCTGCATTTAACCCGATGGTGAGTGGACAGACAGTAGTGAAACACTCAGAACACAGTGATGGTGAAGCACACAGTGAGGTTAAGCACACACTTAAACCCGATGCAGTGCCTGCAACAGCAGTGAGGGGTTAGGTGCCTTGCTCAAGGGCACTTCAGCCATTTGCACTGGTCAGGGTTCGAACCGGCCACCCTCCAGTTACAAATCCAAAGCCCTAACCAGAAGGCCGCAGCTGCCCCACTACATGTGGAGATCCACATCTCTGATCAGAGACCCAACATGCATTCCTCCAAGAACTTAGTAACGCCTCGCTTCTTCTGTGGGGCTTTGGGGCAAGTCAGTGGATCTGGAGGCAAGTCAGTGGATCTGGAAGCAAGTCAGTGGATCTGGAAGCCTGTCAGTGGATCTGGAGGCATGTGCTGGTGAAATCAAAACCCTGCAGCACACAAACCAGTTCTCAGCAGTTAAATTGAAATTTGAATTTTGGGCAATCTTAATGGTTGCTGTTTCAACATGACTGCCCTGCACCCCCTCACTCTCTGTTAACTCCCCCTCCTACCCCTGCCCCACCTCTCCTTCCTCCCCCACAACCCCACAACATTATCACAGGCTAGTTCCTAAACATTATCACAGGATAGTGTCTAAACACTACCACAATATACTTTCTAAACATCACAGGTTAGGTTATAGAAATCACAGCCTAGTTCCGAAACAGTATCCCTTCGGCTGGGAGGAGCGGATCCATTTGTGGTCCGGATGGGCGGGGGGCGGGGTTAAGTGTCCTGCATATTTCCACACAACAGAACCTGATCTTCAGATTATTTCCGACCAGAGGGAAGAAGACGGCCAGAAGATGATGATCACACCTCAGACGGGCTCAGGTATGTGAGAGAGGTGGAGGACGAAGAGGAGGAGGAAGAGGAGAATGGGGCTACGAGGGAATCCTCCGGGTTTTGGAAGAGTAGAGGCGCGGTTAGTGGGACAATCTGGCCCTGGTTTTAATTAAACGGAGACGTAAAATACGAGGTGTGGTTCTGTTGCAGTATGTTATCACATGGCCATGGTTGGCTGTTGCTCCCACGCCTTTCAGAGCCGCAGAGTGTCTCAAGACCCTAGAAGTCTAGTGGCCAGTAGCCTAGTTGGGTGGGGAGGTTGAGGGGAATGAGGAACAGCCTGAGGCATTTCGGGTACCATGTGGATCATGTCTTGACACGAAGGCTGGCTAACTGTCTCCGAAAACTCACTGTCACTCACTGACACTGCTCACTGTCTCTGAAAACATGAAACTCTTCTTGATGCTTTATGTGCTTTATGTGACTACCGTTTCTAAATAACGGAAACCGGTCCAACAGCAGGGGTCGCTTGGGACCGCCAGTCAATATATTGTATGCATATATATATATATATATATATATATATATATATATATATGAATATATCCGTCTGGTTTGTGATATATGATGAGGTATCTGATGGTTGTGTTGTACTGACTGTGTTCCACACCTTCCAGAATGCTCTATGTTTATTCGTGGCACTCGCTCTGTTCTGCAGCTGTTTATGCCCCCGGAGCAGCCCCTCCCAGCAGCATGTTTGGCAGCGTGCCAGGCTACGAGGACATGCTCAATGGAGGAGCCGGTGAGCTCTCTATATCCTACCTCCTCTGTCTTGCCACACCTCCTCTATCCTAATTGCTTAACCCTAACATACCATCTCTATCCTAGCTCCTCAATCCTACCTTACCTCCTCTATCCTACCATGTCTCCTCCATCCTAGTTTCTCTATCCTACCATACCTGCTGGTTAGATGGATAGAGAGATCAACTTTATTTATCCCCGAAGGGAAAATAGGTTGTCATGGCAGCAGTACAAATACATAATGCAGTCAAATACATAAAATATAAACACTACAGTACAATAATATGTATAATTAAAATGTATAAAAATGTATTGCATTTGCGTTGCAGTGAAACATTGTACAGTCTGATGGCACCAGGTAGGAATGACTTGTGCCGTTCCTTAAGGCAGCGGATTTGAATGAGTCTGTTGCTGAAGCTGCTCTTAAGCTTGTCCAGAGTTTTGTGGAGGGGGATGAGAGACATTGACCATGATCAGCAGCAGCTTTGCCAGCATCCTGTCCTCCGCCACCTCCTCCAGGGTGACAAGCTTAGAGCCAACAACAGACCCTGCCTTTTTAATGAGTTTATTGAGTCTGTTTGCGTCCTTGGCTTTGATGCCCGCACGCCAGGACACCACAGCGAAGAAGATGATGCTTGCAACAACAGACTCATAAAACATGTACAATAACCGGTTGCAGACGTTGAAGGACCTGAGCCTCCTCAGGAAGTAAAGCCGGCTCAGGCCCTTCTTGTAGACTGCATCCGTGTTTGAAGTCCACTCCAGTTTGTTGTCCAGCACCACACCCAGGTATTTGTAGGATAGTTCCTAGCCTAACCTCACTACCGACATAGTACCAGAGGACTCCTGATGATGATGATGATGATGATGATGATGATGATGATGATGATGATGGTATCTTCCAGGTGGCTTCCTCCCCCCCCCTCTTGAGCCGGTCGCCCCCCCTGCCCCTTCCCCCAACCAGCAAGATTGGAGGTTCGACTGAAACCATGAAAATCAACCTTACAACTCAACCTCACAACCCCACAACACGCGACTCCACAGCACTCAGCACTTAACCATGAAACGCCACCACTCAAGCCCTCAACCCTCAACCATACGAAGCTCCACACCACAACACTGTGTGTGTGTGTGTGTGTGTGTGTGTGTGTGTGTGTGTGTGTGTGTGTGTGTGTGTGTGTGTGTGTGTGTGTGTCTGTGTGTGTCTGTGTGCGTGTGTGTGTGTGTGTGTCTGTGTGTGTGTGTCTGTGTGTGTGTGTGTGTGTGTTTGTCTGTGTGTGTGTCTGTGTGTGTGTCTGTGTGTGTGTGTGTGTGTGTGTGTGTGTGTGTGTGTGTGTGTGTGTCTGTGTGTGTGTGTCTGTGTGTGTGTCTGTGTCTGTCTGTGTGTGTGTCTGTGTGTGTGTGTCTCTGTGTGTGTCTGTGTCTGTGTGTCTGTGTGTGTGTGTGTGTGTCTGTGTGTGTGTCTCTGTGTGTGTCTGTGTGTGTGTGCTGCAGTATCCCGTGTCTCTCTGAGGAGGAGGCGCAGGAGGCCTTCCAGGAGTACGTGTCCTGCTGCTACAACAGCGCTCCGGCCAAAGAAGGAGTCATCACCTCCATGGAGCCACTCAACACCTACCGCGTAATCACTGCTACTAACTAGCA